>CM057341.1:637577366-638053730 GCA_030015575.1 Agapanthus africanus | reverse complement strand
CAGTGTCCTTTCTTATGACAATAGAAGCGTTCTTCCTTATCCACAAGCTTTCCCACTTTCTTTGTTGCTTTTGTCTTTCCCTTCGTATCCACTTACTAACACCGCCTCTTGGTTTGGCGGGGGCTTTCTTCTTCTTTTCCTTGGCTTTCGCCTTGGACCTAGAAGAAGAAGATCCTCCTACAAACAAAATGGATGTTTCCCTACCTTTCTGTAGGGTGCCCTCTGCGCTTATCAGCATGTTGAGGAGTTCTGAAAGTTCAACTTCCTTTTCTTGTAAGTTGAAGTTCAGTATGAACTGGGCGTAAGTGGAAGGAAGGGACTGGAGAATCAAGTCCGTATAGAGCCCATTCTCCAACGTGGTCCTAAGGTCCGCGAGCTCCTCAATGTAGCCAATCATCTTAAGCACGTGTTCCGCTACCGATGATCCGACGGCCAATCTTGCCGAAAATAACTTCTTCGACACTTCGTATCTTGCGATACGAGATTGCTCTCCATACAGTTCTTTTGTATGAAGAAATATGGATTCCAGGTCCATATTCTCATGCCTCCTCTGATGTTCATTGTCCATAGAGGCAAGCACGAGGCACTTGGCCTTCGCGCAGTCTAGTTCCCAGGTCTTACGGATTCCCTTATCCGCTACGCTGGTTTTGGGACCTGGGACAGGGGGAGCTTTGGTGGTAAGAAGATACCCCAGCTTGTCATAAGTGATTGCCATCTTGACATTCCTGAGCCAATCTTTGTAGTTTGGCCCTGTCAGTATATTTTTATCTAGGAGTAACTTAAGTCCAGTCATGTTGATTGGTCGCTGCAATAAGGAGAGAGAAGAAACACTCAGCATGATGCTCTTGCAAGTTTAGAATGGTTTTTAGTTTGTCTAAACAGAATGGCTCCCACTGTTTCTCGAATCCCTCCTCAAACCAAAAAGGAAGAATTAGTCAGGATCAATCTCACCGTAAAATACTTTCTTAACCGTTCAGCCAGGCCAGTGTCGGTACTTCGAGGGAGGTTTTCCAACGCTTTCGCGAAGTTCCTTAATTAAATAACCTCTTTTCCCTGGGGGCGTAGCCCCGCTAACACCTTTCTAGACACCTACTTGGTTTATAGCATTGATCGTTAAGTGAGAAATTTCCCGAGGAGTAGCATATACTCACAGTAGGACCGGGATCCAAATATCATCGCGTGACGAAACTGAAGGAATCCTACCAGAATCATCACACTCCAAATGGTATGCAACACTAGCAAGTTTCAGTTCTTTTGAAACTCCCGATGTGGATTTTTTCCCCATGTTCTTATGACCTTGACTTTGGCCAACAAATCATAAGTCACATGTCAAGTTCTACTCGTCGTTCTCCAGGTTAATTTGAATCCACCCGCACCTACCCTTGATTTTGGCCAACAAGGCAGTACGACTGTTCCAAACTAACGTATCTTTCTATGCTGCACATGAATACCCAATAGCTACCAATCACTATGCCTTGACTTTGGCCAACAAACATAGCTTGAATACTATTGACCATCCATGTGAAACGACGGAGGGCTACGAATGGTTTTGGCTAAACCGTGAACGTAGTGAACTTGATATAATCGATGGAACGAGATAGCTTTTAAAAGGAGTGGCTCAAACTCCGCATTTAAAAGTTGGTTTTGAAAAGAACCGAGTGGTTTTTCGAAAGTGTTCCAACGACTTTATTTGGTTTATTTTCTTGCATTAGTTCTTTTAATGCGTGATATTCTTGCATTAGTTCTTTTAATGCGTCCCATCATTTAATCCTATCATTGCAGAAAACAACCAAAATATGACGTACGCTTATGTCATTCGCATTCGCCACGGGGCCCCGTCATTACCCGTTAGGTTACTAAACTAACGACAGAGCGGGGGTTGGGCTAGCGCGGCTGTAAAACATAAGCAACGTCTAAATAATATCATATATAGATATATTGCAATGATAGCCATTTCAGATCACAGATGAACACATTGGATATACTAGGAACCCGCAATTCGTACGAGCCTGTAACGAAAAGCAGATTACACGGTCGCGGTGAATAACCAATACCCCACCCAAGACCCCTACGGGTGCGGCAAACTACCCACCAAGTACCCGAAGCGAAGCAACCTCCCTCTACTCCGTGAGTAGGCCACTCGGCACTTCGGCATACCCGGTAGTTTGTGCACCCCCTCCATGGGTCTATCCTAGGAGCAAAAACAGTAAAAAGAAATTATACAATGACGGCTACAACCCCGACCCGGTTGTGCGGCCATACAAATAATTATTACATCAATTTACAAATTTACATGAATTGAAAGAAAAGAAAACTCTCATCTCACAACCCCCCAGCTATTCACCCGCGACAATCCAATGAATTCATATACACATTCCAACAACATTACAGATCACAGATTTGTATAACCCCCACTAATCGACATATAGCGATTAGAAGACGTTCAATACAAATATCACATCACAGAAAAACCCGTCAGCTTAAGTCTTTTAGAAGTTCGATCAAAAATACGGATTTTCAGGCCCCAAACACAAAATTTTCGTTCTGGAAAATCTGGGCAGAAAAAACATATTCCAAAAATCCCAAAATACCCCTATGAACAAACTGCAGAAATAAAACCCCACGACCGAGTCAACTCGGCCGCGGTTCCGCGGTGGGAGCAAGCTCCCGCCGCGGAAACGCGGCGCGTTGATCGAATCAGTGGGTCGAATTTTCGCAGTTTCTTCTAAAAACCCTGAGTCGATTTTTGGTATATCTCAAATAATTTTTTCAGCACTTTGAAAATCGACAGAAAGTTTGAAATCCGGGTGTATTTCGCGACTTTTTCTCCGATCGAATTTCTAGTTACTATGCTAACATGTTAGGTAGTGTTTAACTAGGCTCTGATACCACTGTAAGTCCATGCTACCTCTCCCGGTACTTTCGGGCATGCGGAATTTGGTGTAAAACAATTTTCTAGAGCTGGTAACATGGACTCAAAACCGGATCTTTGTTAAACATCTAACTAACAACCTAACTAGGAGTTGTTAACTACTCGGTTAAGGGGTTATACCTTTCTTTCTTGAACTCCTTCGTCTCCAAGCCTCGATGGTTGTCCGGATCGGCTTCACCCCGTCGTCTTCTTGCGCCGAAGATCGATCCACCTGAAAGCTTCTACCTTTGGCTTCTTCTTCGGTCTTTGAAGAAACTAGTTCACTCGGTTTGCTAAACCTTGTGAACTAGAATGAGTAGAGGAGAGTGTGTTGGGATTTTCTTTATGGTTCTTGGTTCTCAACACATGAGACAAGTGAACCATAGACTAAAGAGAGGGAGAGCAAGAGGAAGAAGATGAGAGCTCAAGAACACAAGAGAGAGAATGAAAATGATAGAATGAGAAAGACTTTTCTCTCTTGGCTCTCATAATCCAAAACCATCATCACAAAAATAGTAATTAAGTATTGTGTAAATTGTTTAAGTCAAAATGGCTATATCATTTCATGCACTCATATTGCACAAGAGAACAAGCAAGTGAAAAGTCTTTGCAATGAAACGATAGCCATTGTCATCATGATGGTCAACTAGTCCAACCTAGTCAACTGGTCAACAAAGTCAACAAGTCAACAAAGTCAACCCCTCAATAACCATGTCACCACAATACTTAATTAATATTATTGTTAATCATATATCATATTCTCATTAGGGTTGAGCAAAAAGTCAATTGTCAACAGTCAACGGTCAACAACCCTAATGAGAATCCTCTGCCTCCGTCTCTCCGTCAAATGTGCATACACACTCGCATCCGCGTTCCGAGGAACATGAATACAAACTGGAAAAAACCAATCCCAATACGTACACTAGGATCTGGCTTAAACCAAAGCCCGCTAGTGTAAACTGTCCAGACACTAAACGTGCACAAGTGCACGGATGTGACTGAACCCTGTCGCAAAACCAAGCGACCTGTCGCAAAACCATGCGACCTCTACTCTTTTGCCTAAAGGCGAATAGCTTTCTGTGTGGGACTCTAAAGACTCGACACTACGCTGGCAGTGGGTTTAACCACAGACCGCAAGCGGCACTAGCTGTGCGTAACGGTCCCCAGGTAGATGCCGACAAGAAGACTGACGAGGCGAAACCCATCTGAACTCCTACTGAGCCTGAATGTGACAGTCTCCGTACAGTCCGGTCTGTTCGTCTGATACATCGCATGGCGGGCCTAGGGGAGCGGTAAACGTCAGTCCCCTAATAGCGGTACAAGTCGTGTCGGAGTGAAGCCCAATACACCCTGAGATAACACTGGAAGCCTACCAGTATATCCCGCTTGCCCTCGCCAGGGACTACTCGTGTAATGGCTCTCCTAGACACAGCGTGATGTCAACCCCCAATACCGGGAGAGACGAATCCTGTCTAACCGTCACTGCCTCCAAATGCTTCGGGACTGCACCCAACTACCACCTGTTTGCACGACTCCTTTGAGCCGTGGTAGGGTAGTAATCAAAGTACAGTGGGAACACACTCGAGGCGAAGTGATAGTGTCAAGTCAGCGGACTAAGCTGTACTCATGTCACCTGGGAACTGATAACTGACGATAGGTATAATACCAACCGGTTAGTTCCCGACGAATCCTGTCCAGTGTACTCATAACCCAACAAGCACCCGCATACTATCTCCAGTACGACGTACTGACGGCTGTGGGACAGACCGTCTCCCATACTGGGACGAGAAGCGCATGCGCTAGTCTACTCCGGAGTATCGATGCCCTGTTTCAATAGTCCTGCGACTAGGGACCTGCAAAAGGATGTGCTTATAGATTACCCAGCCCCCACAAGTGCGATTGCCATCACAACGCTGGTAATCAAGCAAAGATCCTAAGGGCTCCACTAATGTGTATAGGTGATATACTAAAATAAACACAAGTACACAATGAAGCAGAAACAAACCAAGTAGCATACTACTATTTTGAGCAAGATTGTATATACAAGGTGAATATCCCAAGCTTCCATTAAGTAATATACAAACTAGTATGATACAGTAATGGCCTCTAGGGCATATACACTAACATGGAGATGAATCAATTTCCCTCACATAATGAAAAACCTCTCTACCTCCCTCACCAAAGTGGCCGGCCCCCAATCCTCAAGAATGGTGGAGGGAATTATCAATGGAATAAGCTAGTGGGAAAAAGAATTGATAAAGATTAATCAAAAAAAAAAGGTCACACCAAATTCTCACTCACATCCTTTCACCAACCATCATAATAAATGCAATGGAATGACTAGAAAAGAATCTCATCATGATGAAGCCACACAATGCAAGAAACCCCTCCACAATAAGTTATTTGCACTCTTGCAAATAACCCCCATCGAACGGAAAGTCCGGCCATGAAAGAACAAAGGAAAACCGGCCGGAACGGAATGCAAACCGGCAACTTCAGAAAACTGATCCCGTAATAAATTACAGGAAAACCCCACTACTGCAAATACATGCCCGCATTTGTATTCCCACTGAACACAAATGCAAAGAGACAAAACTACACTGTCTAATACTAGGATCCGGCTTAAACCAAAGCCGGCCAGTAAAATCCGTCCGATCACGATCCGTGCAATACCGCACGTATCTGATCGAACCCTGCCATATCTCCATACGGCCTCTACAGCGTTTCTCCCGAAACTTGAGTAACTGTGTGTGGTGGACTCTAAAGACTCGTCAATACTATGGCTGTGGATTTAACCACTAGCACGTCAGAGGTATTAGCCATGCGTGACGGGCTACCAGCTATTGACAGAAAGGGACGTCGATGAGCGAACTCATCCTGACACCCTACTGAGCCTGTCAGTGACAATATCCGTACAGTCCGGTCCGTTCGTCTATGAGTATCGCATTGGGGGCTAGGGGGTTGGTAAAAGTCAGACCCCCAAAAGCGGTACAAGTCGTGTCGGAGTGTAGCCCAGAACACCCTGAGATACTACTGGAATACCTACCAGTAAATCTCCTACCTCGGCCGAAGGCTTTCTGTAATGGCTCTCCTAGACACAGCGCGACCTCACCCCCAATACCGGGAGAGACGAACCCCTGCAGATCCGCTCACTGCCTCCATGTGGCTCGGGACTGTACTCAACTAAAACCTGTTTGCATGACTCCTTTGAGCCGTGGTAGGGTAGTAATCAAAGCACAATGGGAACTCACATGAGAAAAATGACGATCTCAGATCGATGAACTAATCTGTAGACATGTCACCCGGGAACCGCTATCTGACGTCTGGTATAATCCCAACTAGCAGGTTCCCGGCGAGTCCTGTCCGGTGTACTCATAACCCAATGAGCACCTGTATACATCTTAGGTGAACCAACTGATACCAGTGGCTTGTGAGACCGGCTACCGCCCCTCGTCGGGGTCTCGACTGTATACACTTGTCTACTCTGGAGAATCGATGCCCTGTCTCGAAACTCCCACGACTAGGGACCATTTAAGGATTTGCTTATAGACTCCCGCTCCCACGTATATGATCGCCCTCATACTGCTGGTAGTCAAGCAAGATTCCTAGGGGCTCTATCAACGTGCAATAGCGACTCGTAAGGTCACCTAAAGAAGTACACGATGATAAAGATAAACCAGATAGCATAATATCATCTTGAGTAAGACTGTCCTACCGGGATAGGTCCTCTCTCAATCATTGCAATCACGTGCCTGTGATCCAATAATTGACTCTGAGGGCACTATCTCCAACATAGTGGACAAGTAGCTTATGTCTATTTATGGAGTAAAGCAGATATAGCGGAGATAGATCATCTATTTCTGATGTGACAGTCATAGGTTTGACTTCATCAGAATAGGGGATGGATCTGTTAAGAAGGTAGTAGGGTGTGATGTCCTGGTATACGGATGACATACACATAGTAGGAAGTGAAATTCCTATACTGCGATCGGTTATACTTTTGTTGTCATACAGTGGTTTCTCCACATAGGATATAGATATAATATCAGACATTCTGGTTACTAGATCTATGGTTTTAGATCTAGATTTGGGTAGTTTCCCAATCTGGGTACTTAGACAGCATTCTAAAAGTATTTAGAATGGACGACTCCTGGCATGGTAGTGTACCTGCAGGTGATGGAGTCACCGTCTCTAAAGGTGTTTTATAAACTAAAGGGGAGAGAGATGTGCATGATTGGCAGATCACTTGCTTAGGCAATTGAGTTGATCATGAGATGTCAAGTACCACACCAGATTTTGTTTTTGCACAAGATGCAATAAGTTGATATTGATCCTATCCTGGAGAAACATTCGGAAGCAGTTTTAGAACATAAGTGGATGTTCTAGGGATATATGATAACGACGGCCTCTTTAAGGAGACGGTTATCATTCCAGGCTTCCAAGGTGACCTGGATGACAGAGTGACTGCAAGAGTTATAGTTTTCCTTCTGACGAGGGGCAGTATTTTGGACAAGTGGTCCAAGCGGATACTGAGGGAGGTGTGGCGCAGGATACTGATTAAGTTCAGTGGATGATACAGTCTAAGAAGTTTGGATTTGGAGTTCATTTATGAAATAGGTCCCATCAGATATCCAGACATATTCTAAGACAAGTATTGCTCATTTCGGGAGATGGCTTTCTCCGCGAACTTGAGATAAAGAGAGACAGAGAGAGAAACATTAGGGCAGATCCACTCACTGAGGCTATTCTTCGAACGCAATAGTTTCGCAAATAGGCTTTGTGAAACTGATTAGTAGAGGAGTTGGGTGTTCGGTATCAAACGGGCTGTGAGTATGCGACATCGCAATAATTAGCCTTGAGTGCAAGTGGGAGATTGTTGGATATAGTGCCCTCAGAGTCAATTATTGGATCACAGGCACGTGATTGCAATGATTGAGGGAGGACCTATGCCGGTAGGATAGTCTTACTCGAGATGATAGTATGCTATCTGGTTTATCTTTATCATCGTGTTCATGCTTTAGGTGACCTTACGGGTCACTATTACACATTGATAGAGCCCTTCGGATTCTTGCTTGACTACCAGCAGTATGATGGCGATCATATACGTGAGAGTTGGGTAGTCTATAGGCACATCCTTAAAGTGGTCCCTAGTCATGGGAGTTTTCGAGACTGGGCATCGATACTCCATTAGTAGAATAGTGTATACAGTCGAGACCCCGACGAGGGGCGATAGCCGGTCTCACAAGCCATTGGTGTCAGTTGGTTCACCTAAGAAGTATATAGGTGCTCATTGGGTTATGAGTACACCGGGAAAGACTCGCCGAGAACATGCTAGTTGTTATTATATGTAAGTGCACGGCGACGCCCCGGCCGTCAATCCGAGGCCAAAATGCGGAAATGATAATTTACTTTAAACTTTGAACCGGCACCACCGCGCACAAAAATCCCGGATCGGGCCATTAATCTAATCCTAGATAACTAGAGAACGGGTAGAGAGATATACCGAGTGATCCGTATCCTTCGGTCTTCTCGTCGTCGTCCCGATCTCCTCGCGGAATCTCCGGTCATCACCACGTCGCCGGAAGGGCACCACTGTTAGTGTATATGCCCTAGAGGCCATTACTGTATCATACTAGTATGTATAATACTTGATGGAAGCTTGAGATATTCATAGTTGTATAGACAATCTTGCTCGAAATAGTAGTATGCTACTTAGTTTGTCTCTGCTTTATTGTGTACATGTGTTTCTTTTATTATATCACCTATACGCATTAGTGGAGCCCTTAGGATCTTTGCTTGATTACCGGTGTTGTGATGGCGATCACACTCATGGGGGCTGGGTAATCCACAAGCACATCCTTATACACGTCCCTAGTCGTGGGATTATCGAGACAGGGCATCGATACTCCGGAGTAGACTAGCGTATGCGCTTCTCATCCCAGCACGGGAGACGGTCTGTCCCACAGCCGTCAGTACGTCGTACTTGAGATGGTATGCGGGTGCTCGTTAGGTTACAAGTACACCGGACAGGACTCGTCGGGAACTGATGGTTGGTGTTATACCTATCGTCAGTTATCAGTTCCCAGGTGACATGAGTACAGCTTAGTCTGCTGACTTGACACTGTCATTTCGTCTCGAGTGTGTTCCCACTGTTCTTTGATTACTACCCTACCACGGCTCTACTGAGTCATGCAAACAGGTAGTAGTTGGGTGCAGTCCCGAAGCACTTGGAGGCAGTGACGGTTAGACAGGATTCGTCTCTCCCGGTATTGGGGGTTGACATCGCGCTGTGTCTAGGAGAGCCATTACACATGTAGTCCCTGGCCAGGGCTAGCGAGATATACTGGTAGGTTTCCAGTGATGTCTTAGGGTGTTCTGGGCTACACTCCGACACGACTTGTACCGCTATTAGGGGACTGACGTTCGCCACCCCCTAGGCCCACCATGCGATATATAAGACGAACATACCGGACTGTACGAAGATTGTCACATACAGGCTCAGTAGGAGTTCGGATAGGTTTACCTCATCGGCCTTCTTATCGACATCTACCTGGGGACCGTTACGTACAGCTAGTGCCGCTTGCGGTCTGTGGTTAAACCCACTGCCAGCGTAGTGTCGAGTTTTCAGAGTCCCACACAGAGAGTTTCCCTGCACTGAGCGAAACGTGTAGAGGCCGTATGGTTTTACGGCAGGGCTGCGATCACTTACGTACACTTGTGTGCGTGTGGTGTTCGGGCAGGCAATACTAGTGGGCTTTGGTTTAAGCCGGATCCTAGTATTGCACGGATGGATTTGTTTTGTCTTCTGCGCATCCGCATTCTACGGAATGTGGATGCAGGTGTGTATGCACAGTTTTCCGGAGCGATAAAGGAGGAGGTGCCTCATTAGGGTTTTGGCAATTCGTTTGGTCGAAACCATTATGTGCCGCGGACATCATTCACTAATCCTTTTAGTGATAATTTTATGATGGCTAATTGCATTGACCATTTGACCACCATGACCTCTCTTGACTTTGTGACCGGTTGACCGTGTTGACCATTGACCTCAAGAGAGGTCTACACTCTTCTTTTCATTTTCTTTTTCTTTGTGATTATGATAATGGTCATTTCAATTTAGCCATCAACTTTATCTTGATAGGATTGGTAATGATGGTTTAGTGCATTATTGAACCATGGTTCATTTTCTTGAGCTCATAATTCTTTTCTCACTCTCTCTCTTGCTCTTTCTCATGAGAAGAAAAGAAATGTTCCATGGTTGCTAGCTCCTTCATCTTCCTCCTCTTGACAAATTCTTTTGATCTCATGTGTTGAGAGAAAAAGAATCCACATAGACAAACATCACCATCTTTCTCTTCTACACAACCTAGGGTACCAAGACTAGCTATCTTGTTGCCCTAGTTACCTCGGCTCGAGGTGGAGCTCGGTGTATATCTCTCGGGTGGATCGTCTTCGACTCAAGGAGGCCGCGGAGGTGACCAAAGTCCGTATCAACCCTCGGAACAAGCAAGGAGAAGAACAACAAGAAGAGAAGGAGTTCAAGTTGAGGTATAACCCCTAACCGAGTAGATAAATCTCTAGTTAGGATGCTTGTGGGTTGTTTAGCAAAGATCCGGCTTTTACGGTCCATGTTACCAAGTCTAGAAAAATTTTGGTTTTATCGTTTCCGCAACCCCGAAAGTACCGGGAGAGGTAGCGTAGACCTAACAGTGGTATCAGAGCCTAACTAAACACACCCTAGCATGTTAGCAAAGTATTTAGAATATCGACCCGAACGAAAAAACTGCAAAACACCCCGGAAACCCTAAGTTTCTGCCGATTTTTTTCTGCTCAAAAAATAATAAATCATGTCTTAAAAATCGGTTCAGGCTTTTTATAGAACACTGAAGAAACTCGATCCCCTAACTCGGTTAAAGCGCCGCGGAACCGCGGCCGAGTTAACTCGGTTGGGGTTCTGGTTTCCTGCAGTGTTCTTATTTGGGTATTTTGGGATTTTTGGAATATGATTTTTCTGCCCAGATTTTCCAGAAAGCAAAATTTGTTTTTGGGGCTTAAAAATCTGTATTTGTTGGTCGATATTCTGTAGACTTTGGCTAATGGTTATATCTGTAATGTTATATGTGTATTGAACGTCTACTAATCGCTATATGTCGATTAGTGGGGGTTATACATATCTGTGATCTGTGTTGTTGATGGTATGTGTATATGAACTCGTTGGATTGTCGCGGATAAATAGCCGGAGTGGATGTGAGATGAGAGTCTCTTTTTCTTTCATTCGTGTAATAAATTTGAAAATTGATGTAATATTATTTGTATGGCCACACAACCGGGTCGGGGTTGTAGCCGTCATTGTATAATTCTTTTTACTGTTTTTGCTCCTAGGATAGACCCATGGAGGGGGTGCACAAACTACCGGGTATCTTGAAGTGCCGAGTGGCATACTCACGGTGTTGAGGGAGGTTGCTTCGCTTCGGGTACTTGGCGGGTAGTTTGCTGCACCCGTAGGGGTCTTGGGTGGGGTATTGGCTATTCATCGCGACCGTGTAATCATCTTTTCGTTGCAGGCTCGAACGAATCGCGGGTTCCTAGTATATCCAAAGTGTTCATCTGTGATCTGGATTCGCTATCATTGCTATATATCTATATATAATAACTATTTAGGCGTTGCTTATGTTTTTCAGCCGCGCTAGCCCAGCCCCCGCTCTGTCGTTAGTTAAGTAACCTGACGGGTGATGACGGGGCCCCGTGGCGAATGCGAATGGCATAAGCGTAAGTCATATTTTGGTTGTTTTCTGGAATGGTAGGATTTAAATGATGGGACGCATTAAAAGAACTAATGCAAGAAAAGAAACCTAAAAGACGTTGTTAGAACAGTTTTTTTCAAAAAGCTGTTATTGCAAGGACGTTCATTTTTGTTTTGCATCGAGGTATTCGGTTATGAATGCCCAGCACCTCAGTCGTCAAGGCAAGGGCCGAGATCCCTTCATCGGGAGTGACCCCTTGGACAAAAGTTTGCGTCAGTGTAATAACTTCACTATAGTCGATTAATTCTTGCTTTGCATCGAGGTATTCAGTTTGGAATATCCTGCACCTCATTCGACGAGGAAAGTGCCGAGATCCCTTCACAGGGAGTGACCTCTTTAGCAAAAGTTTTTTCGCCACTATATTTTCAAAAAGTGTATCACGTTCCTTCAACGATATCAAGTTCATTACGTTAACGAGTTTTTGCCAAAACCCAGCCGTAGCCCTCCGTCATTTCATATAAGTTATACTTAGTATTCGTGCTGCGTTTGTTGACTGTGTCAAGGCGCAGTGAACGGTAGCTGAGTATTGCTTATCTGCTGGATATAATGTGATTGGTTAGGACAGTCGTGTAACCTTGTTAACTGTGTCAAGGGTTATGCGGATGGGTTTAATGCAATCAAGATAATGACGGGTTGAACTTGAGTAGGACCCTTTGATTTGTTGACTGTATCAAGGTCACTTGGGTCCTAGGGGAAAAAACCACATCGGGAGTTTCAAAAGTACTGAAACTTGCTAGTGTTGCATACCATTTGGAGTGTGATGATTCTAGTAGGATTCCTTCAGTTTTGTCACGCGATGATATTTGGATCCCGATCCTACTGTGAGTATATGCTACTCCTCGGGAACTTTCTCGCTTAACGATCTATGCTATAAACCAAGTAGGTGTCTAGAAAGATGTTAGCGGGGCTACGCCCATAGGGAAAAGAGGTTACTTAATTAAGGAACTTCGCGAAAGCGTTGGAAAACCTCCCTCGAAGTACCGACACTGGCCTGGCTAAACGGTCAAGCAAGTATTGTACGGTGAGTTTGATACCGACTAATTCTTCCTTTATGGTTTGAGGAGAGATTCGAGAGAAAGTGGGAGCCATCCTGTTTAGATAAATTAAAAACCAATCTAAACTTGCAAGAGCGCACGCTAAGTGTTTCTTTTCTCTCTCTCCAGGTAGCAACCATTTCACGCCCTAATCAAGATAATAAAATGTATCGCTTGACCGATCCGAATTCTTATTCGGGGCTGGGGAACGTTGGTTCGGCTCTAACTTATGACAACAGTCATAAGTATGAGCAAGGGAAAGGGGATTGTTTGGATTCCCAGGATATCCAGTTGAAGAAGAAGCATGGTTTTGCATCTACTTCAGGTGTTCTTGTAATTGAGAACTGTTTTACGGTCAGCCCTACCTCCTGGGTACTTGATACCGGATCAGGATCTCATATCTGTAATTTATTGCAGGGACTGAGAAAAAGTAGGAAAGTTGCACCGGGTGATATGTTGCTCAGAGTAGCGAACGGAGCACAAGTTACTACGACAGCCATCGGTGAATATCACCTAGTATTGCCAAATGGCAAGACTATGATTTTGAACAATTGCTACTATGTACCCACTACTACAAAGAAGGGTTGCCCCTACGGATTTATCCGTTGGAGCAACCAACTGCCCCTACGGATATATACGTAGGGGCGAAAAAATACCCCATAGATGCAAAGGCCGCAGGTGCAAGTTGAGGCCCTGAACTTGCCCCTACGGTCAAATTGTTGCCCCTAGGGATATATGTGTAGGTCCTTTTGCCCCTACGAATAAAGCCGTAGGGTATAAGATTTTATATAATTTACGGTTTATTTTAATAAATTACTTGGACCTACGGATATATCCGTAGGGGCATGTACTAACCCCTACGGATATATGCGTAGGTACGTTTCCGTAGGGCACAAATTCAGAATTCCTGATATTTTGCCCCTACGGATAACGCCGTAGGGGAGAGTCAGTTGCCCCTACGGATATATTCGTAGGGGCTTTCCCAACCCCTGCAACTGTGATCTGGGGGAAATATCAGTTACTGCTGATATTTTGCCCGTACGGACATATCCGTAGGGGTAACATGTGTGCCTACGGATTAATCCGTAGGTACAGATTGTCTGTAATTTTTTTAAAAAAATGGGCTGCTTGATTTTTTCCCGCCCTGTGCACAATAATATATACATCAATCAAATCATATATTGCAGTATTCATAATCACATCTCACGTATATATATAATATACAAAAGAAACACAAAAACTGAATATGATATAAATACAAACCAATATCAATATCGTTTCAAAATGTAGTACAATGTGTATGATATAAATAAATACATGTTTCAAAAAAAAAAGAACCAAAAATCTACCCTAGCTCGGTCCAGCTCCACCTCTGAATAACGATAGAATAACGCACGCCTGCTCCTCGGTCAATAAACTCCGCAATTCGTCGCGAGCGGGAGTCTGAGCGGCATGTGGAGCCGGTGATGTGGTCTGCGCAGCCGCCGTCGAGGTAGTCGCTTGCGGAGCCGCGGCTGCGGGAGTCTGAGTGGGCGGTGGAGCTACAGGAGCTGTCTGCGGAACCGCAGCCGATGTAGTGGCTTGTGGAGCCGCAGCCGAAGGAGATGCGTGTGGAGGCTCGGCCGATCTACCCTGTCGCGTCTGGATATAACGTGTGTAAGAAGCGTGTAAGAACTGTTTATTATTCGAATTTGTATCATTATTAAGTTATTTCGAAACCCTGTTTGGATATCTAGTTTGGAAAAGCGTTGTTTATTTCAATTACATATGTATGTATGATTAATCAAACTTAAGTCTAAAACCAAATAAGCTCAAGATACGTACTAATTATGGATATGTTGATATGTATATAATATGAAATAATATTTTACTATAAAGTAGTATACATACCAGCATCTCCTTCAACTCCTGAACGCTGGCCCTCAAGCTATCCAGTTCATGATGGACATGCCGGTCACTGGAGACGGAGGAAGTAACCGCCGGGGTGGAGTCCAACCTCATATGGGCCCTGCTAGGGCCCAATCCCCGGCCTCTCCCAACCTCCGTGGTGCCCTCCGTGTGCGGTGTCCAGAACTGGGGTCAGCAGCCTCGGATCGTTCTGTCCGGTAAAATCGATCCCCGAGGCCTGGGCCTGCTCAACCACCAGCTCCTACACCCACATTCGAATTCTTATCATTATCGAGTTATTTCGAAACCCCATTTGGATATCTAGTTTGCAAAACTGTAGTTTATTTTAATTAGATATGTACATGTATGATTAATAAAACATAAGTCTACAACCAAATAAGCTCAGACTATGTACTGATATTGGATATGTTGATATCTATAATATGACATTATATTTTACTATTAAGTAGTATACATACAAGCATCTCATTCAACTCCTGAACGGTGGCCTTCAAGCTCTCCAGTTCCTGCTGGATACGTCGCTCACTGGAGACGGAGGAAGTAACCACCGGGGTGGAGTCCAACCTCATATGGGCCCTGCTAGAGCCCAGTCCTCGACCTCTCTCCCAACCTCCGTGGTGCCGTCATTGTGCGGCGTCCAGGACTGGGGTCAGCAGCCTCGAATGCTGCCTTCCCCTTAGCAACTGTCAGAACATTATATTTAGCACATACTGGTCTATAAAATTGACAAGAAATACCAAAATCAACAAATTCAAAGCCTTACCTACAAAGATAGAAGATGTGCTCCTCTGGTATCTACATGTATCAAAATTTGAATAATATTAATTAATTTCAGTACATACATACTAATAAGGTAAACTCGCATATAGCGCTGCTTACACATATGACAGGGAGTGAACAAGCTCTTGTAGATCATCAGGCGCAAATCTAATCTCATCAAGCAGCCCATGATAATGAGTTGGACGACTAAGAGCAAAAGGAATGTGTGTATATTTATGATATAGCATTCTAAATCAATATACATGCCCTATATAATATATAAACATACCTGGAGGAACGGAAGTGGCCTCTGTCCCTGATATGGACGCATCACCAACAACTAGACAATCAAACATTGACAATATAAGTAATTTTGACATAAACAGGCATGGATATCTATAATATTACATTCAAAATGGATATTAGAGAGCGCACCTGCAGTGAGAAGTGGTAAAAGTATCACCCAACTAGGGTGTAATTTACAGAATCAGCTGAGACTCTTGAAAGTCATAGAAGAACCCGACCTGCACAAATCTGATGTATGCTTTCCATTGGACACTAAGAAGTCTCTAAAGGGAAAAGCCTATGTGAAAGCCATCATTAGTTCATATCCGAAGATTGATGCTGAAACAGAGAACGAGGAATGTCATTTTTTTCTTCTTCTGCCACATTACTGTCTTCTCCTTCTGCCACATTACTGTCTTCTCCTTCTTATTATGTGCGCGTGCAAATTCAATGACTATATTGAGAATATGGATTAATAGTGGCTAGGAAAAGTATTTCTCAAATGGCTTTTGCGTCTTAAAACTATAAACTACTAAGTAATGGCATACATAATTTTTTTAGTATAAAGGTTGTTATTTTAAGTTTTCCCTTATAGAGATATGATCTAACTGCATCTATAAACTATAAGTATGCAGAAAATTATGATAAGAAACCATAAGAAAGGGTCGTAGCCATGCATAACCTTGAATCTACATACCAAATCATGCAAAAGCATGCACTTATTGTCACCTTGCCTTGGAATATAAAATATCTTGGAAGACTATAAGCGAGCATTTAAATCTTGATAGCTTTTGACTTCAACATATATTTTTCTCAAGTACCATGAAATATACTTCCTCCGTATAAACCGTTTTCAGGAAGATGGATTAATAATGACAAATTATCCATTGTGGCTCACTAGGATAGCATTTTCTCTTCTATTGACCATCTTACAAATCTGCTTGGTAAATTTATTCGGAACCGGCTGCGAATCATTAAAAGACATGCATAAGAAAGAAAGCTAAAATACAGATATATAGCATACCGATACATCGAAACTTCATAGTTGCGATGGCAATCCAGAGATATTTATTTCTACACACGTAGTGCGCGTGCGAATGCGTAAGGCATCATGGACAAATATTTCAGAACATGGAAAGTATTATTCGTATGAAGTAATTAAAACTTTTAAACACCTTGGGTAGATATTTTCTTAGTTGATGCAATCATATCATGAGGACTAAATTTAAGCTATTATACATATGCATATGTATTTTTCTAACATAATATATCACACACACACACACAGAGAGAGAGAGAGAGAGAGAGAACACCAGGTAGGTAGAGAAATCAGGTAGCAGGATCCTGAAGAAATGGAGTCCATAGTATTGCTCATCATCTTCATCCATGATCCCTTTGATAATAAGGCATCAAAGGGATCACGGATGATGATGATGAGCAATGCTATGGACTCCATTTCTTCAGGGTCCTACTAGCTGATTTCTCTACCAAACTGGTGTTCTCTCTCTCTCTGTGTGTGTGTGTGTGTGAGATATATTAGGTTAGAAAAATACATATGCATATGTATAATAGCTTAAATTTAGTCCTCATGATATGATTGCATCAACTAAGAAAATATCTACTCAAGATGTTTAAAAGTTTTAATTACTTTATACGAATAATACTTTCCATGTTCTGAAATATTTATCCATGATGCCTGACGCATTCGCACGCGCACCACGTGTGTAGAAATAAATATCTCTGGATTGCCATCGCAACTATGAAGTTTCGATGTATCGGTATGCTATATATCTGTATTTTAGCTTTCTTTCTTATGCATGTCTTTTAATGATTCGCAGCCGGTTCCGAATAAATTTACCAAGCAGATTAGTAAGATGGTCAATAGAAGAGAAAATGCTAACCTAGTGAGCCACAATGGATAATTTGTCATTATTAATCCATCTTCCTGAAAACGGTTTATACGGAGGAAGTATATTTCATGGTACTTAAGAAAAATATATGTTGAAGTCAAAAGCTATCAAGATTTAAATGCTCGCTTATAGTCTTCCAAGATATTTTATATTCCAAGGCAAGGTGACAATAAGTGCATGCTTTTGCATGATTTGGTATGTAGATTCAAGGTTATGCATGGCTACGACCCTTTCTTATGGTTTCTTATCATAATTTTCTGCACACTTATAGTTTATAGATGCAGTTAGATCATATCTCTATAAGGGAAAACTTAAAATAACAACCTTTATACTAAAAAAATTATGTATGCCATTACTTAGTAGTTTATGGTTTTAAGACGCAAAAGCCATTTGAGAAATACTTTTCCTACCCACTATTAATCCATATTCTCAATATAGTCATTGAATTTGCACACGCACATAATAAGAAGGAGAAGACAGTAATGTGGCAGAAGGAGAAGACAGTAATGTGGCAGAAGAAGAAAAAAATTGCATTCCTCGTTCTCTGTTTCAGCATCAATTTTCTGATATGAACTAATGATGGCTTTCACATAGGCTTTTCCCTTTAGAGATTTCTTAGTGTCCAAAGGAAAGCATACATCAGATTTGTGCAGGTCGGGTTCTTCTATGACTTTCAAGAGTCTCAGCTGATTCTGTAAATTACACCCTAGTTGGGTGATACTTTTACCACTTCTCACTGCAGGTGCGCTCTCTAATATCCATTTTGAATATCGAGAGCGCACCTGCAGTGAGAAGTGGTAAAAGTATCACCCAACTAGGGTGTAATTTACAGAATCAGTTGAGACTCTTGAAAATCATAGAAGAACCCGACCTGCACAAATCTGATGTATGCTTTCCATTGGACACTAAGAAGTCTCTAAAGGGAAAAGCCTATGTGAAAGCCATCATTAGTTCATATCAGAAGATTGATGCTGAAACAGAGAACAAGGAATGTGAGTTGTATTCTATATATGTGTGTTTCGATTTATGATTTCGCTTAAGTGTAGGGTTGTTTTTACTTAAAGAAGTATCACCATCTACTATATATAAAAAAATGTAGCAAACTAGGATTGGTATTCAAATCCCAGTCCAGATTGGTATTCAAAATTTATTTAATTAGTTTGTGATCCATATCATTTGATTCGTTGCTTGAGGCATCAATGTAGGCACAAATATCACTGAAGCAGCCTAAATCACCGTATGAACAGGTTATCGGTTTCAATTCCACCAGAATTAGAATTTCATCCGAACAACTTTCACACAGTAATCGGAACCTGGTCAACAAATTTGTCATGCCCGTTGTGGTTTTACTTCTGTACAGTACTTCCACAAAATACGTGTTGTCATTTCTAAATGGAAGTTTCTCAGTGCCACCATAGTAGCAGAAGATGGAATTGTTTATCACAACTAGATTATGCTAAGCCTCGGATAGATTAGGAAAGGAGAAAATAAGTTTTCGAGAGGAGAGGTGCAAGATATCATGTGCCACGAAGAAAAGGAGGGCAAAAACAGTGTTGGCATTCATAAGAGGAAAGCTAGACTAACAAGAAGAAACATTACAAATATTACTATGTTTATGAATTATCACAGAAAATCAACCCAGAATCTGCAAGAAAATCAAAAGTATGGCTCAAATATGAGACGGACAAATATCTTTTCCTCTCTTATCTTTTCTTTTTGAAAACAAATACCAGAAGATGTTGACTTTCTGGATAGATAGGAGTGGATATGATAAAAACATGTAAAGGGTGCATGGAAGTGCTAACAGAGACTCTTTGTTGCAACTTTATAGTAAACGGAACAATAACTGGCATATTCAAGTTAAAAGAATTGAAAGAATAATGAACATGGCTTACAAACTTGGGTGAGAACGATGTGACACTCAGGAAAATATCTAAAAGACAAATTCATAAATGCGGTTAGGCCAAAACCGGACTAAATCCTGCCATGCGACTGATATTCCTTGATGTAGAAGGACCCACGATTTTCTCGATCAACAATAATTATAGTAATCAAAGCAGGCTAAAATTGCTGGAAATTCTTCTCAGGTTTGCCAAATTCAGCAAACCCCGACCCCAACCTAATCCTAACCCCAGCCCCAGCCCAGCCCAGCCCCACCCCAACCCCAACCCCAGCCCCAACCTAACCCTAACCCCAGACCCAGCTAAACCCCAACCCCAACCCCAGCCCCAGCCCCAGCCGATCCCCAACCCTAACCCTAACCCTAACCCTAACCCTAACATAAACTGAACCCGATGCCTAACCTTAACCCTCATCCCTACCCGAACCCTGAACACTAGCCCTAACATCATCACAATTATGTTTAATTGGAGATTTACTTACCTGTAGACAGTGGAGGAGACGACAGAGACGCTTGGCGGTTGACGACGCACGCAATCGGCGACGAGGAACTCGACGAGGAAGAACGAGGGCGGTGGTGGGACGAGAACGGAAGGCGGTGGCGGGCTGAGAACGGAGGGCGCGCGGTGGCGACGAAGAGAAAATTGGAGACGCGGGAACGAGAGAAAATTTTGGGAACGAGAGGGAAAGATCGAGATCGAGGCGTAGGGCATTTCTGTGCCTTTTTTTATTAAATTCCCATTTAGATGCCCATACGGACATAACCGTAGGTTATTGGTTTGCGGCTCTGTCGGGCCAAACAACAAATTAAGATTTAATATTTTTAAATTAAAATGTCGGGCACCGTAGGGACAACCATTTGGCCCTACGGCTTAGTCCGTAGGGGCAAGAAAAATCTGCCCCTATGGATTTCATCATCCGTAGGGGCAACACCATACTGTAGTAGTGGATGATGTGTGATGATGTAAATGCACTCAAGTCATGGTTTCATGTCAAGGAAACAAACATAAACTTCACACTGAAGAAACAAGAAAAACACCACAAGAAAAAACATGACATTGGTGTTACTACAGTAATTGTCCCCTCCATACTTACGCTCTAATTCCATGAAACAAACAACCCCTCAGTGGATTTGGATTGGAGTTGGATTTTTGGAATATCAAATCCATAAAAACTTGCCAGTTTTGTATTTGGTTTGCAAACTTGATTTTAGGATTGATTGATGCAACTAGGATATTTGGAGCCCTTTCCATTCCGTCGAAAAAAGTAAGGATTTGCAAAAAAATCCATGTCCACAATTTGGGCACAACCAAACAAAAGAATAAGAAACTCGTAAACCATCATCTTTCATTTTCATTTGGTACAAAACAAACTAAACAGACACATAAATTCATGAATCAACCTTAAGACTTTGAGAATCCATGTGCCCAAGGACACTAATCATCCAACATATTCGATATGAGCCCAAAGAACACTTAACATCCATTTTCAATATGAATCTGACTACAATTTTTTATTTTTTTTATTTTTACATATCAAATATGAACAATGCATCCAATATCCAAACAACATCTACAAGAAATAAATGTGATCGGATGATATAACAATGTTTTCAAGGCTACATCAATTGACAACACCAAAGCCAGCACCAAAGCCAGTTTTCAAGGCTACATCAATTGACAACACCAAAGCCAGTTTTGCTACGAATTAGTTGGTGAAAGAATGGTTTACACAGCAGTACACAAGAACACATCTGGGCATCTTGCTATACTAACTAGAGTGTAAGGATACATACTAGAATAATTTTCCAACTCCCCACCATTTAACCCCAACCCAGCCCCAGCCCCCGCCCCCAGCCCCACCCCAGCCCAGCCCCAACCTAACCCTAAACCCAGTGCGGCCAGCTAAACCCCAACACCAACCCTAAGGCAAACCCTAACCCCAGCCCCACCTACAGCAGCCGAACACCAACCCTAACCCTACCCCGACCCCGACCCCGACTGCGACCGCGACCCCTGCCCAACCCCAACTCGCGCGCCATGAACCCTAAGCCCAAAATAATCCCAAAAATCTTTAATTTACCTCACCTGAACCCTAAGCCCGAAGTAATCCAAAGATTTACTCACCTGAACCGCTGCTGCGCTGGGGCTGGGTCAACGACCTGAACCGCGGTGGCGAAGAGAGCTGAGGTGGCGACGAAACCGGCGGTTGCGACGAGGAGAACGACGTTGGCGACGACGGCGTGGCGAATTGGGGAATTTTTTCGCGCGCGATCGAGAGAGAGAGAAAGTGAGCGAGCGTAGGCGATCGATCTGGGATTTTGTTAAATCGATATTTACTTGCCCCTACGGATATACCCGTAGGTTCTTTGTTTGCGGCTCCGTAGGGGCAAACACCAAATTAAGAATTAATATTTTTATTCTTGGACGTCTATGCCCGTAGGGGCAACCTTTTAGCCCTACGGATTAATCCGTAGGGACAAACTTAAATTGCCCCTACGTATGTCAATATCCGTAGGGGCAACCCCTTATTTTACTAGTGACCTTCCATGGTTTGTAACATCATATCAGTTTCTTTACTCGATAAAGATGGATATAAATTTGTTATTGATAGAAATATCATGAACATTTACCTTCATAAGGTACTGGTTGCAGAAAGTACACTGTGTAATGGTATCTACGTTCTAAATCAGAATACAGTTCTCAATGTGCAAAACACACGCAAGTGGAAGAATTCAGATACGAATGAATCCTACTTGTGGCATTGTAGACTTGGTCATATCGGAGAGAAAAGACTGAGTAAGTTGCATAAAGATAGACTCTTGGATGCATTCGAGTTTTCATCTTATGAAACTTGTCAGTCTCGTCTCAAAGGGAAGATGACCAAATCTCCGTTCACCGGACATGGAGAAAGAGCAACAGAGCTCTTGGGACTCATACACAGTGATGTATGTGGTCCGATGTCTACACATGCAAGGGGTGGGTTCTCCTACTTCATCACATTCACTGACGATCTCTCTAGATTCGGATATGTGTATCTTATGAAACACAAATTTAAAGCTTTTGAGAAATTCAAGGAATTCAGAAAGGAAGTAGAGAACTAGACTGGCAAAAGTATCAAGATCCTCCGGCCTGATAGAGGAGGAGAGTACTTAAGCACAGAATTCCTAGATTACTTAAAAGAGAATGGTATTCTCTCTCAGCTTACTCCTCCTTATACACCACAGCACAACGGTGTTTCGGAGCGGAGGAATCGTACCCTATTGGATATGGTTCGCTCCATGATGAGTAGTGCTGAGTTACCTCTTTCATTCTGGGGATATGCACTTCAAACTGCAGCACATCTATTGAATCAAGTTCCATACAAATCCGTGCCTAAGACTCCGTATGAAATATGGAGTGGTAAAAGTTTGTATCTTAAACGTATTAAGATTTGGGGTTGCCCAGCTTATGTCAAAAAGAAGAACCCAGACAAACTTGAGGCACGGGCAGTTTTATGTAAGTTTGTGGGATACCCAAAAGATTCAAGTGGGTATCTATTCTACCATGCAGAGGAACAGAAGATAATTGTTTCCAGGAATGCCACATTTTTCGAAAAAGAATTTCTTGTTAAAAATATTAGTGGCAGTACGGTAGAACTGGATGAAATTCCAGAAACACGAACTTTAACTAAAGACTTGGAGGAACCGCTAGATTCAGTTACACCCAACGAACCTTAGTCACTCCGCAGATCTAGTAGGATTTCTCATCCGCCAGAGAGATACTACGGTTTTCTCATAGACGGGGATCGAGAGGATTGCATCTTGGAAGAAGATGACCCTACCAGTTTCAGGCATGCCATTATCAGTAGGGACTCTAATAAGTGGCAGGAAGCAATGCAATCCGAAATGGAGTCCATGTACACCAATAAAGTGTGGACCTTGGATATTGTTCCACCTGGGGTAAAACCCGTTGGATGCAAATGGATCTACAAAAGGAAACTTGGTGTGGATGGGCAGGTGGAAACCTATAAGGCTAGACTCGTTGCGAAAGGTTTTCATCAAAGACCTGGTTTGGACTATGATGAAACCTTTTCTCCAGTAGCTATGCTGAAATCCATTCGGATCCTACTTGCCATTGCTGCCTTCCATGACTATGAAATCTGGCAGATGGACGTTAAAACGGCTTTTCTAAACGGCTGTTTGGAAGAGTGCGTTTACATGGATCAGCCAGAAGGTTTCATAGACAGTGGGAGCAGCGGGAAGGTGTGCAAGTTGCTTAAATCCATTTATGGATTAAAGCAGGCACCGCGGAGCTGGAACATCTGTTTTGATGGGGCAATCAAGGAATTTGATTTCATCAAGAACGAAGATGAACTTTGTGTCTATAAGAAGATTGTAGGACGAACTGTCGTGTTCCTAGTCTTGTACATGGACGACATTCTTTTGATAGGAAATGACATTCCTATGCTACAATCGGTCAAGCTATTTTTGTCACAACGGTTCTCCATGAAGGACCTGGGTGATGCCTCGTACATTCTGGGGATCAAGATCTACAGAGATAGATCCAAGAGACTATTGGGACTTTCGCAGTCCAGGTACATAGAGACCGTACTAAAGAGATTTAGTATGGAGGATTCCAAGCGCGGTAACATACCCGCATTGCACGGAATTATCCTCTCCAAGAAGATGTCTCCTAAGACTGACGAGGAGAGGGTTCGCATGAGCACTATACCCTACGCTTCGGCGGTAGGATCTATAATGTATGCGGTACTATGTACAAGACCAGATGTAGCTTACGCGCTGAGCGTGGTGAGCCGGTATCAGTCAGACCCAGGTGAGGACCACTGGACAGCAGTGAAGAACATTCTCAAGTACCTGAGAAGGACTAATGAGATGTTCCTGGTTTACGGTAATGGAGACCTCAGGGTCGAGTCCTTCACCGATTCAAGCTTCCAGAGTGACAAAGATGACAACAAGTCTGTCTCGGGTTTTGTGTTTACCCTCAACGGAGGGGCGGTATGTTGGAGGAGTTCCAAACAGGATACCGTCGCAGACTCGACGATGGAGGCTGAATACATTGCTGCAAGCGATGCCGCAAAAGAGGCGGTCCGGATGAAGAAGTTTATTAGTGAACTTCAGGTGGTTCCGTCCATTGTTGGCCCAATACCTTTGTATTGCGATAACAATGGGGCTATAGCTTTAGCGAAGGAACCAAGGTCCCATCAGAAATCCAGGCACATCTTAAGGCGGTATCACCTGATCAGGGAGATCATTGAACGCCAGGAGATCGAGGCGCGGAGAGTAGACACAAAGGACAACACAGCGGACCCATTCACGAAGGCCTTTCCCCAGACTCAGTTCGAGCGGCTGATCGAGATGATAGGTCTTCGATATGCCAGTACATGGCCTTAGTGCAAGTGGGAGATTGTTAGTGTATATGCCCTAGAGGCCATTACTGTATATTACTTGATGGAAGCTTGGGATATTCACAGTTGTATAGACAATCTTGCTCGAAATAGTAGTATGCTACTTGGTTTGTCTCTGCTTTAATGTGTACATGTATTTCTTTTATTATATCACCTATACGCATTAGTGTAGCCCTAAGGATCTTTGCTTGATTACCGGCGTTGTGATGGCGATCACACTCATGGGGGCTGGGTAATCCACAAGCACATCCTTATACACGTCCCTAGTCGTGGGATTATCGAGACAGGGCATCGATACTCCGGAGTAGACTAGCGTATGCACTTCTCATCCCAGCACGGGAGACGGTGTGTCCCATAGCCGTCAGTACATCGTACTTGAGATAGTATGTGGGTGCTCGTTAGGTTACGAGCACACCGGACAAGACTCGTCGGGAACTGATGGTTGGTATTATACCTATCGTCATTTATCAGTTCCTAGGTGACATGAGTACAGCTTAGTCCGCTGACTTGACACTGTCACTTCGTCTCGAGTGTGTTCCCACTGTTCTTTGATTACTACCCTACCACGGCTCTACTGAGTCGTGCAAACATGTAGTAATTGGGTGCAGTCGCGAAGCACTTGGAGGCAGTGACGGTTAGACAGGATTCGTCTCTCCCGGTATTGGGGGTTGACATCGCGCTGTGTCTAGGAGAGCCATTACACATGTAGTCCCTGGCCAGGGCAAGCGAGATATACTGGTAGGTTTCCAGTGATGTCTCAGGGTATTCTGGGCTACACTCCGACATGACTTGTATCGCCATTAGGGGACTGACGTTCGCCACCCCCTAGGCCCGCCATGCGATGTATCAGACGAACAGACCGGACTGTACGGAGATTGTCACATACAGGCTCAGTAGGAGTTCGGATGCGTTTACCTTATTGGCCTTCTTATCGACATTAACCTGGGGACCGTTACGTACAGCTAGTGCCGCTTGCGGTCTGTGGGTAAACCAACTGCTAGCGTAGTGTCGAGTCTTTAGAGTCCCATACAGAGAGTTTCCCTGCACTGAGCGAAACGTGTAGAGGCCGTATGGTTTTACGGCAGGGCTGCGATCACTTACGTACACTTGTGTGCGTGTGGTGTTCGGGCAGGCAATACTAGTAGGCTTTGGTTTAAGCCGGATCCTAGTATTGCACGGATGGATTTGTTTTGTCTTCTGCGCATCCGCATTCTACGGAATGTGGATACAGGTGTGTATGCACAGTTTTCCAGAGTGATGAAGGAGGAGGTGCCTCATTAGGGTTTTGGCAATTCGTTTGGTCGAAACCATTATGAGCCGCGGACATCATTTACTAATCCTTTTAGTGATAATTTTATGATGGCTAATTGCATTGACCATTTGACCACCATGACCTCTCTTGACTTTGTTGACCGGTTGACCGTGTTGACCATTGACCTTCAAGAGAGGTCTACACTCTTCTTTTCATTTTCTTCTTCTTTTTGATTATGATAATGGTCATTTCAATTTAGCCATCAACTTTATCTTGATAGGATTGGTAATGATGGTTTAGTGCATTATTGAACCATGGTTCATTTTCTTGAGCTCATAATTCTTTTCTCACTCTCTCTCTTACTCTTTCTCTTGAGAAGAAAAGAAATGTTCCATGGTTGCTAGCTCCTTCATCTTCCTCCTCTTGACAAATTCTTTTGATCTCATGTGTTGAGAGAAAAAGAATCCACATAGACAAACATCACCATCTTTCTCTTCTACACAACCTAGGGTCCTAAGACTAGCTATCTTGTTGCCCTAGTTACCTCGGCTCGAGGTGGAGCTCGGTGTACATCTTTCGGGTGGATCGTCTTCGACTCAAGGAGGCCACGGAGGTGACCAAAGTCCGGATCAACCTTCGGAGCAAGCAAGGAGAAGAACAACAAGAAGAGAAGGAGTTCAAGTTGAGGTATAACCCCTAACCGAGTAGATAAATCTCTAGTTAGGATGCTAGTGTGTTGTTTAGCAAAGATCCGGCTTTTACGGTCCATGTTACCAAGTCTAGAAAAAATTTTGTTTTACCGTTTCCGCAGCCCCGAAAGTACCGGGAGAGGTAACGTGGACCTAACAACCACATCGCCGGCTTCTTTTATGGGCTCCCACCTCTGGACCGAGGCAACTCGGGCACGAAGTTGGCGAGTCGACGTGCCCATGAATTGCTGTAGAATAAGTATAGTGCTATGACTCATTAGGGTTTAGGAAGTTGCCTTTTGGTAGAGGAAATGAACCATGAATCTTTTGCAATGACCTATGGGATTTTTGCAGCAAGAAAAGAACAAAAATTCCTCACTCAAATTTTGGACAGCCCTCCATCAAAGTGGCCGGCCTTGGCAAAAAGAATGGGGAGAGAACAAAGTCTAAGGGGGTGTGTATCAAATAATGCAAGAGAGAATAGGATAATCATGAAGCAAAAAGCAAGCCACACCCCCTTTCATCATAACCAATCCAATCAAGAAAAAGGTCAATCCATCATGAGTGAAAAAGTCAAATAATGGTGCAACCATCATGAAGCAACAATATGCAAAGACCCCCCCCCCCCCCACAATGCTTATTTGCACAATTGCAAATAAGCCCTCCTCCACCAAATTTCAGCCAAGAAAAGATACAAAGGAAAATGGCCGAAACGGAAAGCAAACTGGCAATTTCGGAAAACTGATCCCGTAATAAATTACAGGAAAACCCCGCAACTGTATATACATACCCGCATTTGTATTCCGACCGAAATACAAATGCAATGATACAAAATCTACACTGTCCAATACTAGGATCCGGCTTAAACCAAAGCCCGCTAGTTTTATCCGTCCGATCATGATCCGTGCAATACCGCACGTATCTGATCGAACCTTGCCATATCTCTATACGGCCTCTACAGCATTTCGCCCGAAACTTGAGTAACTGGTCTATGGGGGACTCTAAAGACTCGTCAATACTATGGCTGTGGATTTAACCACCCGCACGTCAGAGGTATTAGCCATACATAACGGGCTATCAGCTATTGACCAAAAGGGACATTGATGAGCGAACTCATCCTGACATCCTACTGAGCCTGTCAGTGACAATATCTGTACAGTCCGGTCCGTTCGTCTATGAGCATCGCATGGCGGGCCTAGGGGGTTGGTAAAAGTCAGACCACCAAAAATGGTACAAGTCGTGTCGGAGTGTAGCCCAGAACACCCTGAGATACTACTGGAATACCTACCAGTAAATCTCCTGCCTTGGCCAAGGACTTCGTGTAAGGGCTCTCCTAGACACAGCGCGACCTCACCCCCAATACCGGGAAAGACGAACCCGTGCAGATCCGCTCATTGCCTCCATGTGGCTCGGGACTGTACCCAATTAAAACCTGTTTGCACGTCTCCTTTGAGCGTGGTAGGGTAGTAATCAAAGTACAGTGGGAACTCACACGAGACAAATGAAGATCTCAGGTCAATGAACTAACCTGTACACATGTCACCAGGGAACTGCTATCTGATGTCAGGTATAAGACCAACTAGCATGTTCCCGGCGAGTCCTGTCCGGTGTACTCATAACCCAATGAGCACCTGTATACATCTTAGGTGAACCAACTGACACCAGTGGCTTGTGAGACCGGCCACCGCCCCTCGTCAGGGTCTCGATTGTATACACTAGTCTACTCTGGAGTATCGATGCCCTGTCTCGAAACTCCCACGATTAGGGACCTTTTAAGGATGTGCTTATAGACTACCAGCTCCCACGTATATGATCGCCTTCATACTGCTGGCAGTCAAGCAAGAATCCTAGGGGCTCTATCAACGTGTAATAGCGACCTATAAGGTCACCTAAAGCAGTACACGATGATAAAGATAAACCAGATAGCATACTATCATCTTGAGTAAGACTGTCCTACCGGAATAGGTCCTCCCTCAATCATTGCAATCACGTGCCTGTGATCCAATAATTGACTCTGAGGGCACTATCTCCAACAATCTCCCACTTGCACTCAAGGCTAATTATTGCGATGTCGCATACTCACAGCCCGTGTGATACCGAACACCCAACTCCTCTACTAGTCAGTTTCACAAAACCCGTTTGCGAAACTATTGCGTTCGAGGAATGGCCTCAGTGAGTGGATCCGCTTTGATGTTTCTTTTTATGTCTCTCTATATCTCAAGTTCGCGGAGAAAGCCATCTCCCAAAATGAGTAATACCTGTCTTAGAATGTGTCTGGATGTCTGATGGGACCTAGCTCATAAATGAACTCCAAATCCAAACTTCTTAGACTGTATCGTCAACTGAACTTAATCAGTATCCTGCGCCATGCCTTCCCTCAGTATCCTCCTGGACCACCTGTCCATAATATCGCCCCTCGTCAGAGGGAAAACTATTACTCTGACAGTCACTCTGCCGTCCAGGTCACCTTGGAAGCCTGGAATGATAACTGTCTCCTAAAAGAGGCTGTTGTTATCATATCCCTAGAACATCTACTTATGTTCTAAAACTGCTTCCGAATTTTTCTCCAGGATTGGATCAGTATCAACTTATTGCATCTATTGCAAAAACAACATCTGGTATGGTACTTGACATCTCATGATTGACTCAATTGCCTAAGCAAGTGATCTGCCAATCATGCACACCCTCTCCCCTTTAGTCAGTAAGACACCTTTAGAGGGGGTGACTCCATCACCTGTAGGTACACTACCGTGCCAGGAGTCGTCCATTCTAAATACTCTTAGAATGCTGTCTAAGTACCCAGATTCGGAAACTACCCAAATCTAGATCTAAAACCATAGATCCAGTAACCAGTATGTCTTGATATAATATCCAAGTCCCGTGTGGAGAAACTACTGTGTGACAACCAAAGTATAACCGATCGTAGTATAGGAATTTCACTTCCTACTCTGTGTATGCCATCCAAATACCAGGACAACACACCCTGTTACCTTCTCAACAAATCCATCCCCTATTCTGATGAAGTCAAATCTATGACTGTCACATAAGAAATAGATGATCTATCTCCGCTATATCTGCTTTAGTCCATAGACATAAGCTACTTGTCCACCAATGCTTCCGCAGCTCCCACTGACTACGACAACCTTCTGGCAGAGTCATATAGACGTACACTTCTAAAGCCAGTTTAGAACGACGTTATACTCATCCTCCTGTCGGGTCTCATAGTCTGGAACAACAGCAATGGTAAGCCTGGGTAAACAAGAACCTCCCTGTCACCGTCCTTGAGGCTACCGGAGTACCTCTCGGGTGCCTGAGGTTACCCACCATATCTGCGGAGTGGCCAATAGAATATCAAACCAGATTGAATCTTTAGATTCTTATCAAATCTTCAGCAATCGTTTGCGGTTCTGGAATCACTTCCAGTTCTACCATACTCCCACTACCGTTTTCTGAAAAAATACATTTTTATTAAAACTGTGGCGAGTCAAGAACAATATCACTATTGATCTTCTAGATAGTAGAAACTCAACCCTCGTCATAGCCTGGGTCAACCCACAAACAGCCATTACAGAAACGTGCCTTGAGTTATCTAAAGTCTGGTTTTAAGCATAAGCCAGACAACTCCCCATACCTTAACAATGTCAAGATATGAACTATTCTATATCCAATACAGAAACGGAGGCACTGATTTAATTGAACCAGATTCAAATCATGTAGTTGTCTCCAGTACATGTCAACTAAATGGAAGGAGGCCGATCAGCGTTACTCAACTTAGGAGTGCTTCCAATTATGAGTAACCTGAAAGAGAAGCAAGTTCTCTTAATCATTACTATCAACTGAATACCATACACAAGTATCTACATCTTCGATCACCTTGAATAATCCCGATACTTGCAACACCTGGTTCTCTACTCTATTCTTATACCTATAACTTCTCAAAACTCAGACCTTGTGTTTCCACGAAACACATGTCTAAGAACCAGAGAAGTCACAAGTAAACAGAATCTAGTACGAGTACCAACCCCTCTGTCCTAATAGACACTGGACAATATGCAATACTCTGTATAAGTCCCTTCAGTCTGATAACTCAATCCCTGTGTGTCGTAGGTTGAAAACTGTACTTATGGTTAAGAAGAATTACACCGCTGTTTAATGCTCCTTACCTAACCATCCACTGATATAGGTAAATGTCATGGACATAATTTCAAAAAGGTATATCTCACTCTATAAAAATAGACGTACAGATATATCAATTTGAAATTGGTGCATTATAACGGATATTCAAAACCAAATATTTGCCGTCTGGCAAACAGCCCAAGTGATTTCCTCAAATATCACTGATTACAACGAATCCCGATATAATGAGGATGATCACCTAATTCCCAATAACTTACTCCCACTCATCATCTGTAAAACCATACATATGTGAGAATCATACCTGGTAAATACATACCCTGGAGCAAGTGTCTAATTGGGAAATCAGTTTTCTTTTAACAGTATACAGTGAAACTGAAACATTGAAATGTTTGGTTGGGGTATCCTGGTATTCCTAGTAATGCCTCTTCCATTATCTAGATTCACAACTGTAACCGTATAACTCTTTGCCATCTCTCCAAATCCCTTTATATGTCTTTAGTCGTTACCTTCTGTACACCCCTTTAGACCTAATGGTTTTCTTCCTTCCCTACAGCTCGGCACCAGCCTATGGTTTGGAAGAAGACTATCCAATAAGCATAATGGGTGTACTTATAACACCTTAGAATGTGTTTTGTGTCTAATTATATTTTAATATATAGTTTTTAACAAAAAACTTTACCAAAATGACTTCCAAATATTTTATCCTATTTAATGAACATTTTATTAGATTTTTCCTAGGCTTGCACACACTTGTGCACGATAACTAGGGTTGTAATTTGGGGTTAAACATGATTAACAATCATGGTTAACTAACCATTTTCCCTAATCTAGCTTTATAATTTTGTTTTAAGTGTTATGGGTTTTAAGTATGATGATTGTTTTAAAATGAAAAATGAATTTAAAAAGGGGATTTAAATTTGACTTTCTTGTGTTGACCTTGGTGAGAGAGAGTGAGTGAGAATGGGCATCATGGCAAAGGCCATGCTTGTATTAAATGAAGAGAGAGGGAGATGGGTTGACACTTGATGCCATCATTTTGTTGCCTCTCATTTTCTCTTATCACTTCTCTCATTGTCTCACTCACTCATACTATCACACACTCACACCCATACTCACTCAGCCTCATTAGCAACAGCAGCAGCTCCATCAGCAGCTCATGCAACAGCATCAACCACAACAACAACATTAGCAAGAGCAGCAGCAGCAGGAGCTTCAGCAGCAACAAGAGAAGCGAGTAGCAGCTGTAGAAGCAAGGCAGCAGCACCTGAAGCAAACAATAGCAACATCAGCATCAACAACAACTACAACAACAACAGCAGCACCAGAAGGAGCTTCAGCAGCAGGTAGCAACAGCATCAGCAGCTTCTGGCAGCAGCAACAGGAACACCAGCAGCTGTAGCCACCCCTCATCTCCTCCATACACATCTTCACCTGCTTCCTAGGGTCCCTTAGGGTATATTTCTTAACCCAATTTCCCTAGTTGCTAAGCTTATGTGTTAGTTTAGTTTCGGTTTGTGATTAATGTGAGTTTAGTGCTAGTTATGGTGTTTTATGTGGAATATTGGTTAGAATGTGTTTGAGTTGGTTAACCTAGCTCATTCTAGTGTTGTTAGGTCACCTCAACTGAGATTCAACCCAGGTTTCACAAAAATACCATAGGTTTTCCATATTGTGCAAAATTGGTGTTTTAATGCGACATTGTGACATTCTATGATCTGCTTTTAACCCAGACTCTTCAGGTCAAAATTGGGAAAACTGGAACATGCTACCTAGGTCTAGACACCACCACCAGAACACGAGACCCTAACTCTTATTTGTGGCCGCAATTTTAATCCATCTGGCCGCAAATTGCGGCCAGGTCAGGGGCTTGGATCTTGGGGCTTTGTGTAGGGTAGTCTGCAGTGATTTGTAGTGTTTTGGAATGTATAGTTTTGTAAGATTTGACCTATAGGAAAATCTGGGATCATATATCATTTTGCATGTCCGTTGTGTTTGCGCGATACGCGCGATACGTGAGTGGGTTCTGTGATCCAGCGTATCGCGGCTTGTCGCGGTAGTTTTAGACGCGTATACACACGTTTTAGCGTATCGTGCACACGCGCGTTTAGTTCGCGACGCGAGTTTCTCGTTTGGGTTCGATATCGCGTTTTGCGGAATATTTGGCTCATATATGATTTCCATGTCTAAATTGCAGGTTTACAGGCGGGGACTACGAACACTGCTACAGGGGAGAGCAGATGGTAGGATTCACCTAGCATGGAGCGTAGGTGAGTAGATTTAACATCTACAGGGGAATCGCTTGCATGGCATTATGCGTCTGGGCTAGGATTCTAATACTTGTCGCATATTCTACGTCATTGTTAGAATTGCGCCTTTACTTTATTTCCTTGATATAGTTGTGCTGTGACTAGAAGCCGTAGGACACTGCATATATTATTGACGGTTCATATTGCACGAGAACGGATTGTATGCTACACACACACCGTCAATAATTGCCATGTCACACACAAACTATTATAGACATTATATTGCTTAGTTAGGGACTTACGACATCGATTCACATTACTTATCACGTTTTGACATTTAGTTACCGATATACCTTACTCACCTATTCCACTCATAACCGGAGGGGGTATACTTCATCAGTTCTTATAGGTAGATACCTACATTACTACATCTGTATATTACGCACAAATTCAGTTGCAGTTACATATTTACCTTTACTGATGTTACTTAGCTATACCTTATTGGTTTCGCATACATCTGGTTTCAGCTACATATTCTCATTTATATGCTCCCATTTCAGATATATCGCATATATTTATTCCTGGATTTGCGCATTGTTTATTTGGATTTTACATGATGTTTTCTGGATTTGGGAACCGCGGGAGTTCATGAAATTATGCATACATTGAAAAACCCGGTTTCCTTGATATGATATTTGCACAACCACCATGAGATTTATCGGTTCTAATTATATATTCCATACGAGGTGTGGTTGCCGTATGAGGGTACAAGGTGGAGCCCGGTATGGTTCCCCTCGACAAGAAGATCGATGGATGTTGCCGATTGAGCCTGGAGGCGGGCTAGTACCTACCGGTGACAGTACTAATGACTCGGCGGGGACCATGGAGATACCGTTGGGAGTCATGCACGTATATACACATACGTCGAAAGGCGAGGGTCAGAGCTAGGCACTCGTGCTTTCGGGATAGCGTATGGTAAGTGATCAGGATTTCTGTGTCGATGGTTGGCACATGGTTTTCATGATATTTCTTTAACACCTTTGTATATATAACAGGGGATTTAGCCATTATTATATATACCCTTACACCAATATTAGTGGAATGGGACGCTAATATATGTGTATTGACCCCATCGTTTATTTCTGCATATATATATATATATATATATATATTTAGGATGTTAGAAATTATTTAAGATTTGACTTGGGATATAGGTGATTCATTGAGATTGGATATTGGATATGAAAGAGATTGCTGATTTGTACATTCGGGATATAGGAGATCTATTCGATATTGTACGTTGAGGAGATGTGAGACTTATATGATATGAGAGCCCAACTTGGGGGCTGATTTGAGGATTTGGGATTTGAGTGTCTTGATGGATTGTGATCCTGCCACGATGTCAGGTTTCCGTGGAAATGACATATTCCACCCCATACATCACTCTTATCTATTTTATGCACAGTTTCATATATTGGTAGTAACTGTTAGTGTACCCTTATGATAGTTGCATATCTACATTCTCATATCCCTATTGCATGGTTATTGCATACTATTGTCATGTTATTATTGCTTTACATATTGATTGTACCTGCTAGTGTACTTTCCATTATTCTGCATTCACATGACCTGTAATTACTGTAAATTGTATATCTTAGATTCATGCTGTACATACATTTCTGCGATTACTTGCATATGTTATCTACTATTCACGAGTTGGCAACTCACCCCCGTTGTGCCACAGGTGTTTCAGGTTGTTCCCCAGAGTAGTCGAGACAGGCTATTCAGCTATTCATCTATTATCTTTTGCTACAGATACCGCATCGACTCACAGTATACTATTTTGTTTAGGTGGGTTAGATAATTATCTGTATTTCATATTGTACATTCGTTGTAATTTGTACTCTCTATCTACTATTGAAGGGTCCCGACAGCGCCCTGGCCGTAGAAACGCGGCAAAAATGCGGAACAAAAATTTCTGAAACCGGCGCTACCGCGACCCGAATCCCGGATCGACCTTAAACCCTATACTAGCTAACTAACTAAGAGTTAGGAAGGTTATACCGAGATGATCCAAGTCCTTCGGTCTTTATTCCAAGCTCCTAGCGATCCTTTGATGATGTTTGGTTGCCGGTCTTCCTCCATCTCCGATGATCCACCCGAGGGAAACGGCGCAAGCTCCAACCTCGACAAACAAAGTAACCGACACTCCAAAGTCGCTAGCTATGGAGAGTGGTGGTGTACTAATGTGTCACTATTACATTCTCTCATCTCATGTGCTCAAGAGAGCAATATAAGAAGAAGATTGGAAGTGATGAAGTCTTGGCATGAATCAAAAATGGTGAAGGGCTTTTTTTGAACTTTTTTAGTGAATGAGAGACGGAGTAATGCAAAAATGAATCAATCAACCAAATGTGACCCATCCCCACTAGAAGTGGCCGGCCCCCTCTCCCATTCCCATCATTGAAAAACAATTTTCTTTTTCTAATTAATCAATTAAACAAATCCAACCATACTATGCACCATGCTTTTGACTTATGCCCATTCCATGAACAATGTTCATGCCACCTCACTAATTCCACCTCATTTATAAAAACCAAATGAATTTCCATAAATGGAAAATCATATAAATGATGTGGTATCTTCTAGAAGCTATTCCGTATAAAATACGGAATACTTCCCGGTACATGTACCGAAATACATATACGCGTATTCGTACCAATATACAAATAGCCGAGAGAGAAAATGAATAGTGAACAATAATACTAGAATACGTATATACTAATACATATATAAATTATTAAATCAAAACCTGATTTAATAAACTGGCTTAATCCTAAGCCGCTAGTATTATCAACCGTCCAATTAAAGTCTGCGCAGCAAGTGCACATATTTAATCGGACATGTGTATGTATCAACAAACCTTATGTACACCATATCGCCTGAACCGTGAAAACCCTCTGTGTGGGACTCTAAAGACTCGTCAATACGCTGGCAGTAGGTTTAACCATAAGCACGTCAGCGGCACTAGCTGTACGTAACGGCTACCCAGGTATTGGGCGAAAGGGAGGCCGACGAGCAAACTTATCCTGAACCCCTACTGAGCCTGTCAGTGACAATATCCGCACAGTCCGGTCTGTTCGTCTGAGAGTATCGCATATCGAGTCTGGGGGGTGTGGATAAAGTCAGACCCCCAACAACACGATATTTAGTGTCGGTATGAAACCCATCACCACCTGAGAAACTATCGATCCTGGATCGATAATTCTCGTCCACCGTGGCCACGGATTTATAGTGATGGCCATCCGTACACAACGCGACATCATCCCCCAATACCAGGAGAGACGAATCCCCGACTATCCGATCACTGCCTCCATGTGGCTCGGGACTGTACCCAACTAAAACCTGTTTGTATGAATCCTTTGAGCTGTGGTAGGGTAGTAATCAAAGCACAGTGGGAACTCACACGAGACAAATGACGATCTCAGGTTGACAGACTAACCTGTACACATGTCACCTGGGAATTGCTATCTGACAATAGGTATAATACCAACTAGCAGGTTCCCGGCGAGTCCGTCCAGTGTACTCATAACCCAATGAGCACCTGCCTACTATCTTAGGTGAACAAACTAACACCAATGGCTTGTGAGACCTGGCCACCGCCCCTCGTCGGGGTCTCGATCAGTATACACTAGTCTACACTAGAGTATCAATGCCCGGTCTCGATACTCCTATGACTAGGGACATTTAAGGATGTGCTTATAGACCCCAGCTCCCACATATGTGATCGCCATCACAATGCTGGCAGTCAAGCAAGAATCCTATTGGCTCTATCAACACGTAGGTGATGATAAAGACAAACCAGATAGCATACTATCATCTTGAGTAAGACTGTTTTATTGGTATAGGTCCTGCCACAATCATCATAATCACAAGTCCGCGACTATGATAATTGCCTTGAGGGCACTATAGCCAACAATGAAAAAAGAAAATTAAACAAATCCAACCATACTATGCACCATGCTTTTAACTTATGCCCATTCCATGAACAATGTTCATGCCACCTCACTAATTCCACCTCATTTATAAAAACCAAATGAATTTCCATAAATGGAAAATCATATAAATGATGTGGCATCTTCTAGAAGCTATTCCGTATAAAATACGGAATACTTCCCAGTACATGTACCGAAATACATATACACGTATTCGTACCAAAATACGAATAGCCGAGAGAGAAAACGAATAGTGAACAATAATACTAGAATACGTATATACTAATACATATATAAATTATTAAATCAAAACTTAATTTAATAAACTGGCTTAATCCTAAGCCGCTAGTATTATCAACCGTCCAATTAAAGTATGCGCAGCAAGTGCACATATTTAATCGGACATGTGTATGTATCAACATACCTTATATACACCATATCGCCTGAACCGTGAAAACCCTCTGTATGGGACTCTAAAGACTCGTCAATACGCTGGAAGTGGGTTTAACCACAAGCACATCAGCGGCACTAGCTGTACGTAACGGCTACCCAGATATTGGGCGAAAGGGAGGCCGACGAGCAAACTCATCCTGAACCCCTACTGAGACTGTCGGTGACAATATCCGCACAGTCCGTTCTGTTCGTCTGAGAGTATCGCATATCGAGTCTGGGGGGTGGATAAAGTCAGACCCCCAACAACGCGATATTTAGTGTCGGTATGAAACCCATCACCACCTGAGAAACTATCGATCCTGGATCGATAATTCTCGTCCACCGTGGCCACGGATTTATGGTGATGGCCATCCGTACACAATGCGACATCATCCCTCAATACCAAGAGAGACGAATCCTCGACGATCCGATCACTGCCTCCATGTGGCTCGGGACTGTACCCAACTAAAACCTGTTTGCACGACTCCTTTGAGCCGTGGTAGGGTAGTAATCAAAGCACAGTGGGAACTCATACGAGACAAATGACGATCTCAGGTCGACAGACTAACCTGTACACATGTCACCTGGGAACTGCTATCTGATAATAGGTATAATACCAACTAGCAGGTTCCCGGCGAGTCCGTCCAGTGTACTCATAACCCAATGAGCACCTGCATACTATCTTAGGCGAACAAACTAACACCAATGGCTTGTGAGACCTGGCCACCGCCCCTCGTCGGGGTCTCGATCAGTATACACTAGTCTACACTGGAGTATTAATGCCCGGTCTCGATATTCCTACGACTAGGGACATTTAAGGATGTGCTTATAGACCCCAGCTCCCACATATGTGATCGCCATCACAATGCTGGCAGTCAAGCAAGAATCCTATGGGCTCTATCAACACGTAGGTGATGATAAAGACAAACCAGATAGCATACTATCATCTTGAGTAAGACTGTTTTATCGGTATAGGTCCTGCCACAATCATCATAATCACAAGTCCGCGACTATGATAATTGCCTTGAGGGCACTATAACCAACAATCTCCCACTTGCACTTAAGGCCAATTATTGCGATGTCACATACTCACAGCCCGTGTGATACCGAACACCCAACTTCTCTACTAATCAGTTTCGCAAAACCCGTTTGCGAAAATGATTGCGTTCGAGAAGTAGCCTCAGTGAGTAGGTCCGCTCCAATGTTTCTTTCTGTATCTCTCTTAATCTCAACTTCGCGGAGAAAACTGTCTCCCGAAATGAGCAATACTTGGCTTAGAATTTGTCTGGATATCTGATGGGACCCAGTTCACAAATGAACTCCAAATCCAGCAAACTACTTAGACTGTATTGTCCACTGAATTTAATCAGTACCCTGGCCTTGCCTTTCCTCAGTATCCGCTTGGACCACCTGTCCAACATACTGTCCCTCAAAAGAGGGAAAAACTATAACTCTGACAGTCACTCTGTCATCCAGGTCACCTTGGAAGCCTAAAATGATAACCGTCTCCCGAAGGAGGCTGCCTTTACCATATCCCTAGAACATCCGTTTATGTTCATAAACTGCTTCCCAATGTTTCTCTAGGATTAGATTAATATATCTGCTTATTGCATCTAGTGCAAAAAGCAATATCTGGTGTGGCACTTGACATTTCATGATTAACTCAATTGCCTAAGCAAGTGATATGCCAATCATGCAGATCCCTCTCCCCGTTAGTCTGTAAGACACCTTTAGAGAGGGTGACTGCATCACCTGCAGGTACACAGCCATGCCAGGAGTCGTCCATTTAATGTCAAAGTACCCAGATTAGGATGCTTCCTAAATCTAGATCTAAAACCATAGATCTAGTAACCAGAAAACCTGATATTATATCCATATCCTATGTGGAGAAACAACTTTGTGACAACCACAGTATAACCGATCGTAGTATAGGAATATCTCTTCCTATTAAGTGCATGTCATCCCAATACCTGGACATCACTCTCTACTACCTTCTTACCAGATCCATCTCCCATTCTGATGAAGTCAAGACCTATGACTGTCACATCAAAATTAGATGATCTATTTCCGCTATACCTGCTCTAGTCTATAGATAGACACAAGCTACTTGCCTACTATGCTTCCGCTGCTCCCTCTGACTACAACAACCCTCTGGCAGAGTCATATATATGTACACTTCTAAAGCTAGTTTAGAACGACAATATACTCATCCTCCTGCCGGGTCTTATAGTCTAGAACAGCAGCAATGGCAAGTCTGGGTAAACAAGAACCTCCCTGTCACCGTCTCTGAGAAGACCGGAGTACCTCTCGGGTGTCTGAGGTTACCCACCAAATCTACGGAGTGGCTAATGGAACATCAAATCTAATTGAATCCTTAGGTTCTATTAAATTTCCAGTAATCGTTTGTAGTTCTGGAATAACTTCCAGTTCTACCATACTCCCACTTGTGTTTTCTGAAAAAATCCATTTTATTAAAACTGTGGCGAGTCAAGAACAATATAAATATTGATCTTCCTGATGGTAGAAAGTTAACCCTCTGCAAAGCCCGGGATAACCCACAAACAGCCATTACTGAAACGTGCCTTGAGTTTATCCGGATTCTGGTTTTAAGCATCAGCCAGATAACTCCCTATACCTTAACATCGTTAAGATATAAATTGATTCTATATATCTAATATAGAAACAAAAGCACTAATCTAATTTGGAACCAGATTCAAAATCATGCAGCTATCTCCAATGCATATCAACCAAATAGAAAGAGGACAATCAACATTACTCATCTAGGAGTACATCCACATATGAGTAACCCGAAAGAGAAGCAAGTTCTCAAAACCATTACTATCAGCGGAATACCAAACACAAGTATCTACATCTTCAACTTCATCGAGGAATCCTGATACTTCCAACAAATGGTTCTTCACTTTATTCTTATACCTATAACTTCTTAAAATCTGGACCATGCATTTCAACGAATACTTGTCCAGAACTGGAGAAGTCACAAGTAAATAGAATATAGTATGAGTACCAACCCCATTGTCGTAATCGACACTGGACAACATACAATACTTTGTACAAGTCCACTGAGTTCAATAACTCAAACTCTGTGCGTTGTAGGTTGAAAAACTGTACTATGGTTAAGAAGAATTACACCGCTGTTGAATGCACCTTACCTAATCACCAACTGATATAGGTAAATTCCATAGACACAATATCAAAAAGTTATATCTCACTTTATAAAATAAATGTACAGATATATCAATTTGAAATTGGTGCATAACAACGGATATTCAAAACCAAATATTTGCCATCGGGCAAAATCCAGATGATTTCCTCAAATATCACCAATTACAACGAATTCCGATATAATGAGGATCTAATCACCCAATTCCCAATATCTTACTCCCACTCACCATCTGTAATAAACTGCAGATGTGAGAAACTGATCTAGTAAATACATACCCTGGAGTTAGATTCCAATTGGGAAAACAGTTTTCAATTAACATCACACAGTGAAACTGAAACATGAAAATGTTTCAAAAGGGTTAATTGGTATTCCTAGTAACGCCTCTTCCATTATCCTGAATCATGACAGTAACCATATACCTACCTGCCCTCTCTGCAATCCCTTTATTATGTCTTTACTTATTACCTTCTGTACACCTCCTGTAAGTCCACGTTGCGACCCCCGGTTCTTACGGGGAGGCGGAAACGGTATAAAATCAAAATTTTAACGCAAGAGGCAACATGGACTAAGCTGGGTCGGGATCTTTACCTAAACTAAAACTAGCATACTAAGCTAAAGATATTTAGCTACTCGGATGAAGATGGTTATACCTAAACTTGAACTCCTTCTCTTCAAGCTCCGATGGTGGTTCGATGGCTCCTTCTCGTTGTCTCCGTACGCCGAAGATAGATCCACTTGAAAGCTCCAACCTTTAGCTCCTTCTTCGTTCTTTGAAGAAACTAGTTCACTTGGTTTGCTAAACCTAGTGAACTAGAATGAGTAGAGATGATTTAGAATGGGATTTTATCTATGGTTCTTGATTCTCAACTCATGAGACAAGAGAACCATAGATCAAGAGAGGGAGCAAGAGGTTGAGGGTGAGAGCAAGAGGAGAGCTCAAGAACAAGAGAGAGAATGAGCAAGAAAGAATGAGCAACTCTTTTGTCTTTCACCCTCTCATAATCCAAAGTGATCATAACTCATCATATCAAAAAAAAGTCTTATGTGATGGTTAGAAGCAACCATAACCTTATCATGTCATGCACTCATTTTACTCAAATGAGCAAGCAAGAAAAAGTCTTTGGCATGAAATGATAACCATGGTTATCATGATGGTCAACTAGTCAAGCCTAGTCAACCGGTCAACAAGTCAACAAAAGTCAACAAGTCACCAAAGTCAACAAGTCAACAAAAGTCAACAAGTCAACAACCATATCACCATAATACTTAATTAATATGATAGTTAATCACATATCATATTCTCATTAGGGTTGAGCATAAAGTCAAATAGTCAACGGTCAACTGTCAACAACCCTAATGAGAATCCGCAGCCTTTGCCTCCCTGTCAACTGTGCATACACACCCGCATCCGCGTTCCGAGGAACACGAATGCAAACTGGATAAATCCAATCCCATAAGGCACACTAGGATCTGGCTTAAACCAAAGCCCGCTAGTGTAAACTGTCCGGACACTGTACGTGCACAAGTGCACGGATGTGACCGAACCCTGTCGCAAAACCATGCGACCTGTCGCAATACCATGCGACCTCTACTCTTTTGCCTAAAGGCGAAAAGCTTTCTGTGTGGGACTCTAAAGACTCGACACTACGCTGGCAGTGGGTTTAACCACAGACCGCAAGCGGCACTAGCTGTGCGTAACGGTCCCCAGGTAATGCCGACAAGAAGACGGACGAGGCGAAACCCATCTGAACTCCTACTGAGCCTGAGTGTGACATTCTCCGTACAGTCCGGTCTGTTCGTCTGATACATCGCATGGCGGGCCTAGGGGGCGGTAAACGTCAGTCCCCCAATAGCGGTACAAGTCGTGCCGGAGTGAAGCCCAAAACACCCTGAGATAACACTGGAAACCTACCAGTATATCTCGTTTGCCCTGGCCAGGGACTACTCGTGTAATGGCTCTCCTAGACACAGCGCGATGTCAACCCCCAATACCGGGAGAGACGAATCCTGTCTAACCGTCACTGCCTCCAAGTGCTTCGGGACTGCACCCAACCACTACCTGTTTGCACGACTCCTTTGAGCCGTGGTAGGGTAGTGATCAAAGTACAGTGGGAACACACTCGAGGCGAAGTGACAGTGTCAAGTCAGCGGACTAAGCTGTACTCATGTCACCTGGGAACTGATAACTGACGATAGGTATAATACCAACTAGTCAGTTCCCGACGAGTCATGTCCAGTGTACCCGTAACCTAACGAGCACCCGCATACTATCTCAAGTACGACGTACTGACGGCTGTGGGACAGACCGTCTCCCACACTGGGATGAGAAGCGCATGCGCTGGTCTACTCCGGAGTATCGATGCCCTGTCTCGATAGTCCTGCGACCAGGGACCTGCATAAGGATGTGCTTATAGATTACCCAGCCCCACTAGTGTGACGGCCATCACATCGCTGGTAATCAAGCAAAGATCCTAAGGGCTCTACTAATGTGTATAGGCGATATACAAAATAAACACATGTACACATTGAAGTAGAAACAAACCAAGTAGCATACTACTATTTTGAGCAAGATTGTATATACAAGGTGAATATCCCAAGCATCCATTAAGTAATATACAAACTAGTATGATACAGTAATGGCCTCTAGGGCATATACACTAACAATCTCCCACTTGCACTAAGGCCATGTACTGGCGTATCGAAGACCTATCATCTCGATCAGCCGCTCGAACTGAGTCTGGGGCAAGGCCTTGGTGAATGGATCTGCAGTGTTGTCTTCTGAAGCGACTCTCCGAACCTCGATCTCCTGGCGATCCACGATCTCCCTGATCAGGTGATACCGCCTTAAGATGTGCCTGGATTTCTGATGGGACCTGGGTTCCTTCGCTAAAGCTATAGCCCCGTTGTTGTCGCAATACAGAGGTATTGGATCAACAATGGACGGAACCACCTGAAGTTCTTTCAAGAACTTCCTCATCCAGACAGCTTCTTTTGCGGCATCAGATGCAGCGATGTATTCCGCTTCCATCGTCGAGTCTGCAACGGTTTCCTGTTTGGAACTCTTCCAACACACCGCCCCTCCATTGAGGGTAAAGACAAAACCCGACATGGACTTGGAATCATCCTTGTCACTCTGGAAGCTGGAGTCAGCAAAGGCCTCGATCTGGAGGTCTTTTCCGCCATACACCAAGAACATCTCCTTAGTCCTTCTCAGGTACTTGAGAATGTTCTTTACCGCTATCCAGTGTTTCTCCCCAGGGTTTGACTGATACCGGCTTACCACACTCAGTGCATAAGCTACATCCGGTCTGGTACACAACATCGCATACATTATAGAGCCTACCGCAGAAGCGTAGGGTATAATAGACATGCGATCCCTCTCCAAATCAGTCTTGGGAGACATCTCTTTAGAGAGGGTGATCCCGTGACAAGCCGGTAGGTTACCGCGCTTGGAATCTTCCATACTGAATCTCTTCAGTATGGTGTCGATGTACCTGAACTGAGAAAGTCTTAATATCCTCTTGGATCTGTCACGGTAGATCCGGATACCCAGAATGTATGAGGCATCACCCAGGTCTTTCATGGAGAACCTGTGTGACAAGAACCCCTTGACAGATTGTAGCATAGGAATGTCATTTCCTATTAAGAGAATGTCATCCACGTATAAAACGAGGAATACTACAGTTCTCGCTACAAATCTACTATAGATGCATGGTTCATCTGGATTTTTGATAAAGCCAAATTCCTTGACCGTCTCATCAAAGCAGATGTTCCAACTCCGCGACGCCTGCTTTAGTCCATAGATGGACTTAAGCAACTTGCACACCTTTCCGCTGCTCCCACTCTGAATGAAACCCTCCGGCTGGTCCATATAGACACACTCCTCTAAATTTCCATTTAGAAAAGCTGTCTTTACGTCCATTTGCCAGATCTCATAATCGTGGAAGGCAGCAATGGCTAGAAGGATCCGAATGGATTTCAGCATGGCTACTGGAGAAAAGGTTTCGTCGTAGTCCAAGCCAGGTCTTTGACGAAAACCCTTTGCTACCAGCCTAGCTTTATAGGTCTCAACCTGTCCATCTACACCAATCTTCCTTTGGAAGATCCACTTGCATCCTACGGGTTTTACCCCGTCTGGAGCAATGTCCAACGTCCATACCTTGTTGGTGTACATGGACTCTATTTCGGTCCGCATTGCATCCAGCCATTTCACTGAGTCAACGCTCTGAACGGCCTGCTGGAAGCTAGTAGGCTCATCATAATCTATGATGCAATCCTCTCTATCCCCGTCTATGAGAAAACCGCAGAATCTCTCGGGCGGATGAGACTGCCTACTACTCCTGCGGAGCGGCGTAGGAATGTCCTGTTCTGTTGAACCCTCTGGTTCCACTAACCTTTCAGTAATAGTCTGTGGTTCTGGAATTTCTTCCAGTTCCACTGCGCTCCCACTATTTTCCTTTTCCAAGAACTGGTGTTCTAGGAAGTGGGCATTACGAGAAACAAGGACTTTTTGTTCCTCTGCGTAGTAGAAAAGATACCCCCTGGTGTTCTTTGGGTATCCCACAAACTTGCACAGTACTGAGCGTGCCTCGAGTTTGTCCGCATGCTGCTTTTTGACAAAAGCTGGACATCCCCAGATCTTCAGATATTGAAGATAGGGTTTCTTCCCACTCCACATTTCATATGGGGTGGTAGGCACAGTCTTAGTCGGAACTCGGTTCAAAAGGTATGCAGCTGATTCTAGCGCATACCCCCAGAATGATCGCGGTAACTCAGTGTTACTCATCATGGACCGCACCATATCCAATAGGGTGCGGTTCCGTCTCTCCGATACACCGTTATGTTGCGGGGTGTATGGAGGAGTAAGCTGAGAGAGAATTCCGTTCTCTTTTAAATAGTCCAGGAACTCGGCACTTAAGTATTCTCCACCTCGATCCGATCATAGAATCTTAATACTTTTGCCGGTCTGTTTCTCTACTTCATTCTTATACTCCTGGAATTTTCCAAAGGCTTCGGACTTATGTTTCATTAAGAAGACATAACCGTACCTTGAGAAGTCATCCGTAAAAGTAATGAAGTAAGAATGTCCGCTTCGGGCATGTGTAGACATTGGACCGCACACGTCACTGTGTACGAGTCCCAAGAGCTCGCTCACTCTTACTCCTTGTCCAGTAAACGGAGTCTTTGTCATCTTTCCTTTGAGACAAGATTGACAAGTGGCATACGATTGATATTCGAACGTATTCAAATATCCTTCTGTATGTAACTTAGTCAACCTTCTCTCATTGATGTGACCCAATCTACAATGCCATAAGAAAGTCTGATTTATTTCTGGAGACTTTCTTTTGTGTGTATTCTGGACATTAAAAATCTGCGGTTGGTTTAACACGTATATACCATTACTCAGAGTACCTGACCCAATCAATACTTGATTAAGGTGAATGTTTACAACATTACTTACAAACGCAAATTCATAACCTTCTTTAGAAACTAAAGATACAGAAATGATATTACAAGTTGCGTTGGGTACAAAAAAGCAATTACGCAAAACCAAAACATGTCCATCTGACATTCCCAGGTGATAGTCCCCCACGGCTTTAGCATCCATGCTAGCTCCGTTCGCAACTCTGAGGGTCATGTCACCTGCCTTCAAAACCCTACGGTTTCTCAACGCTTGCAAAGAATTACAGATATGAGATCCTGATCCGGTATCCAATACCCAGGAAGTAGAGTTTATTGAAAGACAGTTTTCAATAAAATACACACCTGAAGCTGAAGCTGCAACCTGCTTCAATTCCTGTGTTCTGGCCTTCCAGGCCCTGCAATCATTCTTCCAGTGTCCTTTCTTATGACAATAGAAGCATTCTTCCTTATCCACAAGCTTCCCCGCTATCTTTGTTGCTTTTCCTTTTTCCCTTCGTATCCACTTTACTAACACCGCCCCTTGGTTTGGCGGGGGCCTTCTTCTTCTTTCCCTTGGCTTTCGCCTTGGACCTAGAAGAAGATGATCCTCCTACAAACAAAGTGGATGTATCCCTACTTTTCTGTAGGGTGCCCTCTGCGCTCCTCAGCATGTTGAGGAGCTCTGAAAGTTCAACCTCTTTTTCTTGTAAGTTGAAGTTCAGTATAAACTGGGCGTAAGTGGAAGGAAGGGACTGGAGAACTATATCCGTATATAGCTCACTCTCCAATGTGATCCCTAGGTCAGCGAGCTCCTCAATGAAGCCGATCATCTTTAGCACGTGCTTGGCTACTGATGATCCGACGGCCATTCTTATCGAAAATAACTTTTTCGACGCTTCGTATCTTGCGATACGTGATTGCTCTCCATACAGTTCTTTTGTATGGAGCAATATGGACTCCATGTCCATATTCTCATGCCTCCTCTGATGTTCGTTGTCCATCGAGGCAAGCAGGAGGCACTTGGCCTTCGCGCTATCAATCTCCCAAGTCTTGCGGATTTCCTTATCCGCGACACTGGAAGTTGGACCAGGGACAGGGGGAGCTTTGGTGGTAAGAAGATACCCCAGCTTGTCATAAGTGATTGCTATCTTGACATTCCTGAGCCAATCTTTGTAGTTTGGCCCTGTCAGTTTGTTTTTATCTAGGAGTAACTTAAGTCCAGTCATGTTGATTGGTCGCTGCAATTAGGAGAGAGAAGAAGAAACACTCAGCATGATGCTCTTGCAAGTTTAGAGTGGTTTTTAGTTTGTCTAAACAGGATGGCTCCCACTGTTTCTCGAATCCCTCCTCAAACCATAAAGGAAGAATTTGTCAGGATCAATCCCACCGTACAATACTTGCTTAACCGTTCAGCCAGGCCGGTGTCGGTACTTCGAGGGAGGTTTTCCAACGCTTTCGCGAAGTTCCTTAATTAAAGAACCTCTTTTCCCTGGGGGCGTAGCCCCGCTAACACCTTTCTAGGCACCTACTAGGTTTATAGCATTGATCGTTAAGTGAGAAATTTCCCGAGGAGTAGCATATACTCACAGTAGGATCGGGATCCAAATATCATCGCGTGACGAAACTGAAGGAATCCTACCAGAATCATCACACTCCAAATGGTATGCAAATCTAGCAAGTTTCAGTACTTATGAAACTCCCGATGTGGATTTTTGCCCCATGCTCTTATGACCTTGGCGTGAGGTCAAAATGTCATAAGTCACATGTCAAGTTCGTCCCATCATTATCCAGGTTAATTTGAATCCACCCGTACATACCCTTGACGTAGGCCAAAATGGCAGTACGACTGCCTCAAACCAACGCATTCTATCTATGCAACAGATAAATATCCGGCAGCTACCAATCACTATGCCTTGGCGTGAGGTCAAAATACATAGCTTGAATACTACCGAATATTTAACTGAAATGATGGAGGGCTACGGATGGTTTTGGCAAAACCGTGAACGTAGTGAACTTGATTTGGTCGATGGAACGAGATAGCTTTTAAATGGAGTGGCTCAAACTCCGTATTTTAAAAGTTTGTTTTGAAAAGAACCGAGTGGTTTTTCGAAAGTGTTCCAACGACTTTAACTTGGTTTATTATCTTGCATTAGTTCTTTTAATGCGTGATATTCTTGCATTAGTTCTTTTAATGCGTCCCATCATTTAAACCTACCATTGCAGAAAACAACCAAAATATGACGTACGCTTATGCCATTCGCATTCGCCACGGGGCCCCGTCATTACCCGTTAGGTTACTTAACTAACGACAGAGCGGGGGCTGGGCTAGCGCGTCTGTAAAACATAAGCAACGCCTAAATAATATCATATATAGATATACTGCAATGATAAACATTTCAGATCACAGATAAATACATTGGATATACTAGGAATCTGTAATTTGTACGAGCCTGTAACAAAAACAGATTACACGGTCGCGGTGAATAGCCAAAACCCCACCCAAGACCCCTACGGGTGCGGCAAACTACCCGCCAAGTACCCGAAGCGTAGCAACCTCCCTCATCTCCATGAGTAGGCCACTCGACACTTCGGCATACCCGGTAGTTTGTGCACCCCTCCATGGGTCTATCCTAGGAGCAAAAACAGTAAAAAGAAATTATACAATGACGGCTACAACCCCTTCCCGGTTGTGCGGCCATACAAATAATTATTACATCAATTTACAGATTTACATGAATTGCAAGAAAAGAAAACTCTCGTCTCACAACCCCCCGGCTATTCACCCGCGACAATCCAACATATTTATACACACATTCCAGCACATTACAGATCATGTATAACCCCGACTAATCGACTTATAGCGATTAGCCGACGTTCAATACATGCAAACATCACAGATATAACCATCATAGTCAAAGTGCAGTGAAGTTCGGAAAAAATACGGAATTATAGGACCCCAAAAGGAAATTTATTTTCTGGAAAATCTGGGCACATATAATATATTCCAAAAATCCCAAAACCAACACAGACACACACTGCACGAAAAACGATGCACAGAAGACGACAAAGCGCGGCGGTTCCGCGGCGGATGCCTAGCTCGCGCGGCGGAAGGGCGGCGGTTTGGACGAATTACTGTATCGTTTTTCTTGGGTGTTCACACAAAACCCTGAGCCGAATTTACAAGTGTAAAGTTTTTCATTTTGAGCCAAAAAAATTTCAACAGAAACTCAGTTTTTGTAAAAGTTTGGTTTTTGGATTTTTCCGGTTCCGAACTTCGTTACACTTCACTACCAAGCTAGTTTAAGTTTAGTTAGGCTCTGATACCACTGTAAGTCCACGTTGCGACCCCCGGTTCTTACGGGGAGGCGGAAACGGTATAAAATCAAAATTTTAACGCAAGAGGCAACATGGACTAAGCTGGGTCGGGATCTTTACCTAAACTAAAACTAGCATACTAAGCTAAAGATATTTAGCTACTCGGATGAAGATGGTTATACCTAAACTTGAACTCCTTCTCTTCAAGCTCCGATGGTGGTTCGATGGCTCCTTCTCGTTGTCTCCGTACGCCGAAGATAGATCCACTTGAAAGCTCCAACCTTTAGCTCCTTCTTCGTTCTTTGAAGAAACTAGTTCACTTGGTTTGCTAAACCTAGTGAACTAGAATGAGTAGAGATGATTTAGAATGGGATTTTATCTATGGTTCTTGATTCTCAACTCATGAGACAAGAGAACCATAGATCAAGAGAGGGAGCAAGAGGTTGAGGGTGAGAGCAAGAGGAGAGCTCAAGAACAAGAGAGAGAATGAGCAAGAAAGAATGAGCAACTCTTTTGTCTTTCACCCTCTCATAATCCAAAGTGATCATAACTCATCATATCAAAAAAAAGTCTTATGTGATGGTTAGAAGCAACCATAACCTTATCATGTCATGCACTCATTTTACTCAAATGAGCAAGCAAGAAAAAGTCTTTGGCATGAAATGATAACCATGGTTATCATGATGGTCAACTAGTCAAGCCTAGTCAACCGGTCAACAAGTCAACAAAAGTCAACAAGTCACCAAAGTCAACAAGTCAACAAAAGTCAACAAGTCAACAACCATATCACCATAATACTTAATTAATATAATAGTTAATCACATATCATATTCTCATTAGGGTTGAGCATAAAGTCAAATAGTCAACGGTCAACTGTCAACAACCCTAATGAGAATCCGCAGCCTCTGCCTCCCTGTCAACTGTGCATACACACCCGCATCCGCGTTCCGAGGAACACGAATGCAAACTGGATAAATCCAATCCCATAAGGCACACTAGGATCTGGCTTAAACCAAAGCCCGCTAGTGTAAACTGTCCGGACACTGTACGTGCACAAGTGCACGGATGTGACCGAACCCTGTCGCAAAACCATGCGACCTGTCGCAATACCATGCGACCTCTACTCTTTTGCCTAAAGGCGAAAAGCTTTCTGTGTGGGACTCTAAAGACTCGACACTACGCTGGCAGTAGGTTTAACCAAAGACCGCAAGCGGCACTAGCTGTGCGTAACGGTCCCCAGGTAATGCCGACAAGAAGACGGACGAGGCGAAACCCATCTGAACTCCTACTGAGCCTGAGTGTGACATTCTCCGTACAGTCCGGTCTGTTCGTCTGATACATCGCATGGCGGGCCTAGGGGGCGGTAAACGTCAGTCCCCCAATAGCGGTACAAGTCGTGCCGGAGTGAAGCCCAAAACACCCTGAGATAACACTGGAAACCTACCAGTATATCTCGTTTGCCCTGGCCAGGGACTACTCGTGTAATGGCTCTCCTAGACACAGCGCGATGTCAACCCCCAATACCGGGAGAGACGAATCCTGTCTAACCGTCACTGCCTCCAAGTGCTTCGGGACTGCACCCAACCACTACCTGTTTGCACGACTTCTTTGAGCCGTGGTAGGGTAGTGATCAAAGTACAGTGGGAACACACTCGAGGCGAAGTGACAGTGTCAAGTCAGCGGACTAAGCTGTACTCATGTCACCTGGGAACTGATAACTGACGATAGGTATAATACCAACTAGTCAGTTCCCGACGAGTCCTGTCCAGTGTACCCGTAACCTAACGAGCACCCGCATACTATCTCAAGTACGACGTACTGACGGCTGTGGGACAGACTGTCTCCCACACTGGGATGAGAAGCGCATGCGCTGGTCTACTCCGGAGTATCGATGCCCTGTCTCGATAGTCCTGCGACCAGGGACCTGCATAAGGATGTGCTTATAGATTACCCAGCCCCACTAGTGTGACGGCCATCACATCGCTGGTAATCAAGCAAAGATCCTAAGGGCTCTACTAATGTGTATAGGCGATATACAAAATAAACACATGTACACATTGAAGTAGAAACAAACCAAGTAGCATACTACTATTTTGAGCAAGATTGTATATACAAGGTGAATATCCCAAGCATCCATTAAGTAATATACAAACTAGTATGATACAGTAATGGCCTCTAGGGCATATACACTAACACCTCCTTTAAGCTAATTGGTTTTCTTCATTCCCTACCTTTCGACACCAGCCTAAGGTTTGGAAGAAAACTATCCAATAAGCGTAATAGGTGTACTCTCCTAATCCTAGGAGCCCTCGCAACCTGAGAGAAGGTAAAGAGAAAAGACATCTGAATAATGCTATTCTTTTTCTCCTGAACCAGAATCCATCCTCGAAAAAGTTCCTTCGAGTTCGTATATAACCATACGATGGATTTATCCAATGGAAGCGGATATCCGTAGTGATACGAAGTGTCCTAGAGAAAAGCAAAGTGGATGTAGAAGTGGCAGGGGTATACCCGGTCTTTGTCGTGAATGTTGGTGATCGCAATTTCCCTTGCCATTGTTCTAATCCCTTTATTTGTCTTTACTTATTACCTTCTATACACCACACTTAAGCTTAATTGGTTTTCTTCCTTCCCTACCGTTCGGCACCTGCCTATGGTTTTGAAGAAGACTATCCAATAAGCTCAATAGGTGTACCATCTCCTAATCCTAGGAGCCCTCACAACCTGAGAGAAGGTAAAGAGAAAAGACAACCGAATAAACCTATTCAATCTCTCCAGAACCAGAATCCATCCTCAAAACAGATCCTTCGAGTTCGTATATTACCATACGATGGATTTATCCAATGGAAGTGGATGTTCGTAATAATACGGGGTGTTCTGGAGAAATGTAAAGGTGATATAGAAGTGGCAATGATGTATGCGACACCGTGACATTCCAAAAGCCAAAGTGTTTTAAGAAGGTTCGGTCAATTTGGTTTCATGAGTTTTTAGTCAAAGGTCGGGTCATAGTCGCAGCCATAGAGAGAGAGAGAAGAAACACTCAGCGTGCACTCTAACCTAGATCAGAATGGTTAATCATTTTATCTAATCTGAATGGCTCCCACTGTTTCCTCGAATTCTCCTCCAAACCTAAAAGGAGAATTAGTCGGAATCACCCGAGGAGTAATCCTACTCATCAGTGGGAATCGGGATCCAACTATCATCGCATGATAACTTGATGGAAGCCACTCAAGTCACCACACTCCAGAAGGTATGCGCAAGCCTGGAAAGTTTCCTGTATGTTTGAAACACCCGATATGATTTTTACCCCAAGTTGTTTATGACCTTGACAAAGGCCAACAAATCATAAACCACAAGTCAAGTTCAACCCGTCATTATCCTGGATTACTCTAGACCCACCCGTACAAACCCTTGACAAAGGCCAACAAGGTTATACGACTGTCTTAGATAATCGCAACTCAATGCAACAGACATGCAATATCTAGCTACCGCACACTACGCCTTGACAAAGGCCAACAAACGCAGCACGAATACTAGATACCACCTGAAAGAAACGACGGAGGGCTACGGCTGGTTTTTAGAGAAAAACTTTTAGCGTAATGAACTTGATATCGTTGAAGGAATCCAAGTGGTTTTATGAATATATAGTGGCGAAAACGTTTGCTAAAGAGATCACTCCCGGTGAAAGGATCTCGGCTCTTTCCCCGTCGAATGGGGTGCAGGATATCCCAAACTGAATACCATGATGCAAAGCAAAAGGAATCGACTATAGTGAAGTTATTACGTTGACGCAAAATTTCACTCAAGGGGTCACTCCCGATGAAGGGATCTCGGCCCTTGCCTCGTCGAATGAGGTGCAGGATATTCCAAATGAATACCACGATGCAAAGCAAAAGAGAACGTCTGTAATGTCAGTTTTTAAAAACTTGGTTCCAACAACATCATATATAGGTTTGTTTTATCCTTGCATTGATAAAAATCTATGCAGTCCCATCAATTAATCACACCAGAAAAGAACGAAAATAAAATGTATGTATATGCCATCTGCATTCGCCACTGGGTCCCGTCATCACCCGTTAGGTTACTTAACTAACGAAAAAGCGGGGACTGGGCTAGCGCGGGTGCAAAACATATACAACATCTACTAGTATATATAAATATATATATAACATTCGTCCCAAGCATGATATAAAGCAACATCACAGAAACATCACAGAAGCAATACAGAATGGTGGATAATCTGGAGCCCCGAGTTTCACTTGAGCCGTAAGTGAGACCCGACGTTCCCAGTCGTGTGGATAGCCTGTGCAATGAAACCTAGACCCCTACGAGCGCGGCAAGTTACCCGCCAAAACCAGAAGTGAGGCAGCCTCCTTCAGCAACGTGAATGGACCACCTAGCACTTCACGGAATCCGGTAACTTGAGCACCCCTCCCGGGTCACCAATACCCCCTACGAGTGCGGTGAATAGCCCGCCAATTCTAGAGTAAGGTCCCCTCCTTCTGAATGCCTTGAGATGCGGACCAGTTGCCCTCTAGAATCCGGCTATTCGTGCACCCCATCGCGGGGTAATCCTAGTACAGAAAATAAAATAATATACAAGGGTGACATCGACCTCAGCCCGGTCGTGCCCCAAAAGAATAATATACAAACTGGCAGTGACGGCAGTCCACATGTCGGACGCTCGCCCCGCAATATCAAATGTACAAATGAAAAGAAACTGTACTATCATTGCACCATTGCTATCCACCATGACGATCCAACCAACATCACAGCACATCACAGAACATCAACACGAATGTCATGTTCACAAACCCGTCTAAAAGACATATACCAATTAGACGAGTTTACGATCAAATGACATTCACGGTCGCAGAATATAATGTATGTACTGTTAAATGCACACTTAAATTATCAATCGACAAAGTTCCAAATTGGCCCCAAAAGCAAAACAACACTTCATTGAAACTTGGGCCAAAACAGAATATCACAAAAGTCACAATTTCATATCACAAGGCTACAGTAAAAATTTGCAAGCCCGTCACCACTAAAGGGCCGTGGATCCGCCGCCAAAAGGGGGTTAGTGCGGCGGATCCGCGGCGGTTTAGAGGCTTTAGGGGCTCAAATTTTTCCAGTATCCTTAGAATTGCCTGCATGGATTTTTAAGCTACTCTAAATAATTTTTTGAACACTTTTGATATCGGCAGAAACTGTGAAAATGAAATTGCAATTTCAGTAAAATCTGTCGATCGATCTTTTAAACATGTCTAAACAAACTAGTAAGGGGTTTAAAGGGTGGCTCTGATACCATGAAGGGTCCCGGCAGCGCCCCGGCCGTCGAAACGCGGCCAAAATGCGGAACAAAAATTTCTGAAACCGGCGCTACCGCGACCCGAATCCCGGATCGACCTTAAACCCTATACTAGCTAACTAACTAAGAGTTAGGAAGGTTATACCGAGATGATCCAAGTCCTTCGGTCTTCATTCCAAGCTCCTAGCGATCCTTTGATGATGTTTGGTTGCCGGTCTTCCTCCATCTCCGAGGATTCACCCGAGGGAAACGGCGCAAGCTCTAACCTCGACAAACGAAGTAACCGATGCTCCAAAGTTGCTAGCTATGGAGAGTGGGGGTGTACTAGTGTGTCACTATGACATTCTCTCATCTCATGTGCTCAAGAGAGCAATGTAAGAAGAAGATTGGAGGTGATGAAGTCTTGGCATGAATCAAAAATGGTGAAAGGCTTTTTTTGAACTTTTTTAGTGAATGAGAGAGGGAGTAATGCAAAAATGAATCAATCAACCAAATGAGTCCCATCCCCACTAGAAGTGGCCGGCCCCCTCTCCATTCCCATCATTGAAAAATAATTTTCTTTTTCCAATTAATCAATTAAACAAATCCAACCATACCATGCACCATGCTTTTGACTTATGCCCATTCCATGAACAATGTTCATGCCACCTCACTAATTCCACCTCATTTACAAAAACTAAATGAATTTCCATAAATGGAAAATCATATAAATGATGTGGCATCTTTTAGAAGCTATTCCGTATAAAATACGGAATACTTCCCGGTACATGTACCGAAATACATATACGCGTATTCGTACCAAAATACGAATAGCCGAGAGAGAAAACGAATAGTGAACAATAATACTAGAATACGTATATACTAATACATATATAAATTATTAAATCAAAACCTGATTTAATAAACTGGCTTAATCCTAAGCCGCTAGTATTATCAACCGTCCAATTAAAGTATGCGCAGCAAGTACACATATTTAATCGGACATGTGTATGTATCAACATACCTTATGTACACCATATCGCCTGAACCGTGAAAACCCTCTGTGTGGGACTCTAAAGACTCGTCAATACGCTAGCAGTGGGTTTAACCACAAGCACGTCAGCGGCACTAGCTGTACGTAACGGCTACCCAGGTATTGGGCGAAAGGGAGGCCGACGAGCAAACTCATCCTGAACCCCTACTGAGCCTGTCAGTGACAATATCCGCACAGTCCGGTCTGTTCGTCTGAGAGTATCGCATATCGAGTCTTGGGGGGTGGATAAAGTCAGACCCCCAACAACGCGATATTTAGTGTCGGTATGAAACCCATCACCACTTGAGAAACTATCGATCCTGGATCGATAATTCTCGTCCACCGTGGCCACGGATTTATGGTGATGGCCATCCGTACACAACGCGACAACTATTATGTTGTTGGCTTAGAGACTTGGTGAGGACGATATTGTATATTATTTGTGGATTTGTTGTCTTTTATATGCAGCTTTCTCTCTATTGTCCTTATTCTTCGCTACGGCGTCGTATATTTGTATTGTATTCATTTTGTCTAGTTTTTACAAAAAAGGGGTGTTGCCAAAATTTTAAAGAAAGAAGTAGGACTTTTAAAGAATTTGGGTTGCGATTTCAAATGTTTCAAAAACTTTTATTACCTTTTCCGTATTTTCATGGTTTAGATTTCTGGGTTTTGGCTTTCTTTTACTGCGTTACGTCTTTGGGTGTTGCGTAGTATTAGGGCCGTCACGTGCTAATTTCGGGTCGTGACAAAGTTGATATTAGATCGTTAAGTTTTACCTTTCGGAGTGTAGGATGACCTTAGTATGATGGAGTAGGTAGCTTAAGCAAAGTAACGTAGTGTGTGTATGTCTGCAGCATACCCACGATGCGGTACTTCGCCTTAAGTGACCTAAGTACAAATTGCTTCAAATTCCTTCCTTGATGATTCATATCCTTGAGATTTGATTCCTTATTCTCATCGAATCTTATATCTATTTATAGCCTTGTCGCCGATGACTATGGGGACTCAGAGTGATGCAGCGAGGGCCGAGGTCAGAGTTGGCTCGGGTGAGACGAGTACTGACCAGGATGGCACTTTAGTTGCACAGGTGCAGACGGATCAGCCTACGACATATACTATTGATAGACTTTTGGCAGAGATGTAGGACTTCTGCCAGACTATGAGTTCATTGGTTGATGTCGTTCGGGAGCTACGACAGGAGGTTGTCACCCCTGTTACTTAGTTGTCACTTACGATCAGCACGCAGCAGTCTGTCACCTACATAGCACCAGTGGTTGCAGCTCCAGTTGACGAGGCGCATATTCCAGAGGCTTAGAGAGTTCCAGGACAGTGGAGGACTCATACCAGTGTACCAGTCCAGCGACAGAGGTTTGGTCATCGAGACAGATTTCGTGGCCGTTGCGGGAGTTGCAGCGGCTTAGGACGAGGACTGTCGTTCAGCTCTCATCCCCAGGATGGTCAGCAGTCAGCGCGTGGATGTTTTCGATGCGGGAGCCTTCAGCACTTCGTCAGGGATTGTTCCTTAGCACCTCATCATGATCATTTTCAAAGAGGCCGTGGACGTGGAAGATTTTCTCAGAGGGCTCAGTCTACCAGAGGAGTTCAGCCAGTTGCGGGTAGAGGGCAGACACAGGAGTTTGCTACTACTCGGCGGGACGCGCAGACGTCCAATGCAGAGTTTTCAGGTATCCTTATTTCGCATGTTCTTTTGATGTGTTCGTTCGTTTTTCATACTTGTACCGTGGTTGGGTAGATTAGTCGTAGTTTGTGTTATCATCTGTCAGCGATTCTTTTGTTGCGCGACACGTATTTCAGTTGTGTGCCAATCGGATAGGAGATAGAGATTCGTCCGTCGTTTTGATCCTTCTAGAGATGTTGGATTTGATGTTCTCCTGGGCACGGACTGGTTAACTACATGCTAGGCATCTGTGGACTACCGTGAGGAAACAGTCAGGTTTGTTTTTTTTCTCGGCAGGTCAGTTCTTGTTGTGCAGGTGGATAGTTGTGCCGCCTCTCACAGCTTGAATTCATCCTTTTTCGCTAGTCGGCTACTGAGGAGATGTCGTGGATTCTTGGCGTTCATTCATGATACCGAAGCCACGGTTGGGACTGTTGGACCGGGTTCCTTTCATGCGAGAGTTTTCCGACGTTGTTCCAGATGAGCCGACGAAGCTTAAGGAGCTTAAGGATCAGCTGCAGAGTTATGGTTTGGGGAGTTTTGTGCGTATGTGTGTTTCGCTTTTGGAAGCTCCTATTTATGTTCGTCGAGGAGGAAGACGGCAGCTTAGGGTTGCGTATCGACGGATCATTAATTGAACCGGCTTACGGGGCAGATGTGTATCCTTTACCTCGCATTGACGATTTCTTCGATCAGCTCCAGAGTGCGAGATATTTTCCAAGTTTGTTTGAGATCAGGTCATCATTGTTGCGGATTCGGGGTGATGGCATTCCGAAGGCTGCCTTGTGCGTGCTACGGGCTTTGTGTGTTTTGGTGTGTCATTGGACTCACCAGTGCCCCATAGCAGCATTCGTAGATATGACGAACCAGATTTCTGCAGGCCGTTCCTCGACCAGTTATTGTTGTGTTAATTACGACATTCTGGTCTATTTTAATGTGTCTTGAGGGACAGGAGTAGCACTTGAGGAATTGTTATGCTGATACTAGGAGAGCACCGGTAGTTTGCTAGATTCTCGGAGTGTTTCTTCAGGCTTGTTTGTGTTGACTCCTAGGTCTTATAGTCACGGGAAACGGTTTCGTATGGTTCCGAGGGAGATCGTGGCCGTACAACCTAGGCCCAGACTTATGTGCAGGATGGAGGTCCGTGGAATTGGGGCTTAGCAAGTTTTACCGCCGTTTCATGCAGGGTTGCTAGAGTAGTGCTGCACCGTCGACTAAATTGACCGGAAGGGAGGTTTCTTCTTTGGATTGAGGCATGTATGCGGATTTTTCGTTAGTTGAAGATTCTGTTAACAACTGCACCAGTTCTTTCCTTGCTTTCTGGTTCGGGCGACCTTGTTGTTTAACTGTAATGTTTCTTGAATGGGCTCGAGTGTGTACTGAGGTGACACTATAGAGTTGTCGCTTTTGCTTCCCTACATTTGGAGGAAGTACGAGAAGGATATTCCACTCATGATCTGGAAATGGCCGCGGTGGTTTTGCGTTGGAGATTTAGAGACACTAGTTGTTCGAGAGTCGTGTCAGATTTTCCACGGACCACTAGAGCGTAATGTACATCTTCTTGCAGCGGATTTTTATTGTTGTGATAGACTTCTGCAGATTTACAGTTCTTGTGTGATCGTTGAGTACAGCTTAAGTTCGTCTCTACGGAGCGGACAGCTTGCCCATGTCCGCGCCCAACCATTTTCCTTAAATCGTTTTCGCGAGACACTGTCCGCCGATGCTCGTTCGTCAGAGATACTTGAGCATACTCGGCTGGGTAATGATTCGGAGTCCTTGATTTGTGACTTGGTGTGCTAAGTTAGGGACGCGTAGGTGTACCTGATGTTATCAGGTAGAGACGTGTAATCCTAGAACATGCACATCTGTCAACTATCTATATGCATTCAAGTTCCACCAACATTTAACGTGACTTGTGAGATGGTTACGGGTGGACAGGGATGTAAAGAGAAGTTTCAGGTTTCGTTTCAAGGTATCTGTCTTATTGTGTGCTTGGGTCGAGCATCTGAGGCCGGCTGGAGAGTTGCAACCTTTTACCGTTCCGAAGTAGGAGTGGGAGCAGATGTTCATGAATTTCGTTATGGTTTCTACCCAAATTTAGTCAGGGTGTGACTCCATTCGGATTCTTGTCATCCGGTTATACCCAATTTGCTCAGTTGTTTCTTGTTAAGTTGTGTGTTTGTATTGATTGTTGTCAGCGGTTGGGGATCGTCACTCGCCATCGTTAGGGTTCTCCTTCGATAGCTGTTATCAGGAGACACTCTAATTGGCCACCTTTAGGTTTAGGGGTTAGGTCATGTCGATCACCAGTCTGTTGTTTTTCTGACTCTGCGTAAGTAGGACTTTGGACCCCAGCTAGTCTAGAGACTTCGGAGATGGTCCAGTTGTGTTAGGTCAGGATGGAAATTGTCTATTGCGAATTGAGGCCTTATGCCGACTGTGTTGGTCATAGACTCGAGTTCGCAGGGACAGATCATGTATTCCTACGGACTTTCCAATGAATGACGTGTTGGATTTGGGAAGCTTGTCCCCAGATTGTAGGTCCTTTCGAGATCCTATAAGCGAGTTAGTTTCGTTGCCTTTAATTTGGCACTTCCGCCCAGATTATTGAGTTTTCACCCCGTAATCCTTGTGATGATACTTACAATTACCTTCTTGACCTTTCTCACATGATTTGGCACCAGACCATTTAACTTGGACGCGATCTTTCGTTCACCAGCAGCCAATTGTGTTAATGGCTCGGCAGGTGGAGGAACGTCGGTCAAGAGTCTTGCCATCTGTGAAGGGTTTTCTTGTGCGTAGCCGTATAGTGAGGTAATCACTTGGGAGGCTGCGAGTGAGATTTAAGAGTTGTAATCTTCTCTTTGAAGGTACGCGTAGTAGTATATTTTTAAATTCGGGGACGAATTTCTTTTAAGGGGGGGGATTGTAACACCTTAGAATGTGTTTTGTGGCTAATTATATTTTAATATATAGTTTTTTAATAAAAAGTTTACCAAAATGATTTCCAAATATTTTATCATATTTAATGAACATTTTATTAGATTTTTCCTAGGCTTGCACACACTTGTGCACGATAACTAGGGTTGTAATTTGGGGTTAAACATGATTAACAATCATGGTTAACTAACCATTTTCCCTAATCTAGCTTTATAGTTTTGTTTTAAGTGTTATGGGTTTTAAGTATGATGATTGTTTTAAAATGAAAAATGAATTTAAAAAGGGGATTTAAATTTGAGTTTCTTGTGTTGACCTTGGTGAGAGAGAGAGAGAGAGTGAGAATGGGCATCATGGCAAAGGTCATGCTTGTATTAAATGAAGAGAGAGGGAGAGGGGTTGACACTTGATGCCATCACTTTGTTGCCTCTCATTTTCTCTTATCACTTCTCTCATTCTCTCACTCACTCATACTATCACACACTCACACCCATACTCACTCAGCCCCATTAGCAATAGCAGCAGCTCCATCAGCAGCTCATGCAACAGCATCAACCACAATAACAACATTAGCAAGAGCAGCAGCAACAGGAGCTTCAGCAGCACCAAGAGAAGCGAGTAGCAGCTGCAGAAGCAAGGCAGCAGCACCTGAAGCAAACAATAGAAACATCAGCATCAATAACAACTACAACAACAACAGCAGCACCAGAAGCAGCTTCAGCAGCAGGCAGCAACAGCATCAGCAGCTTCTGGGAGCAGCAACAGGAACTCCAGCAGCTGTAGCCACCCCTCATCTCCTCCATACACCTCTTCACCTGCTTCCTAGGGTCCCTTAGGGTATATTTCTTAACCCAATTTCCCTAGTTGCTAAGCTTATGTGTTAGTTTAGCTTCGGTTTGTGATTAATGTGAGTTTAGTGCTAGTTATGGTGTTTTATGTAGAATTTTGGTTAGAATGTATTTGAGTTGGTTAACCTAGCTTATTCTAGTGTTGTTAGGTCACCTCAACTTAGATTCAACCCAGGTTTCACAAAAATACCATAGGTTTTCCATATTGTGCAAAATTAGTGTTTTAATGCGACATTGTGACATTCTGTGATATGCTTTTAACCCAGACTCTTCAGGACAAAATTGGGAAAATTGGAACATGCTACCTAGGTCTAGACACCACCACCAGAACACGAGACCCTAACTCCTATTTGTGGCCGCAATTTTAATCCATCTGGCCGCAAATTGCGGCCTTGTCAGGGGCTTGGGTCTTGGGGCTTTGTATAGGGTAGTCTGCAGTGATTTATAGTGTTTTGGCATGCATAGTTTTGTAAGATTTGACCTGTAGGAAAATCTGGGATCATATATCATTTTGCATGTCCGTTGTGTTTGCGCGATACGCGCGATATGTGAGTGAGTTCTGTGATCCAGCGTATCGCGGCGTGTCACGGTAGTTTTAGACGCGTATACACACGTTTTAGCGTATCGTGCACACGCGCGTTTAGTTCGCGACGCGAGTTTCTCGTTTGGGTTCGATATCGCGTTTTGCGGAATATTTGGCTCATATATAATTTCCATGTCTAAATTGCTGGTTTACAGGCGGGGACTACGGAGATTGCTACAGGGAGAGCAGATGGTAGGATTCACCTAGCGTGGAGCATAGGTGAGTAGATTTAACATCTACAGGGGAATCGCCCGCATGGCGTTATGCGTCTGGGCTAGGATTCTAATACTTGTCGCATATTTTACGTCATTGTTAGAATTGCGCCTTTACTTTATTTCCTTGATATAGTTGTACTGTGACTAGGAGCCGTAGGACACTGCATATATTATTGACGGTTCATGTTGCACGAGCACGGATTGTATGTTACACACACACCGTCATTAATTGCCATGTCACACACAAACTATTATAGACATTATATTGCTTAATTAGGGACTTACGACATCGATTCACATTACTTATCACGTTTTGACATTTAGTTACCAATATACCTTACTCACCTATTCCACTCATACCCGGAGGGGGTATACTTCTTCAGTTCTTTATAGGTAGATACCTACATTACTACATCTGTATATTACGCACATATTCAGTTGCAGTTACATATTTACCTTTACTGATGTTACTTAGCTGTACCTTATTGGTTTCGCATACATCTGGTTTCAGCTATATATTCTCATTTATATGCCCGCATTTCAGAAATATCGCATATATTTATTCCAGGATTTGCGCATTGATTATTTGGATTTTACATGTTGTTTTCTAGATTTGGGAACCGCGGGAGTTCATGAAATTATGCATACATTGAATAACCCGGTTTCCTTGATATGATATTTGCGCAGCCACCATGAAATTTATCGGTTTTGATTATATACTCCATACGAGGTATGGTTGCCGTATGAGGGTACAAGGTGGGGCCCGGTATGGTTCCCCTCGGCAAGAAGATCAATGGATGTTGCCGATTGAGCCTGGAGGCGGGCTAGTACCTACCGGTGATAGTACTAATGACTCGGCGGGGATCATGGAGATACCGTTGGGAGTCATACATGTATGCATACGTCGAAAGGCGAGGGTCAGAGCTAGGCACTCATGCTTTCGGGATAGCGTATGGTACGTGATCAGGATTTTTGTGTCGATACTCGGCACATAGTTTTCATGATATTTCTTTAACACCTTTGTATATATAACATGGGATTTAGCCATTGTTATATATACCCTTACACCAATATTAGTGGAATGGGACGCTAATATATGTGTATTGACCCCATCATATTTATTTCTGCATATATATATATATATTTAGGATATTAGAAATTATTTGAGATTCGACTTGAGATATAGGTGATTCATTGAGATTGGATATTGGATATGAAAGAGATTGCTGATTTGTACATTCGGGATATAGAAGATCTATTCGATATTGTACATTGAGGAGATGTGAGACTTATATGATATGAGAGCCCAACTTGGGTGCTGATTTGAGGATTTGGGATTTGAGTGTCTTGATGGATTGTGATCCTGCCACGATGTCAGGTTTCCGTGGAAATGACATATTCCACCCCATACCTCACACTTATCTATTTTATGCATAGTTTCATATATTGGTAGTACCTGTTAGTGTACCCTTATGATAGTTGCATATCTACATTCTCATATCCATATTGTATGGTTATTGCATACTATTGTCATGTTATTATTGCTTTACATATTGATTGTACCTACTAGTGTACTTTCCATTATTCTGCATTCACATGACCTGTTATTACTATAAATTGTATATCTTAGATTCATGCTGTACGTACATTCCTGCGATTACCTGCATATGTTATCTACTATTCACGAGTTGGCAATTCACTACCGTTGTGCTACAGGTGTTTCAGTTTTTCCCCAGACTAGTCGAGGCAGGCTATTCAGCTATTCATCTATCATTTTTTGTTACAGATACCGCATCGGCTCACAGTATACTATTTTACTTAGGTGGGTTAGATGATTATCTGTATTTCATATTGTACATTCGTTGTATCTTGTACTCTCCATCTACTATTATGTTGTTGACTTAGAGACTTGGTGAGGACGATATTGTATATTATTTGTGGATTTGTTTTCTTTTATATGCAGCTTTCTCTCTATTGTCCTTATTCTTCGCTACGGCGTCGTATATTTGTATTGTATTCATTTTGGCTAGTTTTTACAAAAAGGGGGTGTTGCCAAAATTTTAAAGAAAGAAAGTAAGACTTTTAAAGAATTTGGGTTGCGATTTCAAATGTTTCAAAAACTTTTATTACCTTTTCCGTATTTTCATGGTTTAGATTTCTGGGTTTTGGCTTTCTTTTACTGCGTTACGTCTTTGGGCGTTGCGTAGTATTAGGGCCGTCGCGTGCTAATTTCAGGTCATGACAGTACTGTCCTAATCCTAGGAGCACTCGCAATGCGAGAGAAGGTGAAGATAAAAGACAACCGAATAAACCTTATTCCTATTTCTCCTGAACCAGAATCCATCCCCTAACTGGAACAAGTTCCTTTCGATTTCGTATATAACCATACGATGAAGTATCCAAATAACTGTGGATCTTCGTAGTGATACGGAGTGTCCTGGAGAAATACAAAGGTGATTTAGGATTGGCGAAGAAATACTTGGTTTGGTCGTGAATAGCAGTCGCAATTTATTTTTCCCTCTTACTAATCCCTTGATATGTCTTTACTTAATACCTTCTGCACACAATCGTTATGCTAATTGGTTTTCTTCATTCCCCACCGTTCGGCACCAGCCTAAGGTTTGGAAGAAGACTATCCAATTTGCGTAATAGGTGTACTATCTCCTAAACCAAGGAGTACTCGCAACCTGAGAGAAGGTAAAAGGAAAAGACAACTGAATAGTTGATTTTTCCAAAAAAAATATAAGTTTACCGTAATCAGAAACGGCGTCGCTTTGTAGCTAGCCGGTGAATACGGGTCGATCCACAGAGATGTGTAATTTTCTGATTTGTGTTTTTACGAGTTGATTCCGATGGTGGTTTGGTTTTTTGTTGATTGATTTAAAAACTAAGTTATACGATATTAAAGAACTTGTTAGGATTAGGTCTAAAGTAGGGTTGAGTAGATAAAGATTAACACCTCTTTCAATGCTTTTGATTCAAACCTATTTTAGAAGTTATAACAATTATTAGAAAAGGGGATTACGATGATTGGGAAGAAACGAAGTTTCTTCCTCTTGATCCTTGTCCGTACTTTGCTACTAATTGCTACAACCTTCATGGACGTCATGCATGTCCGGTCCTTTATACTATGGTGTCACCGTTACCTCATGGGTAGGGTGCCGTAAGGAGCGGATCATGCATGCGTGCATGAAGTTCTATTTAAAAATATTTGGCATTGAAAGAGATGAGAGATATTCATCTCTCATTCCTTCCTTTATTCCTAACCCTAACAAGCGAGGATTTTACTCGCTCATTAGGGTGTCTTTTAAAAGTGACATTTTTAAAGTACTTACCGATTGCATTTGAAAGACTACACTAAATTAATTAGGGCAATGATATGATTGATCTACTGCAAGAATTCTACGAGAGAACTAGGGCAACAATTAAATTAACACTACGGCAGAATTTAAAGAAATGAAGACTTACTAAAATGATGCTCTTGATCTCCCAACAATTCTGAATTTTATTGATTGAAAAGAGGCATCCTTTTTACAGATTTGAGATTACCATTTATAAGAAAACAGGGAACCTAGGGTTACAGATTCTCGAACACATGATTTTACAGATAGGCCTACTGAAAATCCCAACACCCGCACCGACGCACCGACACACAAAATTTGCACCGACACGGGCAACAAACGGCCGCGGAACCGCGGCATGGGGGGGTCTGGGCCGCGGTTCCGCGGCCCTTTGGTGAGATCACATCACCAAATTTTCTGAGCTTCATTGTAGTTGTCTGGGCTCTTCATTTTATTTCTCTGTTTGGCTTCTTGTTCTTCTCCAGATCTTCAGTGAAATTTTGTATTGGTCTTTTAACCGTTTCACTTTGACATGCTTGGACCTTGCGTTGCCTTGAACTGTTATTAGTCTGGGCTTGACTAGGATCCGTCTACTTGTTGGTCAAAAGTCCCTTTCCTGTATCAACTTTCGTCTTTTTCACTGTATTCTCTCCAAGAACCTGTAACCTGTAACATGTAAGAGACATGGATCAAAAGCACCTATTTTTATTCTTAAATGCATAAGAATGGGGAATACAAAATGCAATATTATGTTATGAACAAATACCCCCAAACTTATCTTTTGCTCGTCCTCGAGCAACTTATTATTTTATTTATTCTTGATAAAAATCTAACCTAACCGCACTTTCGCAGGGAAACGCGATTGTATTGAGCACGTGCAACAAGCCGTTAAACCTCTAGGTGTCCCTAGTAGGAGGAGTGTTGTCTCCTGAGGGTTTTCAGCGGATTACACCCACAAAATCCTATCAATTCGGTTTCTCGACTTTTGTTCTCCAATTAGGTTTTCTAAGAAGGAATTCTATTATCGTCGACCTGCAAATTATCGACCCATATTTTTCACACTTCCTCATCATTTAACTTAAGATTATATATGTTCTATAGAATTATTTAGCTTTCGGCATCTCTTAAATTCTCCTTCTAGGGTTTTATCTCCGCTTAGGAATTTCTATCAACTCTACTAAAGATACAAGTTCTATTCTTCATTACTTTCTCTTATCTAAACTCTAATCACATATCCCAACGTGTGTGTAAATATCACCCCTACACTTGGAAATTCGAATCAAGCAATCGTACTCTCGTCCATTGTCCAAAGCACTTATTAATTGGTGAATTTCGCTTACACATCCTTCATGCGACCATTAATACTTCTTAAGGTACCAACAACCGATTACAAGATGCGTTAGCACTTTAAAGCGTACCTCCTAGTTTTGTAACACCCAAGGCTTTTAGCAGTGACTCCCAAACCAGTTGGTCTAAGGCACTAGGTGATGAAGCACCCTCGCTAAATATTTTTTTTATGTTTTAGCCTTAAGTAATCACAAAACCAGTGTCCATTTTTTTTTCTTTCACTTTTTTCTTCTTTTATTTTCTTCGTACTAAGGACTTTAGACAAGAGCATTTCAAGATCTCTTCTACTATTCCAAGTTTGAAGGTGCGTGATTGTGCAAATTGTAGGGTATATGTTTTCAGAATCTAGACTTAAGCTAGGATTTATTTTTCAAACTTATACTCTAATAAAAGTTTTAATACTTTTCCTTCGTTTCGACTTAGCCCAAGAAGTGATCCCAAAATTTGCCTATTTCCAAATAATCTATAAAGACATGTACTTTCTACCGTTAAACTCTAAGGAAGGTTATTTTTAGGGTTTTTAATTTGCTAAGTCTAAGATCTCGTTTTTCCTAGCCAGTTAACCTATTTATCAAACTCAAGTCAATTAACCAGAATTGAATACATTAGTTTTTCTAATTTTTTTTTGAAAATTTTCAATTTTTATGGGTTTTTCTTTTTCTAATAATTTTTTTTTATTTTTCAAATTTTTCAATTTTTATGATTTTTTATATGAGGATGCAATGCAGAAATTAAATATGCAAAAGGAAAAGAATATATACAATATGCAATGCAAAAGATAACTATATACATTACCTTCTCCCCCAAACTTGAGCAAAGCAGTGCCCTCACTGCCCGGCCCCACGTCTCGCTCGTGAGCGTGAACGTGATCATTCCCCTCTAGTCAAAAGGGTTTGAATACCCCTCTCAATTTCCGTCAACCTACAGTCGTGATCTCGTGCTGTCGCCCGAAACTCATCCCTCAAAGAATCAATTCTTCTTACCGTTCTCCGCATCAATCATGCATGCTCTTGAGGGGTCAGTTCTTCCCCGCTCGATGTCGAGCTAGAGCTAGGGGTGCGTGCGGGAATATTCTCTGCCGGTTCCGTTCGTGACCAAATGTCAGTAAGTCTAGAGTAGGACGAAGTAACGCCCTTAACGAGTGGTCGAACCGGAACTCCGTCTATCATGTATGAATCAAATTCCTCGACGGGGAGGAAATAACGGCAGAGTCGGGTGACTAGCATGGGACATGGGTGGATGGTACCTCTTTTCCCCGCACCTATAGAATGGAGCAATACGGTGCACATGTCGAACCGTGGATTTTTCATCATTAGTGTGTGTACGACATGTAAGGCGGGGGTGAAAAAAGTCGTGTTGTGCGAGCTGCCAAAGATGTTGTTTTGTGCCAACCGGCACACAGTAAGAACGTTAGCGAAAAGGGTCCGTGCTTGGATACCCTTACGCGGCTCTCTAGCGCAGTCATTCCCCATCAAGGGCATATAATCCTCAAAGTGTAAGGGGTGGTCATGTGCGGGCACACGAGGTATTAGTGGTACTTCGTGGATCATATCCCTATCAATGTGAATTACGCGATCTCCCCAATTTATTTTAATGTAGCCTAAGGTGTCAAGACTATTATCCTCCATTGATTCATAAAACAGGGTAACTAGTTCTGGTAGGGCAAACGCAGAGGAGTGATTATAGGTCAGGAAATTCCAGCCCCTCTGCTCTATGTCATGTGCAAAATAGCTACCGTACAATTCGTGCGTGAAAACCGGGGAAAATCCCTGTCAAACTGCATTTTATGTGCCATAATAATTTTTCAGAAAAAATTATGCAAGATAAAGAGAGGAAAAACTCAGATTTACCTCCCCTGAAAATTTCAGGGGGCGACGACACCAGAAGGTGGCGGAAGCGCGGCGGATGCGGCGGAAGCGCGGTGATCTAGCGGCGGCACGGCGAGATTTTTCTGGAGCAGGTCGGTAGCGGCGGCTAGGGTTTTTTGAAAGAAAATATTAGGGTTATGAGGACGGGAGGGCTCGGCTCTCTTTAAATAGAGGGGAAAAAGGGTTATTTGAAGAAAACACCCTCAAAAATGAGGAATTTATTTGTAAATTAAAAAAATAAATGTCAGCTCTTAATTCTGAAAATTTGCAATTAGGTCCAAAAATATTTTTTTATTTATCATTTTTTTTATATATATATTTTTTATGGTATTTTGGGATTATATATTTATAAATTATATACACACCCCCAAACTTATTTGAAATAATGTTTTGGAAAAAAGGAAATTTAGGGGTGAAAGTGGAGGAAAATCACTCATTGTAGATCGGCTCCTGCAAGAACAGGAGCTCCTCCGAAGGGTCCGCTGTGAAGAACGGCTTCAGTCGATGCCCATTCACTTTGAATAAGGTACCGTCTTCAGGATTTTCAAGATCAACCGCACCGTGCGGATAAACGGTGCGGACTACAAAAGGTCCTCTCCATCTGGAACGGAGCTTGCTGGGATGATAATGTAACCGAGTGTCATAAAGTAAAACCTGTTGACCAGGTTCAAAAGTTTTTCGCAAAAGGTGTTTATCGTGGAACACCTTAGCTCGGTTTTTAGTAATCAGGGCATTATCATATACCTCATCCCTCAGCTCTTCTAGTTCATTCAACTGCAGTTTTTGATTGCTGCCCGCATCTCCTAAAGATAAATTCAGCTTTTTGATAGCCCAAAAAGCTTTATGCTCAATCTCCACTAGGAGGTGGCAAGCCTTCCAGTAAACAAGCCGGTATAGAGACATACCAAGATCGGTCTTATATGCAGTACGGAAAGCCCATAGTGCATCAATCAGTTTAAGTGACCAATCTTTACGGTTTTTAGAAACCGTTTTCTCCAAGATTTGCTTTTTTTGCCGATTTGAAACCTCGGCTTGCCCACATGTTTGGGGGTGATATGGCGTTGACAGTTTGTGGGTGATAGAGTATTTGCGCATTAAGGACTCGAAAGTCCTATTGCAAAAGTGAGAACCATTATCACTTATTATCGCACGAGGGTGCCCAAATCGAGAAAATATGTGTTCTTTAAGAAATCGAACGACAACCTTGTTATCGTTCGTTCGGTTGGGCACAGCCTCAACCCACTTTGAAACGTAGTCAACGGCCAAAAGAATATACACATTTCCAAAAGAGTTAGGAAATGGTCCCATGAAATCTATACCCCAAACATTAAAAATGTCCACAACCAAAATTGGTTGGAGCGGCATTTCGTTTCTCCGCGATATCCGGCCCAAGTGTTGGCACCGGGAGCAGGTTTTGCAGTATTCGTAAGCATCCTTGAAGAGTCGTGGCCAATAGAAACCACACTGCAAAACTTTTTCGGCTGTCTTCTTTGGGCCAAAGTGCCCGCCACATGCTTGATCGTGGCAAAAAGACAGCATGCTTTTGACCTCACTTTCAAGTACACACTGACGAATGATTTGGTCGGTACAGTATTTAAAAAGATAAGGTTCATCCCAGTAAAAATGTTTTACTTGGGACAAAAATCGAAGTTTATCCTGTTTCGACCAATTTTTAGGTATCAGGCCGGTGGCTAAGTAGTTTACAATATCGGCGAACCATGGTTCGCAAGAAACGGTCAAGAGTTGCTCATCGGGAAAAACATCAGTGATTGGAAGATCAAGCGTAGGCGAAGAAGGAAGTCATGATAGGTGATCAGCTACTACGTTTTCACAGCCTTTTTTGTCTTTTATGACAAGGTCAAACTCTTATAGTAAAAGGATCGAACGTATTAGCCTAAACTTAGCATCCTTCTTCGCAAAAAGGTGACGAAGAGCTGAATGATCAGTATATACAGTGACTGGAGAGCCAATTAAATAAGGCCGAAATTTTTCAAGTGCAAACACAACCGCTAAAAACTCTTTCTCTGTTGTTGTGTAGTTTAGTTGGGCCTCATTTAGTGTTCGGCTAGCATAATAAATCACATGCGGCATTTTATTAATGTGCTGTCCAAGGACAGCGCCAATGGCAAAATCTGATGCGTCGCACATGATTTCGAAAGGGTGCGTCCAGTTCGGAGATGAAAGGATGGGCGCAGAGATGAGAGAATGTTTCAAAGACTCGAATGCTTCAATGCATGTGGAGTCGAAAGCAAATGTTGTGTCCTTGGCCAATAAGATAGTCAAGGGTCTAGCAATCTTGCTAAAGTCCTTGATGAACCGTCTATAAAATCCGGCGTGGCCAAGGAAAGCTCTAATGTCTTTGACGCATTTAGGGGGAGGGAGATTAGAAATCACTTCGATTTTAGCTCTATCAACCTCGATGCCGTTTTGCGAGATGACATGTCCTAAGACAATGCCTTCTCGCACCATGAAATGGCACTTCTCCCAATTCAACGTTAGGTTCTTATCCCTACAGCGGGTAAGAACAGCGTTAAGATGCCGTAAACACTCGTCGAAGGAGTCTCCAAAGATGGAGAAATCATCCATAAAGATCTCCAAGAACTTTTCAACTATGTCTGAAAAGATCCCCATCATACACCGCTGAAATGTCACGGGTGCATTGCATAACCCAAAGGGCATGCGACGATAAGCAAAAGTGCCAAAGGGACAAGTGAATGTTGTCTTGTCTTGATCCTCTTTGGCGATGGGGACTTGGTTGTAACAGGAATAGCCATCCAGAAAACAATAGAACTCGTGCCCTGCCAATCGCTCGAGCATTTGGTCAATGAAAGGTAAAGGAAAGTGGTCTTTCCTTGTCGCGGCATTGAGTTTCCTATAGTCTATGCAGACTCACCACCCAGTTTGGGTGCGAGTGGGAATTAACTCATTTGCCTCGTTGGTAATGACCGTAATGCCCGATTTCTTTGGCACGGCGTGGATTGGGCTAACCCATTGGTTATTTAAGATAGGGTAAATGATACAACTATCCAGACACTTAACAATCTCCTTCTTAACAGCCTCTTTCATAATGGGGTTGAGGCGTATTTGAGGATCCCTTGCCGGCTTGGCATCATCCATCAAGTGTATATGATGTTCGACTATGAGGGGACTAATCCCCTTAATGTCCGCCATAGACCAGCCGAAAGCTTGCCGATTATTATGTAAGACCATCAAAAGAGCCTTCTCTTGCTCAAGAGCTAGAGAGGCCGATATAATGATGGGTAAGGTCTCATTATCACTTAGATAAGCATATTTTAGGTGCGACGGCAAAAGCTTCAATTCGAGTTTAGGGGGTGAAACAATAGATGGTAATAATGGGGTAACTGTTTCAAACTCGAAGGATTCCATCAAAAGTTCGAACCGAGTGTACGCAACAGAGTCAGATGGTTCAACTAACTCATCCGAAAAGCAAAAGACTCCAATTCAGGTGATGATTCTTCAAAGTCATCAACGAAGGTAAAACACTCAAAATCGTTATCCGCCGTGAAAGCTGTGTCGGATTCTAGGAGGAACGCACTAATGGCGTTAACATTGCTGTGATTGAACAAAAAATTCTCGAACTCACAGTCCTCCTCCGCGATCTCATTGATCGAGCAAACATCGAGTACGCTAGCATTAGGTTCAGCCGGCTGACTCCCCAACTTGAAAATATTGAGCTCAATTGTCATATTGCCGAAAGATAGGTTCATTGAACCATTACGATAATTGATCACTGCGTTGGAAGTTGCCAGAAATGGTCGACCAAGTATTACCGAAATTTGGTTCCGGGGGTTAGCGACAGGTTGTGTATCCATCACGATAAAGTCAACGGGGAAAATAAAATCCCCTACTCTAATTAACACATCCTCCAGCTCTCCTCTAGGATGGGTTATTGACCGGTCGGCCATTTGGAGAGTACAGTGAGTGGGCTTAAGCTCTACAACGCCCAATTGCTCGTACACAGAATAAGGTAGCAAATTGACACTCGCGCCAAGATCTAATAGTGCTCTATTGATGTTCTTGTCCCCAATTGTTATCGAAATGGTAGGAAACCCGGGGTCCTTTTGCTTTGGGGGTAAATAATTTACAAGAGCATCACTAATAGCACTAGCCATAAAAACTTTCTTTGGCACTTGCGACTTCCTCTTTTTGGTGCATAAGTCCTTTAAAATTTTTGCATATGAAGGAACTTGTTGGATTGCATCCAAAAGAGGGATATTTATGCTAACCTGTTTGAACAACTCTACAATCTTTTCCATCTGTGGAGTTGGTTTATTGGATCTCAACCGACTAGAAAAAGGAACATTTTGAAAGGTGGTTGAGTCCAATTTTTGCGGATCAGATTGTCGAGTTGGAACGGCACCCCGTGTAGATGTGTTCGTGTTGTGAGAAATGGGTCCGTTCGAGCTAGAAGAAGTAGAGCCGTGTGAAGGGTGGAGAATAGGCTCTAAAGAAGAAGGTGAAGAAGATGAAGAAGGGCCACCGGCAGGGGTGTTATTGTCAATACCCACATTGTTTTGCAACACTTTTCCCGATCTCAACGTGGTCACCGCATTTACGTTATGATTCTGCTGTTGATTTGCAGCATGTGCGTGACTGGGGTTGGGCAGTGGTTGAGACGGGAGCTTTCCTTTTTCGCGCTCGCTCAAAGCTGCATTGAGTTGTGCAATTTGTGCCTCAATAGATTTGATGCTTTGATCGTGTGAGGCACTGTTTTGCACCAAAGATTGAATAGAAGTTTCTAGTCTTGCTGTAGACTGTGTAGATTGCTTAAGGAATGCATCTATACTTCTTTCGAGCGAGCTAACCTTATCATTATTAGGTTGAACATATTGTTTTGCTGGTAAGCATTGTTAGGCACAAAATTGTTCACCTGATTAGGGTAAGGTTGCTGTTGAAAAGGTTGCTGTTGAAATTGAGTTTGTGAAGGTGCTTGTTGTTGTTGTGGAGGAGGAGGACTTTGAAAATTATTATTTCCTTGGAATTTTTTATTTTGGTTCCAAGCGAAATTTGGGTGACTCCTCCACCCCAGATTGTATGTCGAAGAGTAAGTATCGTTTCTTTGTCGTTGCTGAAATGCAGCGTTGACTTGATCCTGTCCTTGAGTAGATGCATTATAAGGACACTCTTCGGTTAGGTGCGATAGATCCGCACAATAAGCACAAACAGTTCGCGGAGGCATAACAGGGGCAGGAGAAGACGACGAGATTTTGGTCTCAATCGCTTCTAGCTTTTTCATAAGAGCGGCCATCTCGGCCTTCATAGCAATCGACATTTCTACTTGATGTACGCCTGCCCTAGATTGACCACTAGAAGAAGATGATGTGGTCTTGGTACTCTCCCACTGAATTGTTTGCTCACTAAGATCCTCAAGAAACTGCCATGCTTCGTCACTAGACTTGGAGAGAAAATGACCTTGACATATGGTTTCTAGCAACTGCTTCGTTGCCGAGTTCAATCCCTCGTATAATGTTTGGCAAAGTTGCCAACTTTCAATCCCATGATGAGGGCATTGAACGAGTAGGTCTTTAAATCTCTCGAAGCACTTCCAAAATGGTTCGGAAGGAAGTTGTGAAAATTGAATTATCTCATTGCGGATTCTAGCAGTTTTGTGATAAGGATAGAAATTTTTCAGAAAAGCTTTCACAAACTCGTCGCAATTTCTTATGGAATGTGATGCGGTGTTGTATAACCACTTCTCGGCCAGGTCACATAAGGTGAAAGGAATGACCCTTAGCCTTATCGCGTCATCACTTAATTGGGTTGTTTTCATCATAGCGCACACATTTTGGAATTTATTGATAAAGATATATGCATCTTCAGATTCCAATCCATGAAACTTTGGCAGCATATTGATGAAATGTGGTTTTATTTCAAAATTGTCCCCATTTGCCGGTGGGGGTGAAAGACAGGTAGGTAAAGAAGTGCGGACGGGGTAGAAGAGATCCTGGAGCGCAACTCGTGCGGGCGCTTCAACAGGCGGTTGGTTCGGATTATTCGCACCTAACGGAGGTGGAATCATTCCCGTCGGTAAGGTATTGTTGGGGTTGAATCCCGACATGCCTTCGGTGAAAGAATTTGAAGGTGAGGGTAAGAAAGTGAACGGAATGTCGACTTCGGTGTCGAAGGGTTCGTCGGTCGGTACCAACGAAACACGGACTAATCGGGCGTTAGTATCCCTAGTCCAAAGTGACATACACTAAAGGGGTAGTGCAGTCAGAAAAAAGAAAGAAAGACAGAATATGGGGGTAAGATAACGTCAGTGGAGGGAAGTGGTGGAAGTGAGTTGCAAGTTTTCTTAGCGACAAGTTGCAAGTTTGAAAAGATTTTTCTTTTTTTTTATGTGAGAGTTTTGCAAAAGAGGTTTTTGAAAAGGGACTCGTGACACAAATGTATCAACCACACATGCACAACCAGGCCTAGATCTAGGGTCACCTAGGTCTGCTAGACAGCTCCTAACTAGGGCTAGAAATAGGACCTCAAACCGCCTCTTCACCGACAAGTACAGCCAGGTAAGTGGGAAGGAACCACAATAGTGGGCCTAATTAATAACCACTAGCCTAGACACCGCAAAGTCAGTTAGGATAAACGGTCGATGCCTATACTAGTCCTTTTCCTATTGAGCTCGATGTCCTTAGGTCTGAGTCTAATATTTTTTAATTAATTGTGGTCAATGCACATGCTTTAAGTGTTTTCTAGGGTCCTGGGAAAGGTGATGAAATCCCCACCCAATCTGAGTTTGGTCAATTAGCCCCTTAAAATACGATTAAATTATGCAAAACAATAAAATTCACTTGCAATCAATTTTTAGCGCGGCGCAAAGAAACCTGCAGAAAATCTGTTATTTAGAAGGGGGAGGAAGAATTTTTAGCGCAAAGAAACCCTGCAGAATGTTTTTACAGAGAGATATATGGAGGTTGTAGAGGGGAGAATAAGAAAGCAAACCATGCAAAATTTACGCAGAGAGGCCAACAGAAGGCCGCGGAACCGCGGCCTTGATGTGCTGTTTGCGGCGGAACTGCGGTCCTTTGAGCAGATCAGCTGCTCAGAAAATTTGTGGTACTCTGTTGGTTCAATCTACCTCTGTTGTGATGTGCACTTTACTGATTTGCCCTCTGTAAAATTCCAGATCCAAGAGTCTTCACTGTTCCTGCAAGATTCAAACAATAAAACCCTTCAAAAAGATAAAAATCGATAAAATGTTTTTGTATTTTTCTATTTTCTGATTTTTATGATTTTTAAAAATTTTAAATCAACCCGAAATTACACAAAAGAAAGATTACGCCATCCCCGGCAACGGCGCCATTTGATTTTTCCAAAAAAAATATAAGTTTACCGTAATCAGAAACGGCGTCGCTTTGTAGCTAGCCGGTGAATACGGGTCGATCCACAGAGATGTGTAATTTTCTGATTTGTGTTCTTACGAGTTGATTCCGATAGTGGTATGGTTTTTTGTTGATTGATTTAAAAACTAAGTTATACGATATTAAAGAACTTGTTAGGATTAGGTCTAAAGTAGGGTTGAGTAGATAAAGATTAACACCTCTTTCAATGCTTTTGATTCAAACCTGTTTTAGAAGTTATAACAATTATTAGAAAAGGGGATTAGGATGATTGGGAAGAAACGAAGTTTCTTCCTCTTGATCTTTGTCCGTCCTTTGCTACTAATTGCTACAACCTTCATGGACGTCATGCATGTCCGGTCCTTTATACTATGGTGTCACCGTTACCTCATGGGTAGGGTGCCGTAGGGAGCGGATCATGCATGCGTGCATGAAGTTCTATTTAAAAATATTTGGCATTAAAAGAGATGAGAGATATTCATCTCTCATTCCCTCCTTTATTCCTAACCCTAACAAGCGAGGATTTTACTCGCTCATTAGGGTGTCTTTTAAAAGTGACATTTTTAAAGCACTTACCGATTGCATTTGAAAGACTACACTAAATTAATTAGGGCAATGATATGATTGATCTACTGCAAGAATTATACGAGAGAACTAGGACAACAATTAAATTAACACTACGGCAGAATTTAAAGAAATAAAGACTTACTAAAATGATGCACTTGATCTCCCAACAATTATGAATTTTATTGATTGAAAAGTGGCATCCTTTTTACAGATTTGAGATTACCATTTATAAGAAAACAGGGAACCTAGGGTTACAGATTCTCGAACACATGATTTTACAGATATGCCCACTGAAAAACCCAACACCCGCACCGACGCACCGACACACAAAATTTGCACCGATACGGGCAACAAATGGCCGCGGAACCGCGGCATGGGGGGGTCTGGGCTACGGTTCCTCGGCCCTTTGGTGAGATCACATCACCAAATTTTCTGAGCTTCATTGTAGTTGTCAGGGCTCTTCATTTTATTTCTCTGTTCGGCTTCTTGTTCTTCTCCAGATCTTCAGTGAAATTTTGTATTGGTCTTTTAACCGTTTCACTTTGACATGCTTGGACCTTGCGTTGCCTTGAACTGTTATTAGTCTGGGCTTGACTAGGATCCGTCTACTTGTTGGTCAAAAGTCCCTTTCCTGTATCAACTTTCGTATTTTTCACTGTATTCGCTCCAAGAACCTGTAACCTGTAACATGTAACAGACATGAATCAAAAGCACCTGTTTTTATTCTTAAATGCATAAGAATGGGGAATACAAAATGCAATATTATGTTATGAACAATAGTCCTATTCGTTTTCTCCAGAACCGGAAACCATCCTCGAATAAATTCCTTCGAGTTCGTATATAACCATTCGATGGTTTTTTCCAATGGAAGTGGACGTTCATAGTAATACGGGGTGCCCTGGAGAAAAGGGTAAAAGTAGGAGTGGCAATGAGCTTTGCAACTCTGACAATCCAAAAGCCAATCTTATAAGAAGGTTCGGTTAATTTTGGTCACCGAGTCATAGTCTAAGGTAGGGTCAAGGTCGCTGCCAAAGAGAGAGAGAAAAGAAACACTCAGCGTGCACTCTAACCTAGATCAGAATGGTTACCAATTTATCTAATTAAGAAACCTCCCACTATACCGTCAAATTCTCCTCCAAACCTGAAAGAAGAATTAGTCGGGATCACCAGAGGAGTAAACCAACTCATCAGTGGGAATCAGGATCCAACTAGCATCGCATGATAATGTGACGGACTTCGCTCACGTTATCACACTCCAGAAGGTATGCGCATATCTGGCAAGTTTCAGTTTCTTTAGAAACTCCCGATGTGATTTTTGCCCCATGCTCTTATGAACTTGACGAAGGGCAACAAATCATAAGTCACATGTCAAATTCTACCCGTCATTCTCCAGGTTGATTTGAACCCACCCATACAAGCCCTTGACGAAGGCCAATAAGGCTATACGACTGTCCCAAACCAACGCATCTATCTATGCTGCAGAAAGGCAACAAGCAGCTACCATACACTATGCCTTGACGAAGGCCAACAAACATAGCATGAATACTACGTGCTACCCGTCTAAAACGATGGAGGGCTACGAATGGTTTCTGTTGAAAAACCTTTAACGTAATGAACTTGATATCGTTGAAGGAACCGGATAGCTTTATAAAATACAGTGGCGAAAACCTTTGCTAAAGAGGTTACTCCCGGTGAAGGGATCTCGGCTCTTTCTCCGTAGAATGAGGTGCAGGATATTCCAACTGAATACTATGATGCAAAGCAAAAGTAAACGACTATAGTGAAGTTATTGCCCTGACGCAAACTTCTGTCCAAGGGGTCACTCCCGGTGAAGGGATCTCGGCCCTTGCCTCGTCGACTGAGGTGCTGGATATTCATAACCGAATACCACTGTACAAAATAAAAGAGAACGCCCTTGCAATAATAGCTTTTTGAAAATTGTTCCAACAACATCAGAATAGGTTTGTTTTAGTTTGCATTGATCCGAATCAATGCAGTCCCATCAATTGATCACACCACAAAGAACGAAAATAATGACGTACGTATATGCCATCCGCATTCGCCACTGGGTCCCGTCATTACCCGTTAGGTTAGTTAACTAACGACAGAGCGGAGACTGGACTAGCGCGGATGCAAAACATATACAACATCTACTAGTATATATATCAATATATAATATTTCGCTCAAAGCGTGATAAAATGCAACATCACAGAAATGTAATAATCATCACAGAACAATACAGATATCTGGGATCCCCGGGTTTCATAGAGCCGCTACTGAAACCCGACGTTCCCCTGGTCATGTGGATAGCCTGTGCAATGAAATCCTAGACCCCTACGGGCGCGGCAAGTTACCTGCCAAAACCTGAAGCGAGGCAACCCCCTTCAACAACGTGAATGAACCACCTAGCACTTCACGGAATCCGGTATTTGGGCACCCTTCCTGGGTCAACTTGTACCCCCTACGAGTGCGGCGAATAGCCCGCCAACTCTAGAGTGAAGCCCCTTCAGTCTCAACGCCATGAGATGCGGGCTCGTTGCCCTCTAAAATCCGGCTATCCGTGCACCCCACCGCGGGGTAATCCTAGTACAGAAAGTAAAATATACATACAACGGGTGCATCGACCTCACCCCGGTTGTGCCCCAAAAGAATAATATACAAACTGGCAGTGACGGCAGTCCACATGTCGGACGCTCGCCCCGCAATATCAAATGTACATATAAAACAAAACTGTACTAACATTGCATCCAGGCTATCCCCCACGACCAATCCGCAACATCACAGTACAACACAGAAGATCAACGTGAATGTCACATTCGCAAATCCGTCTAACCGGGCTATAGCAGTTAGACAGGATTTACCGATCAAGTGACATTCACGGTCGCAGACATAATGAAAATACTGTGAACTAATGTGTTTAAAATTTTCGATCGATCAAATTTTCCAAAGTGGGCCCCCAAGCACTACTGTAGCACTTAAAGAAATTCTGGGCCTAAAAAGAACATTCCAAAACCCCAATTTCCCTGTAAAAAGATCACTGTGCAAAAATGGTGCAGTGAAGGCACTGTACTGCGGCGGAACCGCGGCGCCAAGGGGGTTTTGGCCGCGGTTCCGCGGTGGGTCTACAGTATCACGCTACCATTTTTTCACAGATGTCTTAACTTTCCCTGCACATGCTTCTGCAACACACTGAAAAATTTTTCGAGCCCAAAAAATTTCGACAGAGAACTGATGCTTTTCAAAATGCGGTTTTGGAATTTTGTTCGATCGGAAATGTAAACACATTAGACCAAGCTAGACTAGCTTAATGGCGTGTCTCTGATACCAGTGTAAGTGTACGGCGGCGCCCCGGCCGTCAATCCGAGGCCAAAATGCGGAAACGATAATTTACTTTAAACTTTGAACCGGCACCACCGCGTACAAAAATCCCGGATCGGGCCATTAATCTAATCCTAGCTAACTAGAGAATGGGTAGAGAGATATACCGAGCGATCCGTATCCTTCGATCTTCTCGTCGTCGTCCCGATCTCCCCATGGAATCTCCGGTCTTCACCACGTCGCCGGAAGGGCACCGCATCGCCGGCTTCTTTTGCGGGCTCCCACCTCTGGACCGAGGTAACTCGGGCACGAAGTTGGAGAGTCGACGTGCCCAAGAATTGCTGTAGAATAAGTGTAGTGCTATGTCTCATTGGGGTTTAGGAGGTTGCCTTTTGGGAGAGGAAATGAACCATGCATCTTCTGCAATGAACTAGGGGATTTTTGTAGCAAGAAAAGAACAAAAATTCCTCACTCAAATTTTGGACAGCCCTCCATCAAAGTGGCCGGCCTTGGCAAAAAGAATGGGGAGAGCAAAAAGTCTAATGGGGTGTGTATCAAATAATGCAAGAGAGAATAGGATAATCATGAAGCAAAAAGCAAGCCACACCCCTTTTCATCATAACCAATCCAATCAAGAAAAAGGTCAAGCCATCATGAGTGAAAAAGTCAAATAATGGTGCAACCATCATGAAGCAACAATATGCAAAGACCCCCCCACAATGCTTATTTGCACAATTGCAAATAAGCTCTCCTCCACCAAATTTCAGCCAAGAAAAGATACAAAGGAAAATGGCCGAAACGGAAAGCAAACTGGCAACTTCGGAAAACTGATCCCGTAATAAATTACAGGAAAACCACGCTATTGTATATACATACCAACATTTGTATTTCGACCGAAATACAAATGCAATGAGTCAAAATCTACACTGTCCAATACTAGGATCCGGCTTAAACCAAAGCCCGCTAGTATTATCCGTCCGATCATGATCTGTGCAATACCTCACGTATCTGATCGAACCTTACCATATCTCTATACGGCCTCTACAGCGTTTCGCCCGAAACTTGAGTAACTGGTCTGTGGGGGACACTAAAGACTCGTCAATACTATGGCTGTGGATTTAACCACCAGCACGTCAGAGGTATTAGCCATACATAACGGGCTACCAGCTATTGACCAAAAGGGACATCGATGAGCGAACTCATCCTGACACCCTACTCAGCCTGTCAGTGACAATATCCGTACAGTCCGGTCCGTTCATCTATGAGCATCGCATGGCGGGCCTAGGGGGTTGGTAAAAGTCAGACCCCCAAAAGCGGTACAAGTCGTGTCGGAGTGTATCCCAAAACACCCTGAGATACTACTGGAATACCTACCAGTAAATCTCCTGCCTTGGCCAAGGACTTCGTGTAAAGGCTCTCCTAGACACAGCGCGACCTCACCCCCAATACCGGGAGAGACGAACCCCTGCAGATCCGCTCACTGCCTCCATGTAGCTCGGGACTGTACCCAACTAAAACCAGTTTGCATGTCTCCTTTGAGCGTGGTAGGGTAGTAATCAAAGTATAGTGGGAACTCACACGAGAAAAATGACGATCTCAGGTCGATGAACTAACCTGTACACATATCACCAGGGAACTGCTATCTGACATCAGGTATAAGACCAACTAGCATGTTCCCGGCGAGTCCTGTCCGGTGTACTCATAACCCAATGAGCACCTGTATACATCTTAGGTGAACCAACTGACACCAGTGGCTTATGAGACTGGACACCGCCCCTCGTCGGGGTCTCGACTCTATACACTAGTCTACTCTGGAGTATCGATGCCCTGTCTCGAAACTCCCACGACTAGGGACCTTTTAAGGATGTGCTTATAGACTACCAGCTCCTACATATATGATCGCCCTCATACTGCTGGCAGTCAAGCAAGAATCCTAGGGGCTCTATCAACGTGTAATAGCGACCTGTAATGTCACCTAAAGCAGTACACGATGATAAAGATAAACCAGATAGCATACTATCATCTTGAGTAAGACTGTCCTACCGGAATAGGTCCTCCCTCAATCATTGCAATCACGTGCCTGTGATCCAATAATTGACTCTGACGGCACTATCTCCAACATTATACCTGACGTTAGATAGCAGTTCCCTGGTGACATGTGTACAGGTTAGTTCATCGACCTGAGATCGTCATTTGTCTCGTGTGAGTTCCCACCGTGCTTTGATTACTACCCTACCACGGCTCAAAGGAGTCGTGCAAACAGGTTTTAGTTGGGTACAGTCCCGAGCCACATGGAAGCAGTGAGCGGATCGGTAGGGGTTTCGTCTCTCCCGGTATTGGGGGTGAGATCGCGCTGTGTCTAGGAGAGCTATTACACAAAGTCCATGGCCAAGGAAGGAGATTTACTGGTAGGTATTCCAGTAGTATCTCAGGGTGTTCTGGGCTACACTCCGACACGACTTGTACCGCTTTTGGGGATTTGACTTTTACCAACCCCCTAGGCCCGCCATGCGATGCTCATAGACGAACGGACCGGACTGTATGGATATTGTCACTGATAGGCTCAGTAGGGTGTCAGGATGAGTTCGCTCATCGACCTCCCTTTTGGTCAATACCTGGTAGCCCGTTACGTACGGCTAGTACCTCTGACGTGCTAGTGGTTAAATCCACAACCAAAGTATTGAGGAGTCTTTAGTGTCCCCCACAGAAAGTTTCTCAAGTTTCGGGCGAAACGTTGTAGAGGCCGTATGATATATTGCAGGGTTCGATCATATACGTGCAGTAGTGCACGGATCATGATCGGGTAGATCATACTAGTGGGCTTTGGTTTAAGCCGGATCCTAGTATTAGATTTGTTGGATCACTTTAGTCTCATCGCATTCACATTCAGTCGGAATGCGGATGCATGTATGTATATACAGGTGAGGGGTATCCTTGTGATCCGTCATGAGTTTACTTTAGATGTTGCCATATCTTTTTATTGTTGTAAACATTTGGATCAATGTTTACAAATGGAAATTGTGAGCTAGAAATCATCATTTTGTGCATTTAATAGGACATAGACTTCATTAGTGACTCATGGTCTCTTTTATTATGCATATGTCACATTATGTGATAGATTTGGGTGTTAAAATGAGAGGATGAGAGAGAACGGCAGCCATGATAATGTTTGGTCTTGTATTTTTTTGTAGCACACTTCTCACTCTCTCATTTTTATCACACATACAACAAAAGAAAAAGAAAGCTTCTTCTTCTTCCTCTTCTTTCTTGAGCTCATTATCTCCTCACTAATAGCATCCACTAAATCCTCACATATAAATCTACGGTAGTGCCCCGGCCGTCTGTCCGAGGTCAAAATGCGGAAATAAACCTAGTAGGTGTCTAGAAAGGTGTTAGCGGGGCTACGCCTCCAGGGAAAAGAGGTTATTTAATTAAGGAACTTCACGAAAGCGTTGGAAAACCTCCCTCGAAGTACCGACACTGGCCTGGCTGAACGGTTAAGCAAGTATTGTACGGTGAGATTGATCCCGACTAATTCTTTCTTTACGGTTTGAGAAGGGATTCGAGAGACAGTGGGAGCCATCCAGTTTAGACAGACTAAAAACCACTCTAAACATGCAAGAGCATCATGCTAAAGTGTTTCTTTTCTCTCTCCTAATTGCAGCGACCATTCAACATGACCGGACTTAAGTTATTACTAGATAAAAACATACTGACAGGGCCAAACTACAAAGATTGGCTCAGGAATGTCAAGATGGCAATCACTTACGACAAGTTGGGGTATGTCCTTACCACGAAAGCTCCCCATGTCCCAGGTCCCACCTCCAGCGTCGCGGATAAAGAAATCCGGAAAACATGGGAGATTGATTGCGCGAAGGCCAAATGCCTCGTGCTTGCTTCGATGGACAACGAACATCAGAGGAGGCATGAGAATATGGACCTAGAGTCCATATTTCTCCATACAAAAGAACTGTATGGAGAGCAGTCTCGTATCGCAAGATACGATGTGTCGAAGAAGCTATTTTCGGAAAGATTGGCCGTCGGATCATTGGTAGCGGAACATGTGCTTAAGATGATTGGCTACATAGAGGAGCTCGCGGACCTTGGGACCACGTTAGAGAATGAACTCTATACTGATTTGATTCTCCAGTCCCTTCCTTCCACTTATGCTTAGTTTATCCTTAACTTCAACATGCAAGGAAAGGAGGTTGAACTTTCCGAACTTCTGAACATGTTGAGGAGTGCTGAGGGCACCCTGCAGAAAGGTAGGAAGACATCCACTTTGTTTGTAGGAGGATCTTCCTCTTCCAGATCCAGGGAGAAAGCCAAGGGTAAGAAGAAGAAAGCCCCCGCCAAACCAAGAGGCGGTGTCAGTAAAGTGGATACGAAGGGAAAAGGAAAAGCAACAAAGGTAGCGGGAAAGCTAGTGGGGAAGGAAGAATGCTTCTACTGTCACAAAAGTGGTCACTGGAAACAGGATTGCAAGGCTTGGAAGGCCAGAACCCAGGATTTGAAGCGAGTTGCGGCTTCAGCTTCAGGTGTGTATGTTATTGAAAACTGTATATCAATAAACTCTACATCCTGGGTATTGGATACCGGATCAGGATCTCATATCTGTAATTCTTTGCAGGCGTTGAGAAAGCGTAGAGTTTTGAAGGCAGCTGACATGACCCTCAGAGTTGCAAACGGTGCTAGCATGGATGCTGAGGCCGTGGGGGACTATCACCTGGGACTATCAGATGGATACTTTTTGGTTATGCGTAGTTGTTATTATGTACCAAATGCAACCTGTAATATCATTTCTGTATCTTTATTATCTAAATAAGGTTATGAATTTGCATTTGTAAGTAATGTAGCGAACATTCACCTTAATCAAGTTTTGATTGGGTCAGGTACATTGAACAACGGTATATACGTATTAAACCAACCACAGATTTTCAATGTCCAGAATACACACAAAAGAAAGTCTCCAGAAATCAATAAAACTTTCTTATGGCATTGTAGACTGGGTCACATAAATAAGAGAAGGTTGACTAAGTTACATACAGAAGGATATTTGGATCCGTTCGAATATCAATCGTATGCAACTTATCAATCCTGTCTCAAAGGAAAGATGACAAAGACTCCGTTCACTGGACACGGAGTAAGAGCGAGCGAGCTCTTGGGACTCGTACTCAGCGACGTGTGCGGTCCAATGTCTACACATGCGCGAAGCGGTTATTCTTACTTCATTACTTTTACGGATGATTTTTCAAGGTTCGGACATGTCTTCTTAATGAAGCATAAATCTGAAGCTTTTGAAAAATTCCAGGAATACAAGAATGAAGTAGAAAAACAAACAGGCAAAAGTATCAAGGCACTGAGATCTGATCGAGGTGGTAAATACTTGAGTGTCGAGTTCCTGGGTTACTTAAAAGAGAATGGAATTCTCTCTCAGCTTACTCCTCCATACACTCCGCAACATAACGGTGTATCGGAGAGACGGAACCAAACCCTATTGGATATGGTACGGTCCATGATGAGTAACGCTGAGTTGCCGCGATCGTTCTGGGGATATGCGCTAGAAACAGCTGCATACCTTTTGAACCGAGTTCCCACTAAGACTGTGCCAACCACACCATATGAGTTATGGAGTGTGAAGAAACCCTATCTTCAATACCTGAAGATTTGGGGATGTCCAGCTTATATCAAAAAGCAGCATACGAACAAACTAGAGGCACGCTCAGTACTGTGCAAGTTTGTGGGATACCCAAAGAACTCCAGGGGGTATCTTTTCCATTACGCAGAGGAACAAAAAGTCCTTGTTTCTCGTAATGCCCATTTTCTGGAGCATCAGTTCTTAGAAAAAGAAATAAGTGGGAGCGCTATAGAACTGGAAGAAATTCCAGAACCACAAGCTATTACTGAAAGCTTAGTAGAACCAGAGGGTTCGAAAGATCAGGATATTCCCACGCCCCTCCGCAGGAGTAGTAGGCAGTTTCATCCGCCCGAGAGATACTATGGTTTTCTCATTGACGGGGATAGAGGGGATTGCATCATAGATTGTGATGAGCCTACTAGCTTCCAGCAAGCCATTCAGAGCGTCGACTCGGTAAAATGGCTGGATGCAATGCGGGCCGAAATGGAGTCCATGTACACCAACAAAGTATGGACATTGGACATTGCTCCAGATAGGGTAAAACCCGTAGGATGCAAGTGGATCTTCAAAAGGAAGATTGGTGTAGATGGACAGGTTGAGACATATAAAGCTAGACTGGTTGCAAAGGGTTTTCGTCAGCGACCTGGTTTGGACTATGACGAAACCTTTTCTCCAGTAGCTATGCTGAAATCCATTCGGATCCTTCTTGCCATTGCTGCCTTTCACGATTATGAAATTTGGCAGATGGACGTAAAGACCGCTTTTCTAAATGGACATTTAGAGGAGTGTGTCTATATGGACCAGCCAGAGGATTTCATTCAGAGTGGGAGCAGCGGAAAGGTGTGCAACTTGCTTAAGTCCATTTATGGACTAAAGCAGGCATCGTGGAGTTGGAACATCTGTTTTGATGAGATGGTCAAGGAATTTGGCTTTATCAAAAATCCAGATGAACCATGCATCTATTGTAGATTTGTAGCGACAACTGTAGTATTCCTCGTTTTATACGTGGATGACATTCTCTTAATAAGAAATGACATTCCTATGCTACAATCTGTCAAGGGGTTCTTGTCACACAGGTTCTCCATGAAAGACCTAGGTGATGCCTCGTACATTCTGGGTATCCGGATCTACCGTGACAGATCCAAGAGAATATTAGGACTTTCACAGTCCAGGTACACCGACACCATACTGAAAAGATTCAGTATGGAAGATTCCAAGCGCGGTAATCTACCGGCTTGTCACGGGATCACCCTCTCTAAAGAGATGTCTCCCAAGACTAATTTGGAGAGGGATCGCATGTCTATTATACCCTATACTTCTGCGGTAGGCTCTATAATGTATGCGATGTTGTGTACCGGATCGGATGTGGCTTATGCACTGAGTGTGGTAAGCAGGTATCAGTCAAACCCTGGGGAGAAACACTGGATAGCGGTAAAGAACATTCTCAAGTACCTGAGAAGGACTAAGGAGTTGTTCTTGGTGTATGGCGGAAAGGACCTCCAGATTGAGGCCTTTGCTTCCTCCAGCTTCCAGAGTGACAAGGATGATTCCAAGTCCATGTCGGGTTTTGTCTTTACCCTCAATGGAGGGGCGGTGTGTTGGAAGAGCTCCAAACAGGAAACCGTTGCTGACTCGACTATGGAAGCGGAATACATCGCTGCATCTGATGCCGCAAAAGAAGCTGTCTGGATGAGGAAATTCTTGAAAGAACTTCATGTGGTTCCGTCCATTGTTGACCCAATACCTATGTATTGTGACATCAACGGCGCTATAGCTTTAGCGAAGGAACCCAGGTCCCATCAGAAATCCAGACACATCTTGAGGCGGTATCACCTAATCAGGGAGATCGTGGATCGCCAGGAGATCGAGGTTCGGAGGGTTGCTTCAGAAGATAACACTGCAGATCCATTCACCAAGGCCTTGCCCCAGACTCAGTTCGAGCGGCTGATCGAGATGATGGGTCTTCGATACGCCAGTACATGGCCTTAGTGCAAGTGGGAGATTGTTAGTGTATATGCCCTAGAGGCCATTACTGTATCAAACTAGTTTGTATATTACTTGATGGAAGCTTGGGATATTCACAGTTATACATACAATCTTGCTCGAAATGGTAGTATGCTACTTGGTTTGTCTCTACTTCAATATGTGCATGTGTTTCTTTTAGCATATTTCTTATATACATATTAGTAGAGCCCTTAGGATTATTGCTTGATTACCAGCGTTGTGATGGCGCTCACACTCGTGGGGGCTGGGTAATCCATAAGCACATCCTTATACAGGTCCCTGGTCGTTGGACTATCGAGACAAGGCATCGATACTCCGGAGTAGACTAGCGTATGCGCTTCTCATCCCAGCGTGGGAGACGGTCTGTCCCACAGCCGTCAGTACGTCGTGCTTGAGATAGTATGCGGGTGCTCGTTGGGTTACGAGTATACTGGACAGGACTCGTCGGGAACTGTTGGTTGGTATTATAACTATCGTCAGTTATCAGTTCCCAGGTGACATGAGTACAGCTTAGTCCGCTGACTTGACACTGTCGCTTCGCCTCGAGTGTGTTCCCACTGCACTTTGATTACTACCCAACCACGGCTCAAAGGAGTCATGTAAACAGGTACTTTTTGGGTGCAGTCCCGAAGCACTTGGAGGCAGTGACAGTTAGATAGGATTCGTCTCTCCCGGTATTGGGGGTTGACATCGCGCTGTGTCCAGGAGAGCCATAACACAAGTAGTCCCTGGCCTGGGCAAGCGAGATATACTGGTAGGTTTCCAGTGTTATCTCAGGGTGTTCTGGGCTACACTCCGACACGACTTGTACCGCTATTAGGGGACTGACGTTCACCGTCCCCTAGGCATGCCATGCGATGTATCAGACGAACAGACCGGACTGTACGGAGACTGTCACATACAGGCTCAGTAGGAGTTCAGATGGGGTTACCTTGTCAGTCTTCTTATCGGCATCTACCTGGGGACCGTTACGTACAGCTAGTGCCGCTTGCGGTCTGTGGTTAAACCCACTGTCAGCATAGTGTCGAGTCTTTAGAGTCCCACACAGAGTGCTATTCGCCTTTAGGCAAAATGAGTAGAGGTCGCATGGTTTTGCGACTGGGTTCGTTCACATCCGCGCACTTGTGCACGTTTGCTGTCCGGACAGCTTATACTAGCGGGGTTTGGTTTAAGCCAGATCCTAGTATATGATTTGGGATTGGTTTTATCTCTTTGTATTCGTGTTCCTCGGATCACGAATACGGGTGCGTATGCACAGTTGATTGAGACAGAGGGAGAGGACTTTGATTAGGGTTAGTGACCATTGTCATTTTACTAACCCTAATGCGTATGTGTGTATTATTGTTAATTGAAATTAGTTTAATATAATTGTGCATGGTTAGGGTTGTTGACCATTTGACATTCTTGACTTGTTGACCTAGGTTGACACTTTGACCATCATCATTTCATTTGGAAGATGCTCTTTGATCCTTGCAATTTGCATTAAAAATGAAATGATAATGGTCATGTCTTGATTAAGCCATGAAAATTATCTCACTAATTTTCAATTTACAATAATTCATACATATATGTGAGAATCCTTCATATTTTCTCTCATTCTATCATATGCTTTCTCTTTCTTGTTCTTCCTCTTCCTCAAGCTCTCCCCTCTCATGTGTTGAGAAACACATGAGCTTGAGAAAAAACATTCCATAGTAATCTTTACTCTCATCTAGGGTTCTAGGATTAGCACTTCTAGCACCCTAGTTACTTCTAGCTTGAAGTTGAAGCCAAAGGTTGAGGCTTTCGGGTGGATCCTTCTTCGACGTGAGAAGACGACAAAGGTGATCCCTTTCTACTACTCCAAGGAGCAAGGAGAGAAGGACATAAAGCCTTAGGTATAACCATTCTACCCTTTAGCTAGTTTCTAGTTAGCTTTAGCTAGTTTTTGTTTAGCAAAGATCCGACTTTGTCTAGTCCATGTTGCCTAAAGTGATAAAAATCCGATTTTTATTCCGTTTTCCGCCTCCCCGCAAGCACCGGTGTGGGCAACATGGACTTACACAGACCACCTCCCATGCTGGGATGAGAAGCGTATACGCTAGTCTACTCCGGAGTATCGATGCTCCGTCTCGATAATCCTATGACTAGGGACCTGTATAAGGATGTGCTTGTAGATTAACCAGCCCTCACAAGTATGATTGCCATCACAACGCTGGTAATCAAGCAAAGATCCTAAGGGCTCTACTAATATGTATAAGCGATATGCTAAAAGAAACACATGCACATATTGAAGTAGAAACAAACCAAGTAGCATACTACAATTTTGAGCAAGATTGTCTATACAACTGTGAATATCCCAAGCTTCCATTAAGTAATATACAAGCTAGTATGATACAGTAATGGCCTCTAGGGCATATACACTAACAATCTCCCTTTTGCACTAAGGCCATGTACTGGCGTATCGAAGACCTATCATCTCGATCAGCCGCTCGAACTGAGTCTAGGGTAGGGCCTTCGTCAGTGGATCTGCAGTGTTATTCTCCGTATTTACTCTCTTCACCTCGATCTCCCGGCGATCTACGATCTCCCTGATCAGGTGGTACCGCCTCAAAATGTGCCTGGACTTCTGATGGGACCTGGGTTCCTTCGCTAAAGCTATAGCGCCGTTATTGTCGCAATACAGAGGTATTGGATCAACAATGTTAGGAACCACCTGAAGCTCCGTGAGGAACTTCTTCATCCAGACAGCTTCCTTTGCGGCATCGCAAGCAGCTATGTACTCCGCTTGCATAGTTGAGTCAGCAACGGTCTCCTGCTTGTAACTCTTCTAGCAAACCGCCCCTCCATTGAGGGTAAAGACATAACCCAACATTGACTTGGAGTCATCCTTGTCACTCTGGAAACTGAAGTCAGCAAAGGCCTCGATCTGGAGTTCTTTTCCGCCATACACCAAGTGTTGGTTATATGTATGCCCTAGAGGCCATTACTGTACATAGGATGAATAATGTAGTGGACGGTGGGACATATATAGGGAGGACTTTCTTGCTCGACATGATAGTATGCTATCTGGTTACTCTTTACCTTAACGTGTACACTGATTGTCTCTCTGTTACTTGTTGGTAAAGCCCTTAGGATGTGTACTTGACTACCTGGACTATGATGCGGATCATACTAGTGGGGACATGGTAGTCCATAAGTACATCCTTCAAGGTCCCTAGTCGTGGGTGTATCGAGATGGGGCATCGATATACCAGAGTAGACTAGCGTATACCTTCTCGACCCATACAGACGGGCGATGGATGATCCCATATCTATTGGTGTTTGACATCAGAGATGATATACGGGTGCTCAGTAGAGACTGGGTACACTGGACGGACTCGCCCAAAACTCCAAGATGGTATTATACCTTACGTCAGATGGCGGTTCTCTGGTGACACTGGTACAGAGTAGTCTGTTGACCCGAGATCGTCATAGAGTCTTGTGTGATTCCCACTGTGCTTTGATTTCCACCTTACCACGTCCAAGAGGGCGTGCAAATAGTGGTTTTTGGGTACAGTCCCAAATCACATGGAGGCAATGAGCGATAGGAGGGGATTCGTCTCTCCCGGTATAGGGAGTTGATGTTGTGCTGTGTTCGATTGGCTATAACTGGAAATCCCTGGCCAGGGTTGCTGAGATTTACTGGTAAGTGTTACCAGTAGTTTCTCGAACTGTTATGGACCTCATATCGACACGACTTATCGAGCTACTGGAGTCTGACGTTTACCACCCCTAGGCGAGATATGCGACATATCAGACGATCAGACCGGACTGTACGGTAAGTGTTGCTGGTTGGATTCACAGGAGTCTGAGCGGGCTTGCTCATTGATCTTCTGATCGCTCAATACCCGGGTGGCCGTTACGTTTAGCAGACCGCTTGCGGCTTGTGGGTGTTTGATATGATCATCACCCGCTGCCAGCGTATTGACGAGTCTTTAGAGTCCTACACAGAGGCTTCCTGGCTCAAGCGAAACGAAATAGAAGCGCATATGAGATATGTGCGGGACCGAGAATAATGCGTGTATGTGATACCGTATTCTATTCTCGCGATGAACATATTGATTGGTTGTATGCGATATAACCTAGTTATCGAATCGAGGATTGATTCGATAAGTCGATACATTGGATATTAGTCGGTCATATGTGATATGGCCGGATCGTTAAATCAAGTGTTGATTTAATGATTTAATGTATAATTATATATTTGATATATCACTTTACATTAATTAGTATTTGTTCACTTATGATGGGTTTTCTCACTTGATGTGCACATTGTATATATGATATAGTTTTGTGCACTAGTTTGTATCATGTTTGATGATACATGCAAACTTGGGTGTGTATGATTAAACCATGATTAGGTTAATGGTTAGGGTTTGATTTACTTATTTATTTATTCTTTTCATTTATTTTTGGGGCAAGAAATAAAATGGTGGCTTTTTGTTTTACACTTGAAGCTTCATGAAGCTTTGAAAAGTTATGACCATTTTGTTTCTTTCCTTAACCTAACCATTATACCTAACCCTAGTTTAGTCTCTACACTTTTTAGGCTCACCCATGGTTGCATTATGATAGATATCACTTGGATTTTCTTTTTGTAACAATTCTTTTTCTTTCTTCTTCTTCATCTTCTTCATGAGTTGAAGAAAGTTTACTTCAAAATTTCCAAGTGATGATTCCAAGTGAGAAATCCAAATCCAAAGTGAACCCACTTCCTATTTCTTCATCCTCTACCACTTGCCATATAGTATAGGATGTTTTCTTCACAAGTTTCATGACTTGGTGAAGATGGAGCTCGAGTTAGAGTCGCCTCGACGTATATCATCTTCGGCATCGAAGTAAACGACCTAGCCCGATCTTTTCTCCGATGAAACCATCGCGAGAGTCCAGGATTCTGATGGTTGCAGCGGAGGGACGTCATCATGGAGCCAAGGACGTGGAGGACCGGATCTACAAAGGTTGTATTTCCATTCACTTTGCAATAAAGTTGTTTACTTGCTTGCTTTTCTCCTTTACCTCAGTTAACGATCTAGCATTAGGGTTTCTCGGCATATAATTTTTGAATTTGACATGGTTGATGCCTTGTGGAACCTCTTGAGTGTGCCTAGGAACCCTACAGTGGTATCAGAGCCTAGCTAAAGCTTTAGGCGAAGTGTAGAAGATGTTAGAAATCCGAACGAACCCCAAAACCCTAACTCAAACCACTCTCTGGACATTTTCTGGAATTTTCGATTTTTGTGAATTAAAAATATGCAGAAAAATCAGCAGGGTTTTGTAGGAGTTACTGTGCAAAACGAGCGCTTAAATCAATCAAAGCACCGCGGAACCGCGGCCATACTGTTGCTTCTTTTGTCAAGTTTTGCACAGTAATTTATTTCTGGAGTTGCTATATTTTCTGGGATGTTTTAAATTTTACTCAAGAGTTGAGTTTTCTGGGTTGTATTGGGGACTCGGTGTTTCGATCGGGAAGTATAATTTCGTCTATGTGTTTTTCCGGGTAATTTTCGAATATGTTAAAAAGTTCGACCGGATATAAATACCCAATTTTTCCCCTGCCGGAAAATTTCCAAGTGTTGGATTTTTCCGTGGTTTAAAGGCGTTCTAAGTAGTGCACGTAACGCGATGGACCCTCTAGAAGACAACAAACCTTAACTCGATTATGTGACCGTCTTGAACTGCCCTTTAAACCTTAGGGCTTGGGGCAGTACGGCGTGCCACATGTGAGGCGTTGGCTTGACCCTTCTACGGCTGGACCGTTGGTACTGAGGAATGAAGTGGATGTTTTTAAACTTATTTCATATGTTGAGCTGTTTCGAGAAAACTTGGGTGTTTGATTGTTCGATCGGAAAGTTTAACATTTTCCATTTATCTGGAATGTGATACAATATTTGGAATTCACAAGTAGTTATGAGATAACTAATATGAATGTTATAAACATAGCACTTTAGTCTCACTTGATCGGTTGCCATGGAATTTTGCTACGATCAAAAGTCCGTCGCAATCACGTAGCGTACGCGGATACTCGCTGGATAAATTTAATAGACAGCTACACCCCTTAGCCCCGACCAAGTGACTGTAGGAGAACCCCGTTGCCGAAAGCATTCGTTCGGGTGCTCGCGGCAGCGGTGTTCCGCCTTGGTGCACTTCGTCGACGGCATCGGGGGTGCGGCCGCCTACTAAAGTTTGCGACGAGCATTCAATCAAAATGCCGGGAATCTTGTTGAATTGCCCGGCTTGATATTGAAAAGAGTTTTCGATAATGAGACTAAACTGCGGGGTTTATAATTGTTAGGCATGCGATGTCTAAGGAATTCATTTGATTAGGCATGCGACGTCTAAAGAGGTTGCGGATTCCAACAGTTGTAGTTTTACACTTTCTTTTCTGTGACCGTAAGTGTAATATGTGATATCGCCGGTTTTGTTGCTATATGTCAACGACAATTGGGATACTCATGTTTACTTACGTTGATGACATGTAATGTTATGTGTTGCTGGATATGTTATATTGGATCGTCGTGTTTGAATAGCCGGGTTTTTTTTATGTGAGATGAGTGTTTTTCATTTTCATTCATGTAAAAACTTGTATGTAATATTCTTTTATTGGGGCACTTCCAGGTTGTGGAAGATGTCTCCTTTTGTATATTATTTACTTTTCCGCATTAGGATAGACCCAAGGAGGGGAGCATAAGTAACCGGGTTCTAGGGTCCAGTGGGAGACCAACTCGAGGAGTCGAGTCCGGGTCTCCTAACCCTAGAATTGGTAGGGTTGCTTGCCGCTCTCGTAGGGGTCTAGGGGTGTGGGTTTGGCTATTCATCACGACCGTGGAATCCGTGTTTTATACTGGCTCGTATTGAAAACACGGACGTCCTAGTATATCCAATGTTTCATATGTTTCATCTGCTGCGATATCTGTGATGTGATCATTCGATATACTGTGATGGATACTGTATATAGTATATATGATATATTATATAGACGTTACTTATGTTTTACATCCGCGCTAGCCCTGCCCCGCTCTGTCGTTAGTTACCTAACCTAACGGTGCACGAGGGGACATCGAGGCGAATGCGGATGGCATAAGTGTACGTCGTATTTATCTGTGATGTTTAGGTGCTTAATAGATGGGACTTCATTGATATGATTAATGAAAGAAAAAGAAACCTAAAGATGTTGTGGAATTGAATTTTCAAAAACAGGTAGCTACAGTTCTTGCTTTGCATCGCGGTGTTCCTTGTAGAACATCCTTCACCTTATTCGATAAGGAAAGGACCAAGATCCCTTCACCGGAAGTGACTCCTTTAGCAATAACCGGCAGATGCTACAACCCTCGGTTTGTCTTTTGATTGCTTTTATAGTTTTTGCTTTGCACAGCGGTATATATGATATATCCTGCACCTTATTCGATGAGGAAAGGGCAGACGATCCCTTCACCTGGAGTGACCCCTTTAGCAAAACTAGAAAAGCCTCAAAAACACTCCATTTCAAAATTCATTCGATCCTACAACGAAATCAAGTTCATTATGCAATAGGTTTTCAGAAAAACCTGTCATAGCCCTCCGTCATTTCAGGTAAGTTTTATATAGTATTCGTGCTGCATTTGTTGGCTTTCGTCAAGGTGCAGTGTGCGGTAGCTATGTGCTTCCTATCTGCTGCATATGATGCGATTGGATTAGGGTAGTCGTACGACTTTGTTGGCTTTCGTCAAGGGTCGTGCGGGTAGGTTTAATTCAATCAAGAAATGTACGGGTTGAACTTGACTAGCGGGCTATGGTTTGTTGGCTTTCGTCAAGGTCATAGCACGTTAGGGGCAAAATATTATCGGGAATTTCAAGTGTTGAAATTTGCAATGAGATTGCATACCTTCTATGAGATAGTTGGATCCCGATACCCGCTGCGAGTAAGAGTTACTCCTGGGAGAGTTTTACACATTACAATTAGCCGATCAAGTAGGTGTCTAGAAAGGTGTCAACGGGGTTACGCCTCTGGGAAAACGTGGTTTACATTAATTAGGTTCGTGCAAAAGCACGAGGGGCCTCCCTCAAAGTACCGACACTGGCCTGGCTGAAAGATTGGCGAACCTGTAGTGTGTAATTAATCCCGGCTAGTCTTTCCTTTTAGGGTTTGAAGGAAGATTTGATAAAAACAGTGGGAGCCATCCTGATTAGATAAAATAAAAACCAATCTGATCTTGCAAGAGCATACGCTGAGTGTTTTCTTCTCTCTCTCTCCAGGTAGCGACCATATCACGCCTTAATCAAGATAATAATACGGATTATTGACCAAACCCGCTTGTTATACTGAGCTGGGGAACGTTGGTCCCGCTCCAACTTATAATTGTTATAAGACCGAGCAGGAAATAGGGGAATACCAGAATTCCAATGCCGCCTAAACGAAGAAAGTGCATGAGATGCATCTTCTTCGGGTGTGTTCATTACAAAGAACTGTTTCTCAGTATCCTCTACGTCCTGAGTATTTGATACTGGATCAGGATCCCAGATATGTAATCTGTTACATAGGACTACATAAAGGTAGAGAACTGAGAACGGGTGATAAGTTTCATGAGACAGAAAACGGTGCAAGTGTTGCAGCCAAGTCTGGTGGTCACTGTCACCCTGTATTCCAAATACATTGATTCTGAACAAATGCTATTAGATACCGTACCTGATATACAAAATCATATCAATCTCTTTATTTAGTAAAGAAAGGATATAATTTTGTATTGTTGGATAATATTTTGAACATTTCCTATATCAAAAGTTGATCGGTTCAGGCACATTATCTAAAAGCATTGACGTTCTAAATCAAACTACAGTTCTTAGTATACAGAACACACACAAGAGGAAGAGTTCAGAAATGAACGAATCCTTCTTGAGGCATTGTAGACTAGGTCATATCAATGCGACCTGACTGGCTGAAGTTACATTTAGATGTATATTTAAATTAGTTTGAATTTACAACTTGTGAAACTTTCCAGTCATGTCACAAAGATTAGATGACCGTAGCTCTGTTTGTTAGAAATAGAGAAAGAGTTAGTAAACTCTTGGGACTGATACATGATGATGTATGTAAGGTCCCCTGTCTACACATGCCAGGACTGGTTCTTTATACTTCATTACATTCTCTGATGATCTCTCAAGATTCAGACATATTTTCCTGTTGAACCACAAGTCTGAATCTTTTGAGATATTCACAGAATATAAGCTAGAAGTAGAGAACCAATACGGGTATAAGTATTATGTCTTTTGATGTGATCAGGGAGGAGAAGACTTGTGCATAGAATTCTGGGACTATTCTGAAGGAGAATGAGATTCTCTCTCAGCATTATTCCTCCGCATATACCACAGCACGACGGTGTATCGGGGCGGAGCAATTACACCCTATTTGATATGGTGTGCTCTATGATGAGTACTACTGAGTTTCCTATTTTCTTTTAGGGGGTTATGCACTTGAGAAGCTGCATACCTATTGAATTGGGTTCGAATCAAATCAATGCCTACCACTCCATATAAGATATGGTATGGGAAGAGCCTATCTCTTAAGTAAGTTAAGATTTGGGGTTGTCCGGCCTATGTCTAAAAGCAAAATATGGACAAGCTTGAGGCAAGGTAAGTTATATAGAACTGGAATGGTTCCAGCAATACAAACTACAGCTGATGATTTAATAGAACCAAAGGATTCAATAGTCACCGACGAACCTCAGCCTCTCCGCCGATCTAGTAGGGTTCCTCACCCACCTGAGAGATACTTCGGTTTCTCTATGACAGTGGGAGCGAGGATTGCATCATGAGATGATGACCCAACTAGTTTCGAGCGGCCATCAGGAGTGGGACTCTGTAAGAATGGCTGGATGCTTAGCGATCTGAGATGGAATCTTTATACACCAACAAAGTATGGACTTTGGTTGCTATATCTTAGCGTTAAATCCCCATCAGGTGCAAGTATATCTTGAGAAAATTACTTGGTGTACATGGAAAAGTTGAGACTTTCAAAGCTTGACTTGTTAAAGGTTTGCATCATTGACCAGGTATGGATCATGATGAAACCTTTTCTAAGGATCTATGCTTAAGTCCATCCAGATCCTACTTGCCACGGCTATATACCATGACTACAATATCTGGCGCTTGGGTGTCATGACTGCTTTTCTAAATGATGTTTTAGAAGAGAAAGTCTATAAGTACATAGTCAGAAGGCTTCGTAGACAGTGGGAGCAGCGGAAACGTGTACAAGATGTTTTATGTGATGAAGCAGGCATCGCGGAGTTGGAACATCTGTTTTGATGAGTTAGTCAAACAGTTTGACATCATCAAAATGGTAGATGAACCTTGTATATACAAAAGGGTAGTAGGGAGTATGGTAGTGATCCTCGTAGAGTACGTAGATGACATACTCTTGATAGGGAAGGAGTTTTCTATGCTACGCTCGGTCAATCTCCGCTTATCACAAGGAATCTCCATATAGGATCAAAGTGATACCTCCTAAATCCTGAGTTTTCATCTATGAGATAGATGTAATTGGATGTTGGGATACTCACTAGATGTAGTGAGATGGTATCAATCGATCCTGGGGAGAATCACTGGAAGGGTTCCAGGGTGATAAAGACGACTGAATGTCAGTCACAGGCATTGTCTTTACCCTCAGTAAATGGACGGTTTGTTGGAAGAGTTCCAAGCTACATACCGTGGCAAACTAGACGATAAAGGCTGGATACATCTCTACTTAAGATACTACCAAAGAGGCAGTCTGGATGTATATTTGTTTATGAGATGAACTTGGTTCCTCCCATTGTGTGACAATGGAGTTGTGGCTTACGCCAAGGAACGTCCGTCCCATCAGTGATCCAGACATATTCTAAGGCAGTATCACCTGATCGTGGAGATGGTTGATCTCCAAGGAGATCGAGGTTAGGAGAGTAGACCAAGAGGACAATACGGTGGATCCACTCATAAAGGCCTTTTCCCAGAGAGAGACTTTTATGGGATGGTTGAGTATGAGATACTGCAACCACTACATCAGATGGCCCTAGTGCAAGTGGGAGATTGTTAGTTATATGTTTGCCCTAGAGGCCATTACTGTACACAGGATGTATAATGTAATGGATGCTGGGACATATATAGGGAGGACTTTCTTGCTCGACATGATAGTATGCTATCTGGTTACTCTTTACCTTAACGTGTACACTAATTGTCTCTCTGTTACATGTTGGTGAAGCCCTTAGGATGTGTACTTGACTACCTGGACTATGATGCGGATCATACTAGTGGGGACATGGTAGTCCATAAGTACATCCTTCAAGGTCCCTAGTCGTGGGTGTATCGAGACGGGGCATCGATATACCAGAGTAGACTAGCGTATACCTTCTCGACCCATACAGATGGGCGATGGATGATCCTATATCCATTGGTGTTTGACATCAGAGATGATATACGGGTGCTCAGTGGAGACTGGGTACACTGGACGGACTCACCGAGAACTCCCAGATGGTATTATACCTTACGTCAGATGGCAGTTCTTTGGTGACACTGGTACAGAGTAGTCTGTTGACCCGAGATCGTCATAGAGTCTTATGTGATTCCCACTGTGCTTTGATTTCCACCTTACCATGTCCAAGAGGGCATGCAAAACGGTGGTTTTCTGTTACAGTCCCGAATCATATGGAGGCAATGAGCGATAGGAGGGGATTCGTCTCTCCCGGTATAGGGAGTTGATGTTGTGCTGTGTTCGATTGGCTATAACCGGAAATCCCTGGCCAGGGTTGCTGAGATTTACTGGTAAGTGTTACCAGTAGTTTCTCGAACTGTTATAGACCTCATATCGACACGACTTATCGAGCTACTGGAGTCTGACGTTTACCACCCCTAGGGGAGATATGCAACATATCAGACGATCAGACCGGACTGTACGGTAAGTGTTGCTGGTTGGATTCACAGGAGTCTGAGTGGGCTTGCTCGTTGATCTTCTGATTGCTCAAAACCCGGGTGGCCGTTACATTTAGCAGACCGCTTGCGGCTTGTGGGTGTTTGATATGATCATCAGCCGCTGCCGGCGTATTGACGAGTCTTTAGAGTCCTACACAGAGATTTCCTGGCTCAAGCGAAACGAAATAGGAGCGCATATGAGATATTTGCGGAACCGAGAATAATGCGTGTATGTGATACCGTATTCTATTCTCGCGATGAATGTATCGATTGGTTGTATGCGATATAACCTAGTTATCGAATCGAGGATTGATTCGATAAGTCGATACATTGGATATTAGTCGGTCATATGTGATATGACCGGATCGTTAAATCAAGTGTTGATTTAATGATTTAATGTATAATTATATATTTGATATATCACTTTACATTAACTAGTATTTGTTCGCTTATGATGGATTTTCTCACTTGATGTGCACATTGTATATATGATATAGTTTTTTGCACTAGTTTGTATCATTTTTGATGATACATGCAAACTTGGGTGTGTATGATTAAACCATGATTAGGTTAATGGTTAGGGTTTGATTTACTTATTTATTTATTCTTTTCATTTATTTTTGGGGCAAGAAATAAAATGGTGGCTTTTTGTTTTACACTTGAAGCTTCATGAAGCTTTGAAAAGTCATGACCATTTTGTTTCTTTCCTTAACCTAACCATTATACCTAACCTTAGTTTAGTCTCTACACTTGTTAGGATCACCCATGGTTGCATTATGATAGATATCACTTGGTTTTTATTTTTGTAACAATTATTTTTCTTTCTTCTTCTTCATCTTCTTCATGAGTTAAAGAAAGTTTACTTGAAAATTTCCAAGTGAGAAATTCAAATCCAAAGTGAACCCACTTCCTATTTCTTCATCCTCTACCACTTGCCATGTAGTATAGGGTGTTTTTTTCACAAGTTTCATGACTTGGTGATGATGGAGCTCGAGTTAGAGTCGCTTCGACGTAGATCATCTTCGGCATCGAAGTCAACGACCTAGCCCGATATTTTCTCCGATGAAACCACCGTGAGAGTCTAGGATTCCGATGGTTGCAGCGGAAGGACGTCATTACGGAGCTAAGGAAGTGAAGGACCGGATCTACAAAGGTTGTATTTCCATTAACTTAGCAATAAAGTTGTTTACTTGCTTGCTTTTCGCCTTTACCTCTAGTTAACGATCTAGCATTAGGGTTTCTCGGCATATAATTTTTGAATTTGACATGGTTGATACCTTATGGAACCTCTTGAGTGTGCCTAGGAACCCTACACCAAGAACATCTCCTTAGTCCTTCTCAGGTATTTGAGAATGTTCTTTACCGCTATCCAGTGTTTCTCCCCGGGGTCCGACTGATACCGGCTTACAACGCTCAATGCGTATGCTACATCTGGTCTGGTACATAACATCGCATACATTATAGAGCCTACCGCAGAAGCATAGGGTATAATAGACATGCGATCCCTTTCCAAATCAGTCTTGGGAGACATCTCTTTGGAGAGGGTGATCCCGTGACAAGCCGGTAAATTACCGCACTTGGAATCTTCCATACTGAACCTTTTCAGTATGGTCTCGATGTACCTTGACTGTGAAAGTCCCAACATCCTCTTAGATCTATCACGATAGGTCTGGATCCCCAGAATGTAGTTGGCATCGCCCAGGTCCTTCATGGAGAACCTCTGCGACAAGAATCCTTTGACTTACTGCAGCATAGGAATATCATTTCCTATCAGGAGAATGTCATCCACGTACAAGACGAGGAATACCACAGTTCTCCCTACAATCTTACTGTAAATGCATGGTTCATCTGGGTTTTTGATAAAACCGAATTCTTTGACAGTATCATCAAAGAAGATGTTCCAACTCCACGATGCCTGCTTCAGTCCATAGATGGACTTGAGCAACTTGCACACTTTACCGCTGCTCCCACTCTAAATGAATCCCTCCGGCTGATCCATATAGATGCACTCTTCTAAATTTCCATTTAGGAAAGCCGTCTTTACGTTCATCTGCCAGATTTCATAATCGTGGAAGGCAGCAATGGCAAAAAGGATACGAATGGATTTCAGCATAGCCACTGGAGAAAAGGTCTCGTCATAGTCCAAACCAGGTCTTTGACGAAAACCCTTTGCAACAAGTCTAGCTTTATAGGTCTCAACCTGCCCATCTACACCAATCTTCTTTCTGAAGATCCATTTGCAGCCTATGGGTTTTACCCCTTCTGGAGCAAAGTCCAAAGTCCAAACTTTGTTGGTGTACATGGACTCCATCTCAGTCCGCATTGCATCCAGCCATTTTACCGAGTCACAGCTCTGAATGGCTTGCTGGAAGCTAGTAAGCTCACCATATTCCATAGTGCAATCCTCTCTATCCCTGTCTATGAGAAAACTGTTGGAGATAGTGCCCTCGGAGTCAATTATTGGATCGCAGGTACGTGATTGCAATGATTGCGGATGACCTACACCGGTAGGACAGTCTTACTCAAGATGATAGTATGCTATCTGGTTTGCCTTTATCAGTCATGTACATGTTCAGGTGACTGATTACATGTTACACTTTGATAGAGCCCTTAGGATCTTGCTTTACTACCAACAGTATGATGGCGATCATATACGTGAGAGTTGGGTAGTTTATCAGCATATCCTTAATTGTGGTCCCTAGTCGTGGGAGTTTCGAGACAGGGCATCGATACTACGGAGTAGACTAGTGTATACAGTCGAGTCCCCGACGAGGGGTGGTGGCCGGTCTCACAAGCCACTGGTGTCAGTTGGATCACCTAAGATGTATACAGGTGCTCATTGGGTTATGAGTACACCGGACAGGACTCGCCGGGAATCTGCTAGTTGGTATTATACATATCGTCAGATAGCAGTTCCCTGGTGACATGTGTACAGGTTAGTTCATCGACCTGAGGTCGTCATTTGTCTCGTGTGAGTTCCCACTGTGCTTTGATTTCTACCCTGCCACGGCTCAAAGGAGTCGTGCAAACAGGTAGTTTTTGGGTACAGTCCCGAGCCATATGGAGGCACGTGAGCGGATCGGCAGGGGATTCGTCTCTCCCGGTATTGGGGGCGAGATCGTGCTGTGTATAGGAGAGCCATTACACATAGCCCACGGCCGTGGCAGGAGATTTACTGGTAGGTACTCCAGTAGTATCTCAGGGTGTTATTGGGCTACACTTCGACACGACTTATACTGCTATTGGGGGTCTGACGTTACTAGCCCCCTAGGTAGATATGCGATACTCATAGACGAACGGACCGGACTGTATATACATTGTCACTGTTAGGCTCAGTAGGGTTTCCGGATGAGTTCGCTCATCGGCCTCCCTTGAGGTCAGTCCATGGCTAGCCGTTACGCATTGCTAGTGCCGCTGACGGTTTGTGGTTAAACCCACTGCCAGGGTACTGACGAGTCATTAAAGTTCCCCACAGACAGTTTCCCAAGTTCGGGCGAAACGTTGTAGAGGCCGTATGGTTTTATGGCAGGGTTCGGAAAATGCACGTGCGTTTACGCACGTGTCAGTTTTTGGGCAGATGATACTGGTCGGCTTTGGTTTAAGCCAGATCCGAGTATTATATTGAGTAGATATAATATCTTTGTCTCAGTTGCATTTGTATTCGGTCGTAATACAAATGCGGGTATATTTATACAGTTACGGGGTTATCCTGAAATTCGTTTCGGGATCACTTTTGGAAGTTGCCAGTTTCCAGTTTTCTATCAACCGTCTTTTAACATTCGGTTAAAGACGGATTTATCTTTTCTTTGGAAGAGTGTGGATGCTTCTAGAAGGTTCTAGAAGCGGTGAGGTGTTATTGTTTCATTGGTTGCTGTCTTTGTTTGTGTTCACACTAGATATTTATTTGTGTTCACATTAGATATTTATTTGTGTTCACACTCTTGTGGTCACTATCCTCTCTCCTACACTCACCCCCCCATCCCTAAGATGGCCGGCCCCCTCCTCTCTCTCTCACACTTAATGATAGATAAAGATTATGATAGCTTTCGGTGTATGGAATTTCACAGCTCATTTCATTCCATCACCCGATTCCCACGGCAACTTCATTAACCGTTCGTCCACGGCTTTGGACGAAGTGAGACAAAGTCTTCCACTCATTCTCTACATCAATCTTGGTCGTCTCTTTTAGCAAACTTGACGACCGAGTTGCCTCGAGTCAGAGGCGGGAGCCCGTTTAAAGAGTCGTTGATGTGGTGCCACCTGGACGAGAAGATCGGAGATCGACGAGATCGGAACAGCCGCAACGGAGCGTGGGATGATGGTTAAAGAACGAAGGACTCAGATCGTTCGGTATAACCTTTCTACACTCTTTACAGTTTGTTAGTTTAGCAATAATGGTAGATCCGGGTTAAAGTATACGATAGCGCCAGTTAAAAAGTTTTTGTTTCGCATTTGGCGTCTGTAGACGGCCGGGGTGCTACCGTAGACTTACAGTGGTATCAGAGCCTCACCATTTTGCTTTACTAACTTGTGCTAACGCGTTTAAAACATCGATCGAACCGGATATCGAAAACTGCAAAATCTCCATTCACAGTTTCTGTCGATTTTAAATGAAGTCCTAAAATTATTCTACATATCACAGAAAGTTGTGCAGGGTTTTAGAAGCACACCGACCAAATTTGAGCACGTGATTCCACCAAACTGCCGCGGAATCGCGGCCAAACCCATGGTTTGGCCGCGCATCCGCGGCCGTTCTATTGAATCAGTGCACCAAATTTGCACAGTGTCTTCTCTGTTGGAATTTGGGGTTTTTGGTATATATTATTTGGGCCCAGTTTTTGTTACTGTTCACCAGTTGTTTGTGGGGCCCATATTATGATATTTAGTCGATCGAAATTTAAACATGTTAGTTTACAGTGCTTACATTATATCTCCGACCGGGAATGTCATTTGATCGGTAAACCGCGTCTGATTGCTATAGTTCTTTTAGACGGGTTTACGAACGTGACATTCGCGTTGATGTTCTGTGTTGTGCTGTGATGTTGCGGATTTGTCGTGGTGGATAGCAGTGTGCAATGGTAGTACAGTTTGAGTTTATTTGTACATTTGATATTGCGGGACGAGCGTCCAACTTGTGGACTGCCGTCACTGCCTGTTGTATAATATTCTTTTGGGGCACGACCAGGTTGCGGTCGATGTACCTGTTGTACTATTTTTCATTACTGTACTAGGTTTTGCCCCGCGACGGAGTGCACGGATAGCCGGGTTCTGGAGGGCAACGGGTCCGCATCTCATGGCTTTGAGAGGCAGAGGGACCTCACTTTAGAATTGGCAGACTATTCGCCGCACTCGTAGGGGGTACAGGTTGACCCAAGGAGGGGTGCCCATGATTACCGGATTCCGTGAAGTGCTGGGTGGTCCATTCACTTTGCTGTTGGGGGCTGCCTCGCTTCAGGTTTTGGCGGGTAACTTGCCGCACCCGTAGGGGTCTAGGTTTCATTGCACAGGCTATCCACACGACAGGGGAACGTCGGGTTTCAGCAGCGGCTCTGTGAAACTCGGAGATCCCAGATTATCTGTATTGTTCTATGATGCTTATTACTTTTTCTGTAATGTTGCATATTATCACGCTTGGAGCGATTATTGTATATTGGTTTATATACTATTAGATGTTGTATATGTTTTACACCCGTGCTAGTCCAGTCCCCGCTCTGTCGTTAGTTAAGTAACCTAACGGGTGATGACGGGACACAGTGACGAATGCGGATGGCATATACGTACATTTTATTTTCGTTCTTTTCTGGTGTGATTGATTGATGGGACTGTGTTGATTCGGATCAATGCAAAGGAAAGCAAACCTATCTGGCAGTTGTTGGAACAATTTAAAAGGTGTTATTGCAAAGACGTTTCCTTTTGTTATGCATAGCGGTATTCAGTGGAATATCCTGCACCTCATTCGACGGGGCAAGGGCCGATATCCCTTCACCGGGACTGACCCCTTGGGCAGAAATTTGCGTCAGGATAATAACTTCACTATAGTCGATTACATGTTGCTTCTCATCGCGGTATTCAGTGGAATATCCTGCACCTCATTCCACGAGGAAAGAGCCAAGATCCCTTTACCGGGAATGACCTCTTTAGCAAAAGGTTTTCGCCACTATATTTTAAAAAGCTATCAGGTTCCTTCAACGATATCAAGTTCACTACGTTAAAGGTTTTTTGCCAAAAACCAGCCGTAGCCCTCCGTCACTTCTTTTGGGTATTCAGTAGTATTCAAGCTATGTATTTTGACCAACGCCAAGGCATAGTGTTTGGTAGCTGCTGGGTATTCATTTGTTGCATAGATAGATGAGTTGTTTTGGGACAGTCGTTCTGCCATTTTGGCCAACGTCAAGGGCATGTGCGGGTGGGTTCAAATTGATAAGATAGTGACGGGTAGAACTTGGCATGTGACTTATGATATTTTGACCAACGCCATGGTCATAAGTGCATGGGGCAAAAATCATATCGGGAGTTTCTAAAGAAACTGAAACTTGCCAAGTATGCGCATACCTTCTGAAGTATGAGTAACGTGGATGCATTCCATCACGTTATCATGCAATGAGAGTTGGATCCCGATTCCCACTGATGAGTTGGTTTACTCTTCGGGTGATCCCGATTGATTCTTCTTTCAGGTTTGGAGGAGAATTTGACAGGACAGTGGGAGGTTTCCGGATTAGATAAAGTAATAACCATTCTGATCTAGGTTAGAGTGCACGCAGAGTGTTTCTTTTCTCTCTCTCTTTGGCAGCGACCTTTGACCGACCCTAGACTATGACTCAGTGACCAAGTTGACCGAACCTTCTTAAAATACTGGCTTTTGGATTGTCTGAGTTGCATAAGTCATTGCCACTCCTTCTTTTACCCTTTGTATTTCTCAGAACACCCCGTATTACTACGGACATCCACTTCCATTGGATAGATCCATCGTATGGTTATATACGAACTTGAAGGGACTTCTTCGAGGATGGATCCAGGTTCAGGAGAAATAGAATTGGTTTATTCAGTTGTCTTTTATTATCACCTTCTCTCAGGTTGCGAGGGCTCCTTGGTTTAGGAGAGTACACCTATTACGCTTATTGGATAGTCTTATTCCAAACCATAGGCAGGTGCCAAAAGGTAGGGAATGAAGAAAACCAATTAGCCTAAGTAGGGTGTACAGAAGGAAATAACAAAAGACAAAATAAAGTGATTAGAAAGAGGGCAAAGTAAGTTGCGACTGTTATCAATCACGACCAAACCGCGTACTTCATCGCCACTACTATTTCACCTTTAAAAGAATAAGGTATTATTCAGTTGACTTTTATCATCACCTTCTCTCAAGATATGAGTACTCCTTGGTTTAGGAGGGTACACCTATTATGCTTACTGGATAGTCTTCTTCCAAACCATAGGCTGGTGCCGAACAGTAGGGAAGGAAGAAAACCATTTAGCCTAACAATGGTGTACAGAAGGTAACGACTAAAGACAAATAAAGGGATTTGGAGAGAAGGCAAAGAAATATACGGTTATAGTCATGAATTGGATTATGAAAGAGGCATTGCTATGAATACCAGGTTACCCCTACGAAACATTTTCATGTTTCAGTACATTGTTAAAAGAAAACAGTTTTCCCAATTAGATACTTACTCCAAGGGTATGTATTTACCAGGTTTCATTCTCATATCTGTATGGTTTTACAGATATGAGAGGGAGTAAGTTATTGGGAATTAGGTGATCATCCTCATTATATCGGAATTCGTTGTAATTGGTGATATTTGAGGAAATCGCCAGGGTACAGTTTTTCAACCTACGACGCACAGGTTATGAGTTGTTTAACTCAGCGGACTTATGCAGAGTATTGTATGTTGTCCAAGTATCCTTCAGGACAAAGGGGTAGGTCCTCGTACTATGTTCTGTTTACTTATAACTTCTCTAGTTTTTAGACAAGTGTTTCGTAGAAATACATGGTCTAAGTTTTGAGAAGTTGTGGGTATAAGAATAAAGTAGAGAACCAGGTATCACAAGTATCGAGATTCTTCAAAGAGATCGAAGATGTAGATTCTTGTGATTGGTATTCAGATGATAGTAATGGTTTTGAGAAACATATTTCTCTTTCAGGTTACTCATAATTGGATGGATTCCTAAGTTGAGTAATGCTGATTAGCCTCTTTCCATTAAGGTGATATGCACTGGAGACAGCTGCATGATTTGAATCTGGTTCTAATTAAATTAAGTGCCAAAGTTTCTATATTGGATATAGAATGGATCATACCTTATAAGATATTAAGGTACATGGAGTTGTCCAGCTTATGCTTAAAACCAGACTCTGGATAACTCAGGGCACGTTTCTGTAATGGCTGCTTGTGGGTTGACCCTGGCTATGACGAGGGTTGATATTCTACCATTTGGAAGATCAATAGTGATATTGTTCTTGACTCGCCACAGATTTAGTAAAATGGACTTTTTCAGAAAACAGTAGTGGGTGTATGGTAGAACTGGAAGTGATTCTATAACCGCAAACGATTACAGAAAATTTAATAGGACCTATATATTCAATCAGGTTTGACATTCCATTAGCCACTCCGCAGATACAGTGAGTAACCTCAGACACCCGAGAGGTACTTCGGTAGCCTCAAGGACGTTGACAGGGAGGTTCTTATCTACCCAGACTTGACACTACTGTTGTTCCAGGCTATGAGACCCGGTAGAAGGGTTGTCGTAGTCAGTGGGAGCAGCGGAAGCATAGTGGGCAAGATGCTTATATCTATTTATAGACTTGAGCAGTTATAGCGGAGATAGATCATCTAATTTTGATGTGACAGTCATGGGTTTGACTTCAATCAGAATAGGGGATGGATCTGTTAAGATGGTAGTAGGGTGTGATGTCATGGTATCTGGATGACATACACAGAGTAGGAAGTAAAATTCCCATACTACGATCGGTTGTACTGTGGTCGTCACACAGTTGTTTCTCCAGATAGGATATGGATATAATATTTGACATTCTGGTTTCTGGATCTATGGTTTTAGATCTGGATTTGGGTAGTTTCCCAATGTGGGTACTTTGACAGTATTCTAATGGTTTTTAGAATAGATGACTCCTAGCATGGTGGTGTACCTGCAGGTGATGGAGTCACCCTCTCTAAAGGTGTCTTACAGTCTAAAGGGGAGAGGGATGGGCATGATTGACAGATCACTTGCTCAGGCAACCGAGTCAATCATGAGATGTCAAGTACCACACCAGATATTGTTTTTGCACTTGACGCAATAAGTTTGTATTAATCCAATCCTGGAGAAACATAAGGAAGCAGTTTTAGAACATAAGTACATGTTCTACGGATTTGATAACGGCAGCCTCTTTCGGGAGACGGTTATCATTCCAGGCTTCAAAGGTGACATGGTTGACAGAGTGACTGTCAGAGTTATAGTTTTTCCCTCTGACGAAGAGGGACAGTATTATGGACAGGTGGTCCAAGAGGATACTGTGGGAGGCATGGTGCTAGAAACTGATTAGGTTTAGTGATCGATACAGTCTAAGAAGTTTGGATTTGGAGTTCATTTATGAACTAGGTCCCATCAGATATCCAGACATATTCTAAGACAGGTATTACTCAATTCGGAAGATGGCTTTCTCCGCGAACTTGAGATTAAGAGAGATATAGAAAGAAACATCTAGGCGGATCCACTAACTAAGGCTATTTCTCGAACACAATAGTTTTACAAACGGGCTTTGTGAAACTGATTAGTAGAGGAGTTGGATGTTCGGTTTCACACGGGCTGTGGTAGTCGACATCGCAATAATTAGCCTTGAGTACAAGTGGGAGATTGTTGGAGATAGTGCCCTCGGAGTCAATTATTGGATCGCAGGTACGTGATTGCAATGATTGCGGAGGACCTATACCGGTAGGACAGTCTAACTCAAGATGATAGTATGCTATCTGGTTTGCCTTTATCAGTCGTGTACATGTTCAGGTGACTGATTACATGTTACACTTTGATAGAGCCCTTAGGATCTTGTTTTACTACCAACAGTATGATGGCGATCATATACGTGAGAGTTGGATAGTTTATCAGCATATCCTTAATTATGGTCCCTAGTCGTGGGAGTTTCGAGACAGGGCATCGATACTCCGGAGTAGACTAGTGTATACAGTCGAGACCCGACGAGGGGCGGTGACCGGTCTCACAAGCCACTGGTGTCAGTTGGATCACCTAAGATGTATACAGGTGCTCATTGGGTTATGAGTACACCAGACAGGACTCGCCGGGAATCTGCTAGTTGGTATTATACAGATCGTCAGATAGCAGTTCCCTGGTGACATGTGTACAGGTTAGTTCATCGACCTGAGGTCGTCATTTTTCTCGTGTGAGTTCCCACTGTGCTTTGATTTCTACCCTACCACGGCTCAAAGGAGTCATGCAAACAGGTAGTTTTTGGGTACAGTCCCGAGCCATATGGAGGCACGTGAGCGGATCGGCAGGGGATTCGTCTCTCCCGGTATTGGGGGCGAGATCGTGCTGTGTATAGGAGAGCCATTACACATAGCCCACGGCCGTGGCAGGAGATTTACTGGTAGGTACTCCAGTAGTATCTCAGGGTGTTATTGGGCTACGCTTCGACACGACTTATACTGCTATTGGGGGTCTGACGTTACTAGCCCCCTAGGTAGATATGCGATACTCATAGACGAACGGACCGGACTGTATATACATTGTCACTGTTAGGCTCAGTAGGGTTTCCGGATGAATTCGCTCATCGGCCTCCCTTGAGGTCAGTCCATGGGCAGCCGTTACGCATTGCTAGTGCCGCTGACGGTTTGTGGTTAAACCCACTGCCAGGGTACTGACGAGTCATTAGAGTTCCCCACAGACAGTTTCCCAAGTTCGGGCGAAACGTTGTAGAGGCCGTATGGTTTTATGGCAGGGTTCGGAAAATGCACGTGCGTTTACGCACGTGTCAGTTTTTAAGAAGATGATACTGGTCGGCTTTGGTTTAAGCCGGATCCGAATATTATATTGAGTAGATATAATATCTTTGTCTCAGTTGCATTTATATTCGGTCGTAATACAAATGCGGGTATATTTATACAGTTACGGGGTTATCCTGAAATTCGTTTCGGGATCACTTTTGGAAGTTGCCAGTTTCCAGTTTTCTATCAGCCGTCTTTTAACATTCGGTTAAAGACGGATTTATCTTTTCTTTGGAAGAGTGTGGATGCTTCTAGAAGGTTCTAGAAGCGGTGAGGTGTTATTGTTTCATTGGTTGCTTTCTATGTGTTCACACTGTGTGTTCACACTAGATATTTATTTGTGTTCACACTAGATATTTATTTGTGTTCACACTCTTATGGTCACTCTCCTCTCTCGTACACTCATCCCCCATCCCTAAGATGGTCGTCCCCCTCCTCTCTCTCTCTCACTTGATGATAGAAAAAGATTATGATAGCTTTCGGTGTATGGAATTTCACAGCTCATTTCATTCCATCACCCGATTCCCACGGCAACTTCATTAACCATTCGTCCACGGCTTTGGACGAAGTGAGACAAAGTCTTCCACTCATTTTCTACATCAATCTTGGTCGTCTCTTTTAGCAAACTTGACGACCGAGTTGCCTCGAGTCAGAGGCGGGAGCCCGTTTAAAGAATCGTTGATGTGGTGCCACCTGGACGAGCAGATCGGAGATCGACGAGATCGGAGCAGCCGCAACGGAGCGTGGGATGATGGTTAAAGAACGAAGGACTCGGATCATTCGGTATAACCTTTGTACACTCTTTACAGTTTGTTAGTTTAGCAGTAATGGTAGATCCGGGTTAAAGTATACGATAGAGCCAATTAAAAAGTTTTTGTTCCGCATTTGGCGTCTGTAGACGGCCGGGCCGCTACCGTAGACTTACAAAAACTGTAGCATCTCTCGGGCGGATGAGACTGCCTACTACTATTGCGGAGTGGCACTGGGATATCCTGTTCTTTTGAACCCTCTGGTTCTACTAAGCTTTTAGTAATAGCTCGTGGTTCTGTAATTTCTTCCAGTTCTATTGCGCTCCCACTTATCTGGTTTCCAAAAACTCAGTTTCCAAGAAGCGGGCATGATGAGAAACAAAAATCTTTTGTTCCTCTGCGTAATAGAAATGATACCCCTTGGAGTTCTTTGGGTATCCCATAAACTTACACTGTACTGAGCGTGCCTCGAGCTTGTCCGCATGCTGCTTTTTGACAAAAGCTGGACCTCCCCATGTCTTAATGTGATTAAGATAGGGTTTCTTCCCACACCACATCTGATATGGTGTAGTAGGCACAGTCTTAGTTGGAACTCGGTTCAAAAGATATGCAGCTGTTTCTAGTGCATAACCCCCGAAGGATCGCGGTAACTCAGCCTTACTCATCATGGAACGAACCATATCCAATAGGGTTCGATTCCTCCTTTCCGATACACCGTTGTGTTGTGGTGTGTATGGAGAAGTAAGCAGAGAAAGAATTCCATTCTCTTTTAAGTAGCCCAGAAACTCAGCACTCAAGTATTCACCACCTCGATCAGATCTCAGTGTCTTGATACTTTGCCTGTTTGTTTTTTAACTTCATTCTTGTATTCCTGAAATTTCTCAAAGGCCTCGGATTTGTGCTTCATCAAGAAGACTTGCCCATACCTAGAGAAATCATGTGTGAAAGTAATGAAGTATGAATAACCACTTCACGCATGTGTAGACATTGGACCACACACATCACTGTGTATGAGTCCCAAGAGCTCGCTTGCTCTTTCTCCGTGTCCAGTGAACGGAGTCTTTGTCATCTTTCCCATGAGACAAGATTCACAAGTGGCATAAGACTGGTACTCGAACGGATCCAAGTATCCTTCTTTATGTAACTTTGTCAACCGTGTCTCATTAATGTGACCCAGTCTATAATGCCATAAGAAAGTCTGATTTAATTCCGGAGACTTTCTTTTAAGTGTGTTCTGGACACTGAAGACCTGAGCTTGATTCAAAATGTATATACCGTTTTTCAATTTACCTGACCCAATTAGAACTTGATTTAGGTGGATGTTTACTACATCGCTTACAAAAGTAAAATCATATCCTTCCTTAGAATGTAAGGATACAGATATGATATTACAAGTCGCATCTGGTACATAAAAACAGTCACGCAGAATCAATATCTGCCTAGTTGTCAGTCCTAGATGATATTCCCCTACGGATTCAGCATACATGCTCATTCCGTTAGCAACCCTGAGAGTCATATCACCTTTCTTGATAACCCTACGGTTTCTCAGAGCCTGTAACGGATTACAGATGTGAGATCCTGATCCGGTATCCAATACCCAGGAAGTAGGGTGTAACATTTCAAAAATATAAAATATTAATTTTGGGAATTTTTATAATTTAATATTATTTTATTGAATATTTTAATATTTTGGTATTATTAAATACAAATAAATGGGAAAATTTTTAGAAATTTATGGAAAATTCTAAAATAGGGTAAATTAGAGAATTATGCCATTTCTAAGTTTAATTGGTTAGTTATATGCTAAATTAATGCTAATCGCGATTAAAAATCGCTAATCGGTTTTTAGCATTTTTGTGCAAAATATGCACATATCACTTTTTCACACTTGTTAAATTTTTATTGCCATGGTTTGTTTTGGGGTTACTATTTGAGTGAGAAGGGTTTTAAGGAAAAAGAAAAGAGAAAAGAATTGAGTAGTAGGTGAGAGAGAGAGAGAGAGAGAGAGAGGTATGGTCTCACTTTGACTTAGCCATCTCTTCATTCTTCTTTCATTTTCCCTCTCCCTTTTCCCCTCCTCCTGCTGCTGCTCCTCCCTCACTTCCCTCCCCTCTTCAAAGCCCTCTAAACATATCCAAAACAACTCCAAAACCCAATCTCCATTTCATTAAATGTGTGCACAAGCTCTTGATCAACACTTGGGACTAAAGAAGCAAGGATTTTGGCCACTAGGGGCAACTCAAGAATTTTCTTGAGTTGCCAAATGAGGTATTTACTGAACCCTTAGCTTAGTTTTAGCATTACTTTCACCCCCATGTCGTGATAGAACCGATATTGTTTGATATTGTGGATTTGAGGATAACCAAGTTAGGGTTTGAGGGAAACTTGTGTTGTATTGTGAAATTGAGCTCAGTTGAGGTTATATGAACACCCTAGTGCATGAATTGAGACCTAAACTTGAGAGTTGAGACCAGAATACGGAATTATGGATACGATATCGGAGAATTTGTGAAATCTGTGAGGGTTTTATTGAATCTGCTTTCACCCGAGACACCTGAAAATAAAATTGATTGGACAGTGGTATGTGCAGGCACCCAGGAAGATACCACCAAGACCCTAACCCCTAACTCCCAACCTTGGCCACAGATTTATCCCGTTTGGCCGCAATTTGCGGCCTGGACCCCACCAAACTTGCTCGTTTTGGTTTTGGTGTTCCCTTATCTGTAGATTAGGCCCTTGGTATGGATAGATTTGTCTAATTGGACCTAGGGTGAAATCTGGAACATATTTCCTAAGTTGTTGTTTTGGATTCGTGTTTCCGTATTCCATATTTTTAAGTCTGAATTTGTGTCTTGTGTTTTACCTCGACTATTTGGCGTTTATACGACGATATAGAGGATTTATTGATGGTTTTGAAGGCGTGCCATAGGTTCAAACCTATGGGCCTCTTATCGTATCGTTTTGGGTTTCGTGTGCCGTGTTAGCTTTGAATTGGTTTTAATACGCATATACGACTTTGATGTGTAGGTACCCCATGAAGACTACGGGACGACAAGCAAACGCGTGGTGACATCGAAAGATGGAGACGCAAGGTGAGTAGATTATATCTACAGGGGGAAGTCGGGTGGATGGCGTATAGCACCCCCTGTTAGTTATATGTATGCCCTAGAGGCCATTACTGTACATTGGATGTATATTGTAGTGGATGCTGGGACATATATAGATAGGACTTTCTTGCTCGAAATGATAGTACGCTATCTGGTTGTTCTTTATCTTAACGTGTATACTTTCTGTCTCTCTGTTACATGTTGATAAAGTCCTTAGGATGTGTACTCGACTTCCAGGACTATGATGTAGATCATACTAGTGGGGCCTGGGTAGTCAATGAGTACATCCTTCATTGTTCCTAGTCGTGGGAATATCGAGACGGGGCATCGATATTCCAGAGTAGACTAGCGTATATCTTCTCGACCCATGTGATGGGCGATGGATGATCCCATATCCATTGGTGTTTGTGTCACGACCCGAAAGAGCACGTGACTGGCCCTTGAACCATATGAAGTCTATAGGACTCCATCTGATCCAAGTAAGCCAAAAGCCCAGAAATCTAAAACCATTTGTAAGAATAAGTAAAGTACTGGTTTAAAGAAGTGAAGAAAAACAGGTTTGAAATCAAGGTTTTTAAATAACTAGGCCGAATATGCATTATAAAACAGTAAAGTCTTTTCTAAAAATTTCAGCAGAGTTTCTTTTGTAAACCTGGCCCCGAATGGGGTACAATAAGAATAACAATACATGTAATGATACTAGGCATCCCCAAGCGAGAGCTAGCTCTTCGTCAATTGACGGCCACAACCACACAAGCAATAATAATATACAACGCCGAATGGCGAGGATCAAACTCAAAAGAAAGCTCCAAAAGCAAGAAAACTGCAATACTACTAAGCGCGACTCTAAGGTCAAATAATACATCACTAATGTCTAAGTCTGAAATAATATACAAGTTTTGGTTGATGGAAATTCTAGATACAATGAATAATACAAGTACAATGGGGATTCTTGATGCAAAAGAATCCACCTACCAAAAGCAATTCACCCGCAAGGAAGTAGTGTGCCAGAAATGCCGCAATGGAACCTGTACGGCGAAACCTGCAAGAACTGTGGCACAACGGGGGTGAGTTGCCAACTCGTGAATAGAAACATCTACAAGCAGAAACCGAATGCAAGACATAAACCTAGGTCAACAATCAGTAATATAACCACAAGAGTACATCTGAAGTATGATAAGGTGGCAAGGTAACATCTAAATATGTATGTAGTGCCAGGTACTCAGGTAATAACATGTCACCAGTATAAGGTATGTCTGCATGAGGTAAAAATGATGAAGTATCAATACACATATATTAGCGTCCCATACCAGTAATATTGGTGTAAGGGTGTATATAACAGCGCCCTCATACCCTGTTATATAAATAAGTGAAGTGTGATCAATGTAAATCCAGTCTGTATATGATCCATGTCTGTATATACGTGGAACCCGTCCACCCGTCACCCAATGACAATAAACGTAGAACCCGTCCACCCGTCCACCCGTCATCCAATGACAAGAAGCATCATATATGCAAATATGAGGATATAAACAATATCATGGAAAACATCATGAAAACCCGTGCCTAGCATCGACACGTAAATCCTCATCCATCGGGCTCCGTCAGTCCGGATCGGCCCACGGGTTATGTCTGCGGAATCGGCCCTCGGCCCCGGCAGTACGCCCATCTCTCAACTCCGGTCGGTATCCTCCAGATATCCGCCGAGCTCAAATACAATCATCGGTAGGTAGTAGTCCCTCCGCCGGGCTCACCGTCTACTACACAGCGAAACCGTTCTCGTCCCGAGGTACCATACCGGGTCCACCATGTACCCGCAATCGGCCTCATCCGCCTCCTCGAATCGGGTTTCACATGCCGCTCTCAGCACCGAGAAAACACATGGTGGACGCACTGAAATATCATATCAAGGGTAACCGGGTTTTTAAAACAATTATATATTCTCTTTTGAAATACCCACGGTTCCCAAATCCAGAAATATCATGGAAACAACATATCTCAATGCGTATAATCAAAACATGATGTATGCGACATGTGAAGAAAGGTAAGCATATCAGAAGTCATGCAACATGGAATAGTAACATGTATATGTCGAGGGAAACCGCTCCTTTAGAATAAATCAGTTTTTAAAGAATATCTTGCGGCCCGCAAATCTCTAATCAAGTCAGAATCATATATGTTTGTGTGTAGGTATATGTATACAATATGCCATGCGGAAAATCATATCATGAATGCAGCAATACTACAGTGTAGTGGCATGGCAATTATCGATGATGAAGTGTGTGAGCCGGCAAATAGTGTACGTGGAACATACGCATCATCGATAATGGTGCTGGTGTCCTAACAGCATGATAACAGTATAGCAATAACATATGCAAGCAATGCGAATAACATGAAAATGCGGAAATCAAATAATCACATCACAGTGAAGAATCTACTATGCAAACTACAGGTCTAAGTAGGGAGAGGTATGGAAACCACCTAAATCTGAGTCGATAAATATAGAGATATATAGTCGGTGATCCCGCCTCAATAATATATCGTATGACATCCTCGAGTAATGAGTGCGGATCTATCATCAATATCGGCTCGTACGGTAAATCATCGTACGGCATCCCAATAGCTGGGTACGGGTCAACATCACATGCCTCTCATCAGATATCAGGTATCACTATCATCATATCACATAATCTGGGGTACTGATCTAAGTCTGGTACATCTGATACCATCTATAAAGTATGAATGCGGGGGTAAACACACTTCCCAAGCCCGCAAGAAACACATGTCATATCCCTATATGAATCATATCAAATTACCGATCTTGCGGCACAAGGCCCAATATAATCGACTCATCACCAATGTCATCCAATATCATCAACAAAGTGCAAGTGTAAGGAACATGCAAGGTTGTGCGTGTTGGAGATAGTGCCCTCAGAGTCAATTATTGGATCACAGGCACGTGATTGCAATGATTGAGGGAGGACCTATCCCGGTACGACAGTCTTACTCGAGATGATAGTATGCTATCTGGTTTACCTTTATCATCGTGTACTGTTTCAGGTGACCTTACAGGTCGCTATTACACGTTGATAGAGCCCCTAGGATTCTTGCTTGACTGTGAGCAGTATGAGGGCGATCATATACGTGGGAGCTGGTAGTCTATAAGCACATCCTTAAATGGTCCCTAGTCGTGGGAGTTTCGAGACAGGGCATCGTTTCTCCAGAGTAGACTAGTGTATACAGTCGAGACCCCGACGAGGGGCGGTGGCCGGTCTCACAAGCCACTGGTGTCAGTTGGTTCACCTAAGATGTATACAGGTGCTCAATGGGTTATGAGTACACCGGACAGGACTCGCCGGGAACATGCTAGTTGGTCTTATACGTGACGTCAGATAGCAGTTCCCTGGTGACATGTGTACAGGTTAGTTCATCGACCTGGGGATCGTCATTTGTCTCGTGTGAGTTCTCACTGTACTTTGATTACTACCCTACCACGGCTCAAAGGAGTCGTGCAAACAGGTTTTAGTTGGGTACAGTCCCGAGCCACATGGAGGCAGTGAGCGGATCTTCAGGGGTTCGTCTCTCCCGGTATTGGGGGTGAGGTCGCGCTGTGTCTAGGAGAGCCATTACACGAAGTCCTTGGCCAAGGCAGGAGATTTACTGGTAGGTATTCCAGTAGTATCTCAGGGTGTTCTGGGCTACACTCCGACACGACTTGTACCGCTTTTGGGGGTCTGACTTTTACCCACCCCCTAGGCCCGCCATGCGATGCTCATAGACGAACGGACCGGACTGTACGGATATTGTCACTGACAGGGTCAGTAGGGTGTCAGGATGAGTTCGCTCATCGACGTCCCTTTTAGTCAATAGCTGGTGGCCCGTTACGTATTGGCTTATACCTCTGACGTGCTAGTGGTTAAATCCACAGCCATAGTATTGACGAGTCTTTAGAGTCCACCACACTTTCAGTTACTCAAGCTTTCGGGCGAAACGCTGTAGAGGCCGTATGGAGATATGGCGGGGTCCGATCAGATACGTGCGGTATTGCACGGATCAGGATCGGTCGGTTTGTACTAGAGGCCGTATAGGTATATGGCAGGGTTCGATCAGATACGTGCGGTATAGCACGGATCAGGATCGGACGGATATTACTAGCCGGCTTTGGTTTAAGCCGGATCCTAGTATAGTACAGTGTAGATTTTGTCTCTTTGCATTTGTATCCGGACGGAATATAGATGCGGGTGTGTATGCACAGTATCGGGGTTTTCCTGTAATTTATTACGGGACCAGTTTTCTGGAGTTGCCAGTTTGCATTCCGTTCCGGCCGGTTTTCCTTTGTTCTTTCCCGGCCGGACTTTTCCGATGGAGGGGGTTATTTGCAAGTTTGCAAATAACATTTGTGGAGGGGGTTTCTTGCAAATGTATTCGTTATGATAGGATTAGCATCTTTCATCCAAGATGGTGCATTAATTGTGATTTGAATGGGTATAGGTTGATTAAAGTGATAAGTATGGTTGATGTTTGGATATGGTCACCTCTTGCTTTATACTACCATCACTTCCCTTCATGCTTCATATCCCTTCCCTCCACCATTCTTAAAGGGCAGGCCACTTCATGGGAATGGGGGGGTTGATTTCATTTTTTGGTGTGGCAAAATTAAACATCTATCTCCTTTTAGCTTGCCACCAAAATTCCCAAGTTCATATCTTGTTGATTCCTCCATCAAGACAACTACAAACCCCATTGAGACAAAGCGCATTCTACACTACATTCTACAGCACATCTTGGGCACGTCGACTTGCCAGCTTCGTGCCCGAGTTGCCTCGGTATTGAGGTGGGAGCCCGTAAAAGATGCAGGCGATGTGGTGCCCTTCCGGCGAAGAGGCGACGACCGGAGTTTCCGCGAGAGATCGGGAGGACGACGAGAAGACCGGAGGACTCGGATCACTCGGTATATCTCTAACCCGTCTTGTTGTTTGCTAGATCTAGTTTAATGGTCCGATCCGGAGTTTAGTGCGCGGTGGTGCCGGTTTGCAAAGTTCGCAAAATTAAAGTTTATCACCGTTTCCGCATTTGGCCGTCGGATTGACGACCGGGGCGCCGCCGTGCACTTACAGTGGTATCAGAGCCTCGCCATTAACTTCGTCTAGCTTTGTTTGATGTGTTTTACATTTCCGATCGACCAAAATTCCAAAACTTGCATTTTTGTTCACATCAGTTTTCTGTTGAAATTTTTTTGTCTCGAAAATTTTTTCAGGTTATAGAAAACTAATGTACTGGAAATTCTAAGACTACTGGAAAAATTCGACACAGTCAGTCGATCACTCAAGCGCGGAACCGCGGCCAAACCCCCCCTTGGGCCGCGGTTCCGCCGCACATTGGTGTTCTCACTGTGTCCAATTTCTCCAGTGGGCTTCTGGGCTGATTTTAGGGGTTTTGGAATATTAATATTGGGCCCAGAATTTCTTGATCTGCTACAGTATTGCTTGGGGGCCCACTTGTTAATTTTTGATCGATCGGATATTTTAAACACATTATTTCACAGTATTTACATTATATCTGCGACCGTGAATGTCACTCGATCGGTAAATCCTGTCTAACTGCTGTAGCACGGTTAGACGGATTTGCGAACGTGACTTTCACGTTGATGTTCTTTGTTTTTGCTGTGATGTTGCGGATCGGTCGTGGGGATAGCCTGGATGCAATGCTAGTACAGTTTTGTTGTATTATGTACATTTGATATTGCGGGGCGAGCGTCCGACATGTGGACTGCCGTCACTGCCTGTTTGTATTATTATTTTGGGGCACGACCAGGTTGCGGTCGATGTACCCGTTTTATGTATATTTTACTTTCTGTACTAGGATTTCCCCGCGGTGGGGTGCGCGAATAGCCGGGTTCTGGAGGGCAACAAGCCCGCATCTCATGGCATTGGGACGGAAGGGGCTTCGCTCTAGAATTGGCGGGCTATTCGCCGCACTCGTAGGGGGTACAGGTTGACCCAGGAGGGGTGCCCAAGTTACCGGATTCCGTGAAGTGCTGGGTGGTCCATTCACGGTGCTGAAGGGGGCTGCCTCGCTTCAGGTTTTGGCGGGTAACTTGCCGCGCCCGTAGGGGTCTAGGATTTCATTGCACAGGCTATCCACACGACCAGGGGAACGTCGGGTTTCAGTAGTGGCTCTGTGAAACCCGGGGATCCCAGATATCTGTATTGTTCTGTGATGCTGTACATTTCTGTGATGTTGCATTTTATTCACGCCTTGAGAGAAATATAATATATTGGTATATATATTAGTAGATGTTGTATATGTTTTTCATCCGCGCTGGTCCAGTCCCCGCTCTGCCGTTAGTTAGCTAACCTAACGGGTGATGACGGGACCCAGTGGCGAATGCGGATGGCATATACGTACGTCAGTATATTTTCGTTCTTTGTGGTGTGATCAATTGATGGGACTGCATTGATTCGGATCAATGCAAGATAAACAAACCTTATCTGATGTTGTTGGAACACTTTTCAAAAAGCTGTTATTGCAAGGACGTTCACTTTTGTTTTGTATCGTGGTATTCATTTGGAATATCCTGCTCCTCAGTCGACGAGGCAAGGGCCGAGATCCCTTCACCGGGAGTGACCCTTTGGACAGAATTTTGCGTCAGGGCATTAACTTCACTATAGCCGATTACTTTTGCTTTGCATCGTGGTATTCATTTGGAATATCCTGCACCCCATTCTACGGGGAAAGAGCCGAGATCCCTTCACCGGGAGTGACCTCTTTAGTAATGGTTTTCGTCACTATATTTTCAAAAAGCTATCCGTTCCTTCAACGATATCAAGTTCATTACGTTAAAGGTTTTCTCCAGAAACCATTCGTAGCCCTCCGTCGTTTCATATGGGTAGTCAATAGTATTCAAGCTGTGTATGTTGGCCAAAGTTAAGGCACAGTGATTGGTAGCTATTGGGTATTCATATGCAGCCTAGATAGATGCGTTGGTTTGGGACAGTCGTACTGCCATTTTGGCCAAAGTCAAGGATAGGTATGGGTGGATTCAAATTAACCTGGAGAATGACGGGTTGAACTCGACATGTGACTTATGATATGTTGGCCAAAGTCAAGGTCATAAGAGCATGGGGTAAAAATCACATCGGGAGTTTCAAAAGAACTGAAACTTGCCAGATATGCGCATACCTTCTGGAGTGTGATAACGTGAGCGGATTCCGTCACATTATCATGCGATGAGAGTTGGATCTCGATTCCCACTGATGAGTTAGTTTACTCCTCGGGTGACCCCGACTAATTCTTCTTTCAGGTTTGGAGGAGAATTTGAGGTACAGTGGGAGGTTTCCAGATTAGATAAATTGGTAACCATTCTGATCTAGGGTAGAGTGCACGCTGAGTGTTTCTTTTCTCTCTCTCTGGCAGCGACCATTGACCCTAAGACTATGACTCAGAGACCAAGTTAACCGAACCTTCTTTACACTGGCTTTTGGATTATCAGAGTTGCAGACCTCATTGCCACTCCTACTTTTACCCTTTTCTCCAGGACACCTCGTATTACTACGAACGTCCACTTCCATTGGACAAAACCATCGTATGGTTAGATACGAACTCGAAGGAATTCGAGGATGGTTTCCGGTTCTGGAGAAAACGGATAGGATTATTCAGTTGTCTTTTCCCTTTTACCTTCTCTCAAGTTGTGAGTACTCCTTGGTTTAGGAGATAGTACACCTATTATGCAAATTGGATAGTCTTCTTCCAAACCTTAGGCTGGTGCCGACCGGTAGGGAATGAAGAAAACCAATTAGCCTAAACGGTGTGCAGAAGGTATTAAGATTAAGACAAAGCAAGGGATTAGTAAGAGGGCAAAGTAAATTGCGACTGATATTCACGACCAAACCAAGTATTTCTTCGCCAATCCTAAATCACCTTTGTATTTCTCCAGGACACTCCGTATCACTACGAAGATCCACAGTTTATTGGATAATCCATCGTATGGTTATATACGAACTCGAAAGGAACTTGTTCCAGTTCGGGGATGGATTCTGGTCCAGGAGAAATAGGAATAAGGTTTATTCAGTTGTCTTTTATCTTCACCTTCTCTCGCATTGCGAGTGCTCCTAGGATTAGGACAGTACACCCATTATGCTTATTGGATAGTCTTCTTCCAAACCATAGGCTGGTGCCGAACGGTAGGGAAGGAAGAAAACCAATTGGCCTAAAGGGGTGTGCAGAAGGTAATGACTAAAGACATATAAAGGGATTTGGAGAGCTGGCAAAGAATTATACGGTTATAGTTGTGAATCTGGATAATGGTAGAGGCATTACTAGAAATACCAGGATACCCCATCAAAACATTTCAATGTTTCAGTTCAACTGTGTACTGTTAAAAGAAAACTGATTTCCCGATTAGTCACTTGCTCCAGGGTATGTATTTACCAGGTTTGATTCTCACATCTGTATGGTTTTACAGATGATGAGTGGGAGTAAGTTATTGGGAATTGGGTGATCATCCTCATTATATCGGGATTCGTTGTAATCGGTGATATTTGATGAGATCACCTGGGCTGTTTGCCGGTCGGCAAATATTTGGTTTTGAATATCCGCTGTTGTGCACCAATTTCAAATTGATATATCTGTACGTCTATTTTCATAGAGTGAGATATACCTTTTGATATTATGTCGATGACATTTACCTATATCAGTGGATGGTTAGGTAAGGAGCATTAAACAGCGGTGTAATTCTTCTTAACCATAAGTACAGTTTTCAACCTACAACACACAGTGAAAGAGTTGTTAGACTCAGCGGACTTATACAGAGTATTGTATGTTGTCCAGTGTCCATTAGGACAGAGGGGTTGGTCCTCATACTATATTCTGTTTACTTTTAACTTCTCTAGTTCTTAGACATGTGTTTCGTAGAAACACAGGGTCTAAGTTTTGAGGAGTTATAGGTATTTGAATAGAGTAGAGAACCAAGTGTAGCAAATATCGGGATTCTTCAAGGTGATCGAAGATGTAGATACTTGTGTATGGTATTCAGTTGATAGTGATGATAAAGAGAAATTACTTCTCTTTCAGGTTACTCATAATTGGAAGCATTCCTAAGTTGAGTAACGCTGATCGGCCTCCTTCCATTTAGTTGACATTCACTGAAGATAGCTGCATGATTTGAATCTGGTTCAATTAATTCAGTGCCTCTGGTTCTATATTAGATATAGAACAGCTCATATCTTAACGTTGTTAAGGTACGGGGAGTTGTCCGGCTTATGATTAAAACCAGACTCTGGATAACTCAAGGCACGTTTCTGTAATGGCTGTTTGTGGGTTGACCCAGGCTATGACGAGGGTTGACTTTCTACCATCTGGAAGATCAATAGAAATATTGTTCTAGACTCGCCACAGTTTTATTAAAAATGGATTTTTTCAAAAAAAAACAGTAGTGGGAGTATGGTAGAACTGGAAGTGATTCCAGAACCGCAAACGATTACTGAAGATTTGATAAGGAACCTAAAGATTCAATCTGATTTGACATTCCATTGGCCACTCCGCAGATAAGGTGGGTAACTTCAGGCACCCGAGAGGTACTCCGGTAGCCTCAAGGACGGTGACAGGGAAGTTCTTGTTTACCCATACTTGCCATTGCTGTTGTTCCAGGCTGCGAGGCCCGGCAGGAGGATGAGTATAGCGTCGTTTTAAACTAGCTTTAGAAGTGCACGTATATATGACTCTGCCAGAGGGTTGTCGTAGTCAGTGGGAGCAGCGGAAGCATTGGTGGACATCAGGCTTATGTCTATTTATAGACTAAAGCAGATATAGCGGAGATAGATCATCTATTTCTGATGTGACAGTCATAAGTTTGACATCATCAGAATAGGGGATGGATCTGTTGAGTAGGTAGTAGGGTGTGATATCCGGGTTTTGGATGACATACACAAAGTAGGAAGTGATATTCTTATACTACGATCGGTTATACTTTGGTCGTCACACAGTGGTTTCTCCACAAAGGAAATGGATTTTGTATCAGACATACTGGTTACTAGATCTATGGTTTTAGGTCTAGATTTGGGTGGTTTCCCAATCTGGGTACTTAGACAGCATTCTAAGAGTATTTAGAATGGACGACTCCTGGCATGGTGGTCTACCTGCAGGTAATGGAGTCACCCTCTCTAAAGGTGTCTTACAGACTAAAGGGGAGAGGGATGCGCATGATTGGCAGATCACTTGCTTAGGCAATTGAGTCAATCATGAGAGGTCAAGTACCACACCAGATGTTGTTCTTGCACTAGATGCAATAAGTTGACATTGATCCAATCCTGGAGAAACAGTCGGAAGCAGTTTTAGAACATAAGTGGATGTTCTAGGGATATGATAATGACATCCTCATTTGGGAGACAATTATCATTCCAGGCTTCCAAGGTGACATGGACGACAAGGAGTTTGTCAGAGTTATAGTTTCTCCTTCTAACGAGGGGGCAGTGTTTTGGACAGGTGGTCCAAGGCAATACTGAGGGTGGCATGGCACAGGATACTGATTAAGTTCAGTTGACGATACAGTCGAAGAAGTTTGGATTTGGAGTTCATTTATGAACTAGGTCCTATCAGACATCCAGACATTCTAAGACAGGTATTGCTCATTTCGGGAGATGCTTTTCTCCGCGAATTTGAGATATAGAGAGACATAGAAAGAAACATCCGAGTGGATCCACTTGCTGAGGCTATTCCTCGAACGCAATAGTCTCGCAAACGAGCTTTGTGAGACTGACTAGTAGAGGAGTTGGGTGTTCGGTATCATACGGGCTGTGAGTATGCGACATCGCAATAATTAGCCTTGAGTGCAAGTGGGAGATTGTTGGAGATAGTGCCCTCAGAGTCAATTATTGGATCACAGGTACGTGATTGCAATGATTGAGGGAGGACCTATCCCGGTACGACAGTCTTACTCGAGATGATAGTATGCTATCTGGTTTACCTTTATCATCGTGTACTGTTTCAGGTGACCTTACAGGTCGCTATTACACGTTGATAGAGCCCCTAGGATTCTTGCTTGACTGCCAGCAGTATGAGGGCGATCATATACGTGGGAGCTGGTAGTCTATAAGCACATCCTTAAATGGTCCCTAGTCGTGGGAGTTTCGAGACAGGGCATCGTTTCTCCAGAGTAGACTAGTATATACAGTCGAGACCCCGACGAGGGACGGTGGCCGGTCTCACAAGCCACTGGTGTCAGTTGGTTCACCTAAGATGTATACAGGTGCTCATTGGGTTATGAGTACACCGGACAGGACTCGCTGGGAACATGCTAGTTGGTCTTATACCTGACGTCAGATAGCAGTTCCCTGGTGACATGTGTACAGGTTAGTTCATCGACCTGGGGATCGTCATTTGTCTCGTGTGAGTTCCCACTGTACTTTGATTACTACCCTACCACGGCTCAAAGGAGTCGTGCAAACAGGTTTTAGTTGGGTACAGTCCCGAGCCACATGGAGGCAGTGAGCGGATCTTCAGGGGTTCGTCTCTCCCGGTATTGGGGGTGAGGTCGCGCTGTGTTTAGGAGAGCCATTACACGAAGTCCTTGGCCAAGGCAGGAGATTTACTGGTAGGTATTCCAGTAGTATCTCAGGATGTTCTGGGCTACACTCCGACACGACTTGTACCGCTTTTGGGGGTCTGACTTTTACCCACCCCCTAGGCCCGCCATGCGATGCTCATAGACGAACGGACCGGACTGTACGGATATTGTCACTGACAGGCTCAGTAGGGTGTCAGGATGAGTTCGCTCATCGACGTCCCTTTTAGTCAATAGCTGGTGGCCCGTTACGTATTGGCTTGTACCTCTGACGTGCTAGTGGTTAAATCTACAGCCATAGTATTGACGAGTCTTTAGAGTCCACCACACTTTCAGTTACTCAAGCTTTCGGGCGAAACGCTGTAGAGGCCGTATGGAGATATGGCGGGGTCCGATCAGATACGTGCGGTATTGCACGGATCAGGATCGGACGGTTTGTACTAGAGGCCGTATAGGTATATGGCAGGGTTCGATCAGATACGTGCGGTATAGCACGGATCAGGATCGGACGGATATTACTAGCCGGCTTTGGTTTAAGCCGGATCCTAGTATAGTACAGTGTAGATTTTGTCTCTTTGCATTTGTATCCGGACGGAATATAGATGCGGGTGTGTATGCACAGTATCGGGGTTTTCCTGTAATTTATTACGGGACCAGTTTTCTGGAGTTGCCAGTTTGCATTCCGTTCCGGCCGGTTTTCCTTTGTTCTTTCCCGGCCGGACTTTTCCGATGGAGGGGGTTATTTGCAAGTTTGCAAATAACATTTGTGGAGGGGGTTTCTTGCAAATGTATTCATTATGATAGGATTAGCATCTTTCATCCATGATGGTGCATTAATTGTGATTTGAATGGGTATGGGTTGATTAAAGTGATAAGTATGGTTGATGTTTGGATATGGTCACATCTTGCTTTATACTACCATCACCTCCCTTCATGCTTCATATCCCTTCCCTCCACCATTCTTAAAGGGCCGGCCACTTCATGGGAATGGAGGGGTTGATTTCACTTTTTGGTGTGGCAAAATTAAACATCTATCTCCTTTTAGCTTGCCACCAAAATTCCCAAGTTCATATCTTGTTGATTCCTCCATCAAGACAACTACAAACCCCATTAAGACAAAGCGCATTCTACACTACATTCTACAGCACATCTTGGGCACGTCGACTTGCCAGCTTCGTGCCCGAGTTGCCTCGGTATTGAGGTGGGAGCCCGTAAAAGATGCAGTTGATGTGGTGCCCCTCCGGCGAATAGGCGACGACCGGAGTTTCCGCGAGAGATCGGGAGGACGACGAGAAGACCGGAGGACTCGGATCACTCGGTATATCTCTAACCCGTCTTGTTGTTTGCTAGATCTAGTTTAATGGTCCGATCCGGAGTTTAGTGCACGGTGGTGCCGGTTTGCAAAGTTCGGAAAATTAAAGTTTATCACCGTTTCCGCATTTGGCCGTCGGATTGACGACCGGGGCGCCGCCGTGCACTTACAGTGCGTGTAGGTGTAAATCTATCCTAGGGCTCGCAACTAGGAGCTACGCTAGTTACTTCTACCCCTAACTAACCATATCACACTATAACTAACATGTATATAATCTACATAGTATACTAACTACGGACTGCGGGGGTGCTATACGCCATCCACCCGACTTCCCCCTGTAGATATAATCTACTCACCTTGCATCTTCATTTGCGGACGTCACCACGCATTTGCTTGTCGTCCCGAAGTCTTCATGGGTACCTACACATCAAAGTGTCGTATTGCGCATTAAAACCAAATCCAAGCTAAAACGGCACATGAAATCCAAAACGATACGATAAGGGGCCTATAGGTGAGAACCTATGGCACGCCTTCAAAACCATCAATAAATCCTCTATATCGTCGTATAAACGCCAATTAGTCGAGGCAAAACACAGTACACAATTCCAGAATTACAAATACGGAATACGGAAACACGAATCCAAAACAGCAACTTAGGAAATATGTCCCAGATTTCACCCTAGGTCAATTTATACAAATCTATATATACCAGGGGTCTAACATGGACATGTAGGAGCTACAGAACCAACATGTGCCAAAATGGTGGGACCCAGGCCGTAATTTGCGGCCAATGGGAATTAATTGGCGGCCGGGTAAGGGAGTTAGGGGCTGGGGTCTTGGTGGTAGCTTCCTGGGTGCCTGCACATACCACTATCCAATCAATTTTATTTTAGGATGCCCCGGGTGATAGCAGATCCCAATTAACCTTCACAGATTTCACAAATTTTCCGATATCGGTTTCTAAAATCCGTATTCTGGTTTTAGGCTTCAGGTTAGGGTCTTAATTCATGCACTAGGGTGCTAGTATAACCTCTACTGAGCTTAATTTCCCAACACAACACAAGTTTCTCTCAAACCCTAACTAGGTTTTCATCAAGTCCATAATATCACACAATATCGATTTAATCTTAACATGGGGTTAAAGAAAATGCTAGAATTAAGCTAATGGTCCAGAAATTACCTCAATTGGCAACTCAAGAAAATTCTTGAGTTGCCTCTAGTGTCCCAAATCCTTGCTTCTTTAGCTCCAAGTGTAGATCTAGGGATGGTGCACACTTTTAATGAAATGAGAGTGTGATTTTGGTGAAGTTTGTGAGATGATTTGGGGCATTGAAGTGAGGAGGTGAGGTGAAGAAGAAGCAGCAGCAGCAAGCAAAGGGAGAGGGAGAGAAATGATGGGAAAAATGGCTAAGGGTTTGGTCAAATGAAGCCCATACTTCACTCTCTCACCTACCCTCAATTCTTTATTACTTTCTCTTTTCTTTTCCTCATTTTCTTTTCTTTTAAAACTCTTCTCACTCAAATAGTAACCCCAAAAAAACCATGGCCATAAAAATGTAACACAAGTGTGAAAAAGTGATATGTGCATGTTTTGCACAAAATTGCCAAAAATCCGATTAGCGATTTTTAATCGCGATTAGCAGTAATTAAGCATATAACTAATCAATTAAACTTATAAATGGCATAATTCTTTAATTTACCCTATTTTAGAATTTTCCATAATTTTTCTCAAATTTTTTCCTATTTATTTGCATTTAATAACACCAAAATATTAAAATATTCAATAAAATAATATTAAATTAAAAAATTTCCCAAAAATAATATTTTATTATTTTGAAACGTTACAATCTACCCCCCTTAAAGAAATTCGGTCTCCGAATTTAAATTTAAACCCCCAAATACAAAAACATTTCAGTAAAAATCCAATTTGTCGGGGTTCCGAAACATCAATACATCACGAATATCATCAAAGAGTACTGCTCTACTAGAAATCAATCCACAAAACATATATATAAAAATATCCTATGCGTCTGGTGTGCAAGGAAATCAAAATCTATATATGTGTCATACAGGTGTATAAAACAACAACTAGGTGCAACGGGTGTGCACGAAACATCTGCCATAGGCAACGTGTGTGCCTGACAGCAAATCAGGTGCATGTAACATGCACGAAGAATCTCGATTTAGTGCATCTGGCGTGCACCAAAATCGTATATCAAAACACTAAAGGTGCATGAAAACTATGCCGGAAGTGTAAATCAAATCACTGCATAAGATAGGCATGAAATCACAATCAATACCTCAAATGTAATAGCTATGCGCAAAATATAGATATCCAGTGGGTGTCTGAAACAAATATCATGAAACTCAATCATCAAAACTAAATCATGCAAACAGAACGCCCAAAATACCGAAATCCAAAACGACGGATACGTGATAATCGAATCACAAAATCACAAATCATAAATACCGTCGTCGGTAGCTCCTCCTTCGAGGTCGGGAAGGAGTCGGTGCATCCAATGCTAGTAGCGCAAGATATCTACTTGCCTCTTGCTTACGGTCTGGCGTCCTCTGACTCTGGGTCTTTATCTTCTTTGTGGATTACCAATCTCACAATCAATCGGCTCATCGGCCCTGTCAGATGTGCTAACGGGGACGATTCCGTTCTGGCACTTCTCTGGGTCATCTCTCGATCAACTCTCGCGACCATTCGTAAAGCAGCATGTCACTGGCGTCGGCCTCTGGCTCTCTGAATGCACATCATACATCTGATCCTGGGTGCAAACACCATTGCAGCAATGTCCTGGAAGGAATCCTGCTCAAGGTCTCTTTCGATCTTGCCTAAGCCGAACTGTACGGAGGCTAGCTTTCTTGCATAATCTCTTCTCACTCGATAGACATCTGTGTCCTCAGCACAACATTTTCTCGGAAATTGGTCGCATCCCAACGCCTCTGTAAGCATATCAAGCCTCTGGTCTCGACGGAAAGTAATGACATCTTGTTAGTGTCTCGCACGAATCTCTAGTTCCACCTGTCTCTATCGTCGTCCACTATGACGTCACGCCATGCTATCTGTGCACTGCACTGTTCTCGGCCACGGTCAATCTGAAGTCTCTCGCATGAACTCGAAATCACGTACTCCATAGCTTCATCATTCTATAGAAGATGTCTGGCCAAACAGGTCCTCGGGAACGCGTCCCAACCATCGGAGGAATACTCAATACTCGTCCGTCCTTGATCAATTCGCAACGCATCTGGGTAAGTTCCTTTATCCGAACCTCATCAACTACCTTGTCGACGATGCCGAACTCTGGCCTGCTGGGTGTGTATTACATCTCTGATGTCAGCGGAGTGGGACGTCATCTCATCGAAATCTCTTGCGAACTCTTTTCTTCACTCTGCTTCAATGTCGACTGATTCGGACTCGTCTCATCGTGGCTGCATGGACTGTGCTCCAACGGCTATCCTCGTATCTGGAGTATCCCAAGCAATGCATCCCATCACATGATATCCGAATGATGTCGAATCATCCGATCGACTCGTCAGAACCTCATAATCCCCCAAGAGATCAACATCATGGGTACAGTTTAATAGTATCGAGTACATGCCACAGCGTCGGTGGTCCAGCCGTAGAAGGGCAAACCCAAGCCTCACTAATGGCGCCGCGGAACTGCCGCAAACCCTAAGGTTCAAAGGCTTTCGCACGGTCATTAAGTCGAGTTAGGGTTTCATTCTTCTAGAGGGTCCATAGAATCACCTGCATGTCTTTCCGTATACTTTAAACTTGGAAAAGGGGCTTCTGACATTCGATCGTCTCTATCGACTCTCAACGAATCTGCGTGAAGTCGTCTCTAGCTGGAAACAATGTATCTGATTACCTCGCATCGGTAAACGAACGAACCACATGTCCTAGTCATTAGTCCTCAGGTGACTAGCGACCGTCCATCATATCTCTAAGTATATGCTCATGCTGCAGTAGCTCCAACCATCTGGGCGATATCTCATCATTTGCAGCAACAACTGGCTCATACGCCTGTACGCCGAACAACGCCTCAATCCTCCAGGAAAGGCGATACATTGGCGGTCATCTCTAAATCGGTCTGCTCTAGATCTGAGTAAGACTCTCCACACTGGAAATCTTCAACTCAACTGGACCCGCTCCGACGCAAATATCGGACGAATCACCCTCGTCTCTCAAATCGGGTAGACTAGCTATCATCTGTCTCATATCTGCCTGAAAGCTCCGGCAATCTCAGCTCGTAAGCTTCGGAAGCGACATCCTGTCAATCTCAGTCACAGCTGGTCCATCTGTCTGCACGGTAGGCGACATCATAATCTCTAAGGTATGCTGTACATCAACAGTCCTCTCTCAACGGGCAGCTCTAACAATGACCCGATCATCCGGTGCAAGACCAAGCACTCGCCTCCACTAGAGGTCACAATCATCAATACTAACTCGAGACGTTCCCATGTCACCAGAAAATACAATGGTCAGCCCTCGTACCAGACGAGCTCGGCCTGACCGTAACCCTAGCAGCAGTCCAAACTGCGCTCAAACATGGCGACAGGAACCTCAATCGAGTATCGAAGAGAGCATATCAATGGCAAGAAAGAGAACAACAGATCCAGAGTGGATACATGATCATAAGAAGGAACAGCATCAATAAAGGTATGATCATGAAACTAATAGAATCGGGGATCTCAAATGGATGTATAACCCTGGATATGAAGAGAATCACTGATCTCGAAAATATGCACATCCTAAGGTTCCTTAAGCGGAGTGGCGTGTCGTAAGTATGCCGCGGAACATACCCACGGTACGTCACTCTGCTTTAGTCACCTATTCCATCAACCAAGGGTCATCCTACGCGACGAAAGTTCGGGTCTGATACCCCCTCGATCAAGTCTAAGTTCCGTAAGGTCAAGCCTAAGTTCCGTATATATATAAACGCCCTAGGCTCCACATAGTCAAACTTAGACTCGAACCAAGGTCAACCTAGCGCTCTGATACCAACTTTGTCACGACCCGAAAGAGCACATGACTGGCCCTTGAACCATATGAAGTCTATAAGACTCCATCTGATCCAAGTAAGCCAAAAGCCCAGAAATCTAAAACCATTTTTAAGAATAAGTAAAGTACTGGTTTAAAGAAGTGAAGAAAAACAGGTTTGAAATCAAGGTTTTTAAATAACTAGGCCGAATATGCATTTTAAAACAGTAAAGTCTTTTCTAAAAATTTCGGCAGAGTTTCTTTTGTAAACCTGGCCCCGAATGGGGTACAATAAGAATAACAATACATGCAATGATACAAGGCATCCCCAAGCGAGAGCTAGCTCTTCGTCAATTGACGGCCACAACCACACAAGCAATAATAATATACAACGCCGAATGGCAAGGATCAAACTCAAAAGAAAGCTCCAAAAGCAAGAAAACCGCAATACTACTAAGCGCGACTCTAAGGTCAAATAATACATCACTAATGTCTAAGTCTGAAATAATATACAAGTTTTGGTTGATGGAAATTCTAGATACAATGAATAATACAAGTACAATGGGGATTCTTGATGCAAAAGAATCCACCTACCAAAAGCAATTCACCCGCAAGGAAGTAGTGTGCCAGATATGCCGCAATGGAACCTGTAAGGCGAAACCTGCAAGAACTGTGGCACAACGTGTTGGAGATAGTGCCCTCAGAGTCAATTATTAGGTCATAGGTACGTGATTGTAATGATTGAGGGAGGACCTATCCCGGTAGGACAGTCTTACTCGAGATGATAGTATGCTATCTGGTTTACCTTTATCATCGTGTACTGCTTTAGGTGACCTGACACGTCGCTATTACACGTTGATAGAGCCCCTAGGATTCTTGCTTGACCACCAGCAGTATGAGGGCGATCATATAAGTGGGAGCTGGGGTCTATAAGCTTATCCTTAAAAGGTCCCTAGTCGTGGGAGTTTCGAGACTGGGCATCGATACTCCATTAGTAGACTAGTGTATACAGTCGAGACCCCGACGAGGGGCGGTGGCCGGTCTCACAAGCCACTGGTGTCAGTTGGATCACCTAAGATGTATACAGGTGCTCATTTGGTTATGAGTACACCGGACAGGACTCGCCGGGAACATGCTAGTTGGTCATATACCAGACGTCAGATGGCAGTTCCCAGGTGACATGTGTGCAGGTTAGTTCATCGACCTGGGGATCGTCATTTGTCTCGTGTGAGTTCCCACTGTACTTTGATTACTACCCTACCACGGCTCAAAGGAGTCGTGCAAACAGGTTTTAGTTGGGTACTGTCCCGAGCCATATGGAGGCAGTGAGCGTATCTTCAGGGGTTCGTCTCTCCCGGTATTGGGGGTGAGGTCGTGCTGTGTCTAGGAGAGCCATTACACAAAGTCCTTGGCCAAGGCAAGGAGATTTACTGGTAGGTATTCCAGTAGTATCTCAGGGTGTTCTGGGCTACACTCCGACACGACTTGTACCGCTTTTGGGGGTCTGACTTTTACCAACCCCCTAGGCCCGCCATGCGATACTCATAGACGAACGGACCGGACTGTACGGATATTGTCACTGACAGGCTCAGTAGGGTTGTCAGGCTGAGTTCACTCACAGACGTCCCTTTTAGTCAATACTTGGTAGCCCGTTACGTATTGGCTTATACCTCTGACGTGCTAGTGGTTAAATCCACAACCGAGGTGTTGATGAGTCTTTAGAGTCCCCCACATTCAGTTACTCAGCTTTCGGGCGAAAGGTTGTAGAGGCCGTATGGAGATATGGCAAGGTCCGATCAGATACATGCGGTATTGCACGGATCAGGATCGGACAGTTTGTACTATAGGCCGTATGGTTATATGGCAGGGTTCGATCAGATACGTGCGGTATTGCACGGATCAGGATCGAACAGATGTTACTAGCAGGCTTTGGTTTAAGCCGGATCCTAGTATAGTACAGTGTAGATTTTGTCTCATTGCATTTGTATTTCGGTCGAAATACAGATGCGGGTGTGTATGCACAGTTTCGGGGTTTTCCTGTAATTTATTACGGGACCAGTTTTCTGGAGTTGCCAGTTTGCTTTCCGTTTCGGCCGATTTCCATTGTTCCGTTCATTGGCCGAAGATTGGTGGAGGAGGGTTTATTTGCATTGTTGCAAATAGGCATTAGTGGAGGGGGTTCTTTGCATCTTGTTGCATCATGATGGCTTTCATGATGTGCACCATCCTTTGACTTGATTTCTTCATGATGGCATGACTTTTTGAGTCATCATGATTCATGATGGTTGGACTTTGTGAGGTGATGATGGTGGTGTTGAGTGTTGAGTTTTCCTTACTATCATTTCTTTTGCATGATAGCTTTCCTCTCTCTCTCTTGGGTATTAGATGAGAATGGCTCCTTTTTTTTTGATGCTCTCTCCCACTCACTCCATTCTCTCCTCTCACCATTGTGGCCGGCCAAGCATGGGATGGGGCTGTCCCAATTTTGTGGAGTGGGGTTTTTGCTCATTTGATGTTCCAAAATCCCCAAAGTCCCTCCATATAGTTCTTGTATCATTCCTCCATCAAAATGGCACCTCCTACAACTCCAAAATGAGACTTCTTCACTACATATTCTACAGCAAACCTTGGGCACGTCGAGTAGCCGGCTTCGTGCCCGAGTTGCCTCGGCATTGAGGTGGGAGCCCGTAAACAAAGTAGGCGATGTGGTGCACTTCCGGCGACGAGGAGGAGACAGGATTTTCCGCAGGAGATCGGGACCATGACGAGAAGACCGGAGGACTTGGATCGTCGGTATATCTCTATTCCCCATCTTGTTAGTAGCTTAGACTTGTTAATGGTTACGATCCGGGTGTTTAGTGCGCGGGGGTGCCGGTTTGCTAAGTCCGCAAAATTAAAGTTTTTCACCGCTTCCGCATTCCGGCGTCGGATTGACGGCCGGGGCGCCGCCGTGCACTTACAGTGGTATCAGAGCCTCGCCATTAACTTAGTCTAGCTTTGTGTAATGTGTTTGCATTTCCGATCGATCAAAAAGTTCCAAAACCCGTATTGCCTTCGCATCAGTTTCTGTCGAAATTTTTTGGAGTCTAAAAATTTTTCAGGTGGTCTCAGAATGATGTGCAGGGAGTTATAAGAACACTGGAAAAATTTGGTGAAACAATTCGTCCGTACGACCGCGGAAGGGCGGCCAAAACCCCCTTCTGGCCGCGCTTCTGCCGCAGTTGTATGGGCTCGTGTGGAAATTTTTTTTGCAGTGGGCTTATGGGCTGTAATTAGGGGTTTTGGAATATTAAAATTGGGCCCAGGTTTTCTGTGAGTGCTACAGTTTTGATTGGGGGCCCACTTGTTAATTTTTGGTCAATCGGAAAATTTTAAACACATTTTTCACAGTATTTACATTATATCTGCGACCGTGAATGTCACTTGATCGGTAAATCCGGTCTAACTGCTATAGCCCGGTTAGACGGATTTGCGAACGTGACTTTCACGTTGATGTTTTGTTTTTTGCTGTGATGTTGCGGATCGGTCGTGGGGGATAGCCTGGATGCAATGCTAGTACAGTTTTGTTGTATTATGTACATTTGATATTGCGGGGCGAACGTCCGACATGTGGACTGCCGTCACTGCCTGTTTGTATTATTATTTTGGGGCACGACCTGGTTGCGGTCGATGTACCCGTTGTATGTATATTTTACTTTCTGTACTAGGATTGCCCCGCGGAGGGGTGTACGGATAGCCGGGTTCTGGAGGGCAACAAGCCCGCATCTCATGGCATTTAGACGGAGGGGGCTTCACTCTAGGATTGGCGGGCTATTCGCCGCACTCGTAGGGGGTACAGGTTGACCCAGGAGGGGTGCCCAAGTTATCGGATTCCGTGAAGTGCTGGGTGGTCCATTCAAGTTGCTGAAGGGGGCTGCCTCGCTTCAGGTTTTGGCGGGTAACTTGCCGCGCCCGTAGGGGTCTAGGATTTCATTGCACAGGCTATCCACACGACCAGGGGAACGTCGGGTTTCAGTAGTGGCTCTGTGAAACCCGGGGATCCCAGATATCTGTATTGTTTCTGTGATGCTGTTCATTCTCTGTGATGTTGCATTTTATTCACGCCTTGAGCGAATATAATATATTGGTATATATATTAGTAGATGTTGTATATGTTTTACATCCGCGCTAGTCCAGTCCCCGCTCTGTCGTTAGTTAGCTAACCTAACGGGTAATGACGGGACCCAGTGGCGAATGCGGATGGCATATACGTACATCAGTATATTTTCGTTCTTTTTGGTGTGATCAATTGATAGGACTGCATTGACTCGGATCAATGCAAGTTAAAAACAAACCTAATCTGATGTTGTTGGAACACTTTTCAAAAAGCTGTTATTGCAAGGACGTTTACTTTTGTTTTGCATCGTGGTATTCATTGGAATATCCTGCTCCTCAGTCGACGAGGCAAGGGCCGAGATCCCTTCACCGGGAGTGACCGCTTGGACAGAAGTTTGCGTCAGGGCATTAACTTCACTATAGCCGATTACTTTTGCTTTGCATCGCGGTATTCATTTGGAATATCCTGCACCCCATTCTACGGGGAAAGAGCCGAGATCCCCTCACAGGGAGTGACCTCTTTAGCAACGGTTTTCGTCACTATATTTTTAAAAGCTATCCGTTCCTTCGACGATATCAAGTTCATTACGTTAAAGGTTTTCGCCAGAAACCATTCGTAGCCCTCCGTCATTTCAGTTAAATATTCGGTAGTATTCAAGCTATGCATTTTGACCTCACGCCAAGGCATAGTATTTGGTAGCTGCCAGTTATTTATCTGTTGCATAGATAGATGCGTTGGTTTGGGACAGTCGTACTACTATTTTGGCCTACGTCAAGGGTATGTACGGGTGGGTTCAAATTAACCTGGATAATGACGGGCAGAACTTGACATGTGACTTATGATATTTTGACCTCACGCCAAGGTCATAAGAGCATGGGGCAGAAATCACATCGGGAGTTTCAAAAGAACTGAAACTTGCCAGATATGCGCATACCTTCTGGAGTGTGATACCGTGAGCGGATTCCGTCACGTTATCATGCGATGATAGTTGGATCCCGATTCCCACTGATGAGTTAGTTTACTCCTCGGGTGACCCCGACTAATTCTTCTTTCAGGTTTGGAGGAGAATTTAAGGTACAGTGGGAGGATTCCAGATTAGATAAATTGGTGACCATTCTGATCTAGGTTAGAGTGCACGCTGAGTGTTTCTTTTCTCTCTCTCTTTGGCAGCGACCATTGACCCGACCCTAAGACTATGACTCAGTGACCAAGTTGACCGAACCTTCTTAAACACCGGCTTTTTGGATTGTCAGAGTTGCAGACCTCATTGCCACTCCTACTTTTACCCTTTTCTCCAGGACACCACGTATTACTACGAACGTCCACTTCCATTGGACAAAACCATCGTATGGTCAGATACGAACTCGAAAGAATTTATTCGAGGATGGTTTCCGGTTCTGGAGAAAACGGATAGGATTATTCAGTTGTCTTTTCCTTTTACCCTCTCTCAGGTTACGAGTACTCTTTGGTTTAGGGGTAGTACACCTATTACGCAAATTGGATTGTCTTCTTCCAAACCTTAGGCTGGTGCCGACCGGTAGGGAATGAAGAAAACCAATTAGCATAACGATGGTGTGCAGAAGGTATTAAGTTCAGACAAAGCAAGGGATTAGTAAGAAGGCAAAGTAAATTGCAACAGATTTTCACGACCAAACCAAATATTTCTTTACCACTCCCACATCACCTTTGTATTTCTCCAGGAAACTCCGTATCACTACGAAGATCCACAGTTTATTTGGATACTCCATCGTATGGTTATATACGAACTCGAATGGAACTTGTTCCAGTTCGGGGATGGATTCTGGTTCAGGAGAAATAGGAATAAGGTTTATTCGGTTGTCTTTTATCTTCACCCTCTCTCATTGCGAGTGTTCCTAGGATTGGGACAGTACACCCATTATGCTTATTGGATAGTCTTCTTCCAAACCATAGGCTGGTGCCGAACGGTAGGGAAGGAAGAAAACCATTTGGCCTAAAGGGGTGTGCAGAAGGTAAAGACTAAAGACATATGAAGGGATTTGGAGAGGTGGCAAAAAATTATACGGTTACAGTCGTGAATCTGGAAGAGGCATTACTAGGAATACCGGGATACCCCATCGAAACATTTCGATGTTTCAGTCTCACTGTGTAATGTTAAAGGAAAACTGATTTCCCGATTAGATACTTACTCCAAGGTATGTATTTACCAGGTACGATTCTCACATCTGTATGGTTTTACAGATGATGAGTGGGAGTAAGTTATTGGGAATTGGGTGATTATCCTCATTATATCGGGATTCGTTGTAATCAGTGATATTTGAGGAAATCACCTGGGCTGTTTGCCGGTCGGCAAATATTTGGTTTTGAATATCCGCTGTTACGCACCAATTTCAAAATGATATATCTGTACGTCTATTTTCATAGAGTGAGATATACCTTTCTGAAATTATGTCTACGACATTTACCTATATCAGTGGATGGTTAGGTAAGGAGCATTAAACAGCGGTGTAATTCTTCTTAACCATAAGTACAGTTTTCAACCTACGACACACAGTGAAAGAGTTATCAGACTCAAGGGACTTATACAGAGTATTGTATGTTGTCCAGTGTCCATTAGGACAGAGGGGTTGGTCCTCATACTATATTCTGTTTACTTTTAACTTCTCTAGTTCTTAGACATGTGTTTCGTAGAAACACAGGGTCTAAGTTTTGAGGAGTTATAGGTATTTGAATAGAGCAGAGAAACAGGTGTAGCAAGTATCGGGATTCTTCAAAGTGATCGAAGATGTAGATACTTGTGTATGGTATTCAGTTGATAGTAATGATAAAGAGATCTTGCTTCTCTTTCAGGTTACTCATAATTGGAAGTATTCCTAAGTTGAGTAACGCTGATCGGCCTCCTTCCATTTAGTTGACATGCGCTGGGGACAGCTGCATGATTTGAATCTGGTTCAATTAAATCAGTGCCTCTGTTTCTATATCGGATATAGAACAGTTCATATCTTAACGATGTTAAGGTACGGGGAGTTGTCCGGCTTATGATTAAAACCAGACTCTGGATGATTCAAGGCACGTTTCTGTAATGGCTGTTTGTGGGTTGACCCAGCCTATGACGAGGGTTGACTTTCTACCATCTGGATGAACAATAGCAACATTGTTCTAGACTCGCCACAGTTTTATTAAAAATGGATTTTTTCAGAAAACAGTAGTGGGAGTATGGTTGAACTGGAAGTGATTCCAGAACCACAAACGATTACTGAAGATTTGATAAGGAACCTAAAGATTCAATCTGGATTGACATTCCATTGGCCACTCCGCAGATACGGTGGGTAACTTCAGGCACCCGAGAGGTACTACGGTAGCCTCAAGGACGGTGACAGGGAAGTTCTTGTTTACCTACAATTGCCATTGCTGTTGTTCCAGGGTGCGAGACCCGGCGGGAGGATGAGTATAGCGTCGTTCTAAACTAGTTTTAGAAGTGTACGTGTATATGACTCTGCCATAGGGTTGTCGTAGTCAGTGGGAGCAGCGGAAGCATTGGTGGACAGGTAGCTTATGTCTATTTATAGACTAAAGCAGATATAGCGGAGATAGATCATCTATTTCTGACGTGACAGTCATAGGTTTGACATCATCAGAATAGGGGATGGATCTGTTGAGAAGGTAGTAGGGTGTGATATCCTGGTATTTGGATGACATACACAGAATAGGAAAAGAAACTCCTACACTACGATCGGTTATACTATGGTCGTCACACAGTTGTTTCTCCACAAAGGAAATGGATTTTATATCAGACATACTGGTTACTAGATCTATGGTCTTAGATCTAGATTTGGGTGGTTTCCCAATCAGGGTACTTGACAGCATTCTAAGAGTATTTAGGATGGACGACTCCTGGCACGGTAGTGTACCTGCAGGTAATGGAGTCACCCTCTCCAAAGGTGTCTTACAGACTAAAGGGGAGAGGGATGTGCATGATTGGCAGATCACTTGCTTAGGCAATTGAGTCAATCATGAGATGTCAAGTACCACACCAGATATTGTTCTTGCACTAGATGCAATAAGCTGACATTAGTCCAATCCTGGAGAAACAGTCGGAAGCAGTTTTAGAACATAGGTGGATGTTCTAGGGATATGATAACGACAGCCTCATTCGGGAAACAGTTATCATTCCAGGCTTCCAAGGTGACATGGACGACAAGGAGGTTGTCAGAGTTATAGTTTTCCTTTTGATGAGGGGCAGTATTTTGGACAGGTGGTCCAAGGCAATACTGAGGGAGGCATGGCGCGCAGGATACTGATTAAGTTCAGTTGACGATACAGTCTAAGAAGTTTGGATTTGGAGTTCATTTATGAGCTAGGTCCCATCAGACATCCAGACATATTCTGAGACAGGTATTGCTCTTTTCGGGAGATGGCTTTCTCCGCGAACTTGAGATATAGAGAGACATAGAAAGAAACAACTAAGCGGATCCACTCACTGAGGCTATTCCTCGAACGCAATAGTTCCGCAAACGAGCTTTGTGAGACTGACTAGTAGAGGAGTTGGATGTTCGGTATCACACGGGCTGTGAGTATGCGACATCGCAATAATTAGCCTTGAGTGCAAGTGGGAGATTGTTGGAGATAGTGCCCTCAGAGTCAATTATTAGGTCACAGGTACGTGATTGTAATGATTGAGGGAGGACCTATCCCGGTAGGACAGTCTTACTCGAGATGATAGTATGCTATCTGGTTTACCTTTATCATCGTGTACTGCTTTAGGTGACCTGACACGTCACTATTACACGTTGATAGAGCCCCTAGGATTCTTGCTTGACCACCAGCAGTATGAGGGCGATCATATAAGTGGGAGCTGGGGTCTATAAGCTTATCCTTAAAAGGTCCCTAGTCGTGGGAGTTTCGAGACTGGGCATCGATACTCCATTAGTAGACTAGTGTATACAGTCGAGACCCCGACGAGGGGCGGTGGCCGGTCTCACAAGCCACTGGTGTCAGTTGGATCACCTAAGATGTATACAGGTGCTCATTGGGTTATGAGTACACCGGACAGGACTCGCCGGGAACATGCTAGTTGGTCATATACCAGACGTCAGATGGCAGTTCCCAGGTGACATGTGTGCAGGTTAGTTCATCGACCTGGGGATCGTCATTTGTCTCGTGTGAGTTCCCACTGTACTTTGATTACTACCCTACCACGGCTCAAAGGAGTCGTGCAAACAGGTTTTAGTTGGGTACAGTCCCGAGCCACATGGAGGCAGTGAGCGTATCTTCAGGGGTTCGTCTCTCCCGGTATTGGGGGTGAGGTCGTGCTGTGTCTAGGAGAGCCATTACACAAAGTCCTTGGCCAAGGCAAGGAGATTTACTGGTAGGTATTCCAGTAGTATCTCAGGGTGTTCTGGGCTACACTCCGACACGACTTGTACCGCTTTTGGGGGTCTGACTTTTACCAACCCCCTAGGCCCGCCATGCGATACTCATAGACGAACGGACCGGACTGTACGGATATTGTCACTGACAGGCTCAGTAGGGTTGTCAGGCTGAGTTCACTCACAGACGTCCCTTTTAGTCAATACTTGGTAGCCCGTTACGTATTGGCTTATACCTCTGACGTGCTAGTGGTTAAATCCACAACCGAGGTGTTGATGAGTCTTTAGAGTCCCCCACATTCAGTTACTCAGCTTTCGGGCGAAAGGTTGTAGAGGCCGTATGGAGATATGGCAAGGTCCGATCAGATACATGCGGTATTGCACGGATCAGGATCGGACAGTTTGTACTATAGGCCGTATGGTTATATGGCAGGGTTCGATCAGATACGTGCGGTATTGCACGGATCAGGATCGAACAGATGTTACTAGCAGGCTTTGGTTTAAGCCGGATCCTAGTATAGTACAGTGTAGATTTTGTCTCATTGCATTTGTATTTCGGTCGAAATACAGATGCGGGTGTGTATGCACAGTTTCGGGGTTTTCCTGTAATTTATTACGGGACCAGTTTTCTGGAGTTGCCAGTTTGCTTTCCGTTTCGGCCGATTTCCATTGTTCCGTTCATTGGCCGAAGATTGGTGGAGGAGGGTTTATTTGCATTGTTGCAAATAGGCATTAGTGGAGGGGGTTCTTTGCATCTTGTTGCATCATGATGGCTTTCATGATGTGCACCATCCTTTGACTTGATTTCTTCATGATGGCATGACTTTTTGAGTCATCATGATTCATGATGGTTGGACTTTGTGAGGTGATGATGGTGGTGTTGAGTGTTGAGTTTTCCTTACTATCATTTCTTTTGCATGATAGCTTTCCTCTCTCTCTCTTGGGTATTAGATGAGAATGGCTCCTTTTTTTTTGATGCTCTCTCCCACTCACTCCATTCTCTCCTCTCACCATTGTGGCTGGCCAAGCATGGGATGGGGCTGTCCCAATTTTGTGGAGTGGGGTTTTTGCTCATTTGATGTTCCAAAATCCCCAAAGTCCCTCCATATAGTTCTTGTATCATTCCTCCATCAAAATGGCACCTCCTACAACCCCAAAATGAGACTTCTTCACTACATATTCTACAGCAAACCTTGGGCACGTCGAGTAGCCGGCTTCGTGCCCGAGTTGCCTCGGCATTGAGGTGGGAGCCCGTAAACAAAGTAGGCGATGTGGTGCACTTCCGGCGATGAGAAGGAGACAGGATTTTCCGCAGGAGATCGGGACCATGACGAGAAGACCGGAGGACTTGGATCGTCGGTATATCTCTATTCCCCATCTTGTTAGTAGCTTAGACTTGTTAATGGTTACGATCCGGGTGTTTAGTGCGCGGGGGTGCCGGTTTGCTAAGTCCGCAAAATTAAAGTTTTTCACCGCTTCCGCATTCCGGCGTCGGATTGACGGCCGGGGCGCCGCCGTGCACTTACACAACGGGGGTGAGTTTCCAACTCGTGAATAGAAACATCTACAAGCAGAAACCGAATGCAAGACATAAACCTAGGTCAACAATCAGTAATATAACCACAAGAGTACATCTGAAGTATGATAAGGTGGCAAGGTAACATCTAAATATGTATGTAGTGCCAGGTACTCAGGTAATAACATGTCACCAGTATAAGGTATGTCTGCATGAGGTAAAAATGATGAAGTATCAATACACATATATTAGCGTCCCATACCACTAATATTGGTGTAAGGGTGTATATAACAGCGCCCTCATACCCTGTTATATAAATAAGTGAAGTGTGATCAATGTAAATCCAGTCTGTATATGATCCATGTCTGTATATACGCGGAACCCGTCCACCCGTCACCCAATGACAATAAACGTGGAACCCGTCCACCCGTCCACCCGTCACCCAATGACAAGAAGCATCATGTATTCAAATATGAGGATATAAACAATATCATGGAAAACATCATGAAAACCCGTGCCTAGCATCGACACGTAAATCCTCATCCATCGGGCTCCGTCAGTCCGGATCGGCCCACGGGCTATGTCTGTGGAATCGGCCCTCGGCCCCGGCAGTACGCCCATCTCTCAACTCCGGTCGGTATCCTTCAGATATCCGCCGAGCTCAAATACAATCACCGGTAGGTAGTAGTCCCTCCGCCGGGCTCACCGTCTACTACACAGCGAAACCGTTCTCGCCCCGAGGTACCATACCGGGTCCACCATGTACCGGCAATCGGCCTCATCCGCCTCCTCGAATCGGGTTTCACATGTCGCTCTCAGCACCGAGAAAACACATGGTGGACGAACTGAAATATCATATCAAGGGTAACCGGGTTTATAAAACAATTATATATTCTCTTTTGAAATACCCACGGTTCCCAAATCCAGAAATATCATGGAAACAACATATCTCAATGCGTATAATCAAAACATGATGTATGCGACATGTGAAGAAAGGTAAGCATATCAGAAGTCATGCAACATGAAATAGTAACATGCATATGTCGAGGGAAACCGCTCTTTTAGAATAAATCAGTTTTTAAAGAATATCTTGCGGCCCTCAAATCTCTAATCAAGTCAGAATCATATATGTTTGTGTGCAGGTATATGTATACAATATGCCATGCGGAAAATCATATCATGAATGCAGCAATACTACAGTGTAGTGGCATGGCAATTATCGATGATGAAGTGTGTGAGACGGCAAATAGTGTACGTGGAACATAAGCATCATCGATAATGGTGCTGGTGTCCTAACAGCATGATAACAGTATAGCAATAACATATGCAAGCAATGCGAATAACATGAAAATGCGGAAATCAAATAATCACATCACAGTGAAGAATCTACTATGCAAACTACAGGTCTAAGTAGGGAGAGGTATGGAAACCACCTAAATCTGAGTCGATAAATATAGAGATATATAGTCGGTGATCCCGCCTCAATAATATATCGTATGACATCCTCGAGTAATGAGTGCGGATCTATCATCAATATCGGCTCGTACGGTAAATCATCGTACGGCATCCCAATAGCTGGGTACGGGTCAACATCACATGCCTCTCATCAGATATTAGGTATCACTATCATCATATCACATAATCTGGGGTACTGATCTAAGTCTAGTACATCTGATACCATCTACAAAGTATGAATGCGGGGGTAAACACACTTCCAAAGCCCGCAAGAAACACATGTCATATCCCAATATGAATCATATCAAATTACCGATCTTGCGGCACAAGGCCCAATATAATCGACTCATCACCAATGTCATCCAATATCATCAACAAAGTGCAAGTGTAAGGAACATGCAAGGTTGTGCGTGTGGGTGTAAATCTATCCTAGGGCTTGCAACTAAAAGCTACGCTAGTTACTTCTACCCCTAACTAACCATATCACACTATAACTAACATGTATATAATCTACATAGTATACTAACTACGGACTGCGGGGGTGCTATACGCCATCCACCCGACTTCCCCCTGTAGATATAATCTACTCACCTTGCATCATCATTTGCGGACGTCACCACGCATTTGCTTGTCGTCCCGAAGTCTTCATGGGTACCTACACATCAAAGTGTCGTATATGCGCATTAAAACCAAATCCAAGCTAAAACGGCACATGAAATCCAAAACGATACGATAAGGGGCCTATAGGTGAGAACCTATGGCACGCCTTCAAAACCATCAATAAATCCTCTATATCGTCGTATAAACGCCAATTAGTCGAGGCAAAACACAGTACACACTTCCAGAATTACAAATACGGAATACAGAAACACGAATCCAAAACAGCAACTTAGGAAATATGTCCCAGATTTCACCCTAGGTCAATTTATACAAATCTATATATACCAGGGGTCTAATATGGACATGTAGGAGCTACAGAACCAACACGAGCCAAAATGGTGGGACCCTGTCACGACCCGCAGGGTACGGAACGTGACTGGCACTTAAGTTTACGAAACGTCTAAAGGCGTCCGTAAAATAAGTAAGCCAAAGCCCAGAAAACAAAACCAATTAAGCAAAAGAGTGAAGAAAAACCCAAACATTTGAAAGCAAGTTTATCAAATAAGTCATGTAAAACCCTTTTTAAAAACAATACTAATTTTTCCGAAAATTTCGGCAGAGTCTCCTTTGTAAATACTGGCCCCCAAAAATGGGTACAACAAGAATATATGTAAAACCAACAAAATAGGGCATCCCCAAGCGGGAGCTAGCTCTTCGCCATAAGGCGGTCACAAATCCCACGCAATGTAAATGACAGCAAGCATAATAATCATAATAAAGCATGAGAAAAGCAGCATGTCGGCTCAAGTGAGCTCGACCCCAAAATACAGCATAAAATCCACAAACCTCACAGTCTCATCTCTAGGTCAATATACAATAAATCTGGTAGAAACAGTAGATGGAGTACACTAGATACAAAGAATATACAAGTGGTACAAAATAATAACATAACCCACCTATGAGCAAATCTCGAGCTCAGGCAAAAGAGGCAAAAGACAAGTGCGCCCGCCGCTACTGAACTGACGGAGCGGACCTGCAAAAGACTGTGGCACAACGGGGGTGAGTTGCCAACTCGTGAGTAATAAATAACATCTACAAAGGCTATCGTATGGATGCACACAAGCATCCTAGCATCTATAATACGGGTATGACTGGATGCACTAGCAGGTGTGTATATAACATCAGTGTACTAATATGTATGCAACATGAATATCTGAGGTCTCAATAGGTATATATAGGAAATATTTTATCTCTTTTTGTTTTTGAAACTCTTTTAGAATGCCAGCATAATGTCAATGAATCGACGAAAATCGGTGTCCAGCAACGACACCCAAAAGCTGTCTCAAATCTCATAAATCCATGTCATAGTGTCTCTGGCCTCAGCCATCCGGCTGACCCATCTCAATATCAATATCTCATCCTCTCGCGGCCCGGGTCGGTATCCTCTGGATATCCGCCATGCCCAATGAAGTCACCGGTAGGTAATCCGTCCCCTGCCAGGCTCATCGTCAACACCACGAGCTTCTTGCCCCGGGGTACCCTACCGGGCCCACCATGTACCCGAAACGGTTCATCCAACTCCTCGAAACGGGTCTCCAAAAACCACAGCAAACTCATGGTGGACGACACTTACACCACTAGAAAACCGCAATTTACATGTTTTAAAAATATCATAAGTTTGGAAATTTTGCGGCTTTCCCCCGAAATCCAGCAATATCATAAAATCTCAAGAAATCCTCATAAGTGCATATATCAATGATAATGAATGCGTATGATATCAATAATCAAGTTGCGATGTGTGATTAATGTATTAAGCATGAACAATGAATATGATGAAGTACATGCACATGAATAGCAATCCTACGGTTTCATTTTAAGGAAATAGCACAATTTAAGTATCAATTATTAAAAGGTTTAAATTAAAGGTTATCTAGTGTGGTGGCATGGCAATTACCAAGGTGTGTGTGTAAACATGAATAGTGCTCGTGCTGCATATAAAAACCTGGTAATGGTGCATGTGTCCTACAATTGAGTTTGCTTATATGGATATAACATATTGATCTAATTGCAGCAATTATCATGCCAGTATTATTATTCTAATGTCACAAGTGATTATCCAATTCACTATTTTCCAGTTTACTAAATCTATCGGGCGACTTACGCCATCCAAACGATCGTCCCCCGTAGATGTTAAATGTACTCACCGGAATCCCTGGCTAGCTGTGTCCAATCACCGCCTTTCCCTTTCGCGCCGCGTCTGACGTTTCCGCGACCGAACCTGGAATTTACATCAGTACCAAATATAAGGTTACATATCAAGAACGACGCAAAACCCCAACGAAATTACTAAAGTTCGCTAGCTAGGTACAACGTGCACAAAGTGCGCGGACACACGCGAAAATCGCAAAAACTGCCGAAAAACGCCGATTTGGTCGCCCGGCAAAACTAAAACCCGACTACCCAAAAACCGCACTCACGCATCCTAAAAGTCGCAGGACAAGCCATTACAATCATCAAGATATCAAAAATAATTCATCACATAACTTTTATAAAAATCTAGTAAGCATTTACATTCCAAAATCGGTGCAAAAATCGCCGATTTGCGACAAAACGACTACAATAAAGCATAATTACCCAAGCACACTACAAGCAATCTACAAACACTAATTACAACACAATAGCCATGATTCCAATCCTATTTTCCATAAACAAAACCTTCTCTTGATTTTTGTAATTAGCAAACATAAACAAAACTATATATGAAAAACCTTAATTTAACACTAGATTTTAGCCTAATAAGCAAGTTAACCACTTAGATTAAGGTTAGCAAAACACTAGATAGCAAATTAGGTTTAATCAATTAAATAATGCTTTCTAAAACTTAATCCATTCACTAATCAAGCTTCACAAACCAATTCCATACAAAAACCCTCTCTTGAAAATCCTAAAAAGCAATTTCACACTTCTAAATTTAACCAAATTAGCATAATTGAAAACTACATCAACAAGATAACTATATGGATTAGTTAATTAACCACTAGATTAACTATAAAACAATCTAATTAAGTATTATGGCTTCAAAACCCTAGCTAAAATTTTTCAAGCAAAACCTAAGAAAACTAGATTAAACTACACTAAATTTAACACTAAACCATGCATTTAAAGGAATTAGCAACAAAAGAAAGTAACTTTGATGGAATTTATACCTCTTGATCAATGGATCAAGCAAGAAAATTTTGCTCCAATTGATGGCCTCAAGCACCAAGATCCAAGCAAGAATGGTTAAGGAAAGGATAGCATAAGGATTTTGTGTTGAAAAAGAGAAGGATTTGTGGATTTTTGATGTGGTTTTTGAAGAACTTTGAAGAAAAATGAAAAGAAAAGAGTTAAAGAAAGAGGGTGCAGGTTTCGGCCAGAATAGAGGAATGGGGGAGGGTGTGGGCAAGTGGGGAAACTCAAGGGTCAAGTTCCAAAGTCAAATGTATCATAACTTATTCATTATATTTAAAATAAATCAAAAAAAACCCTTAAATCAACTCAAGAAAGCAACTAAAGAAAAGAGGCCATAAATTTCTGGTCTCACACAAGGTGGGGCTGTACTAGGGCTGAGGAAAAAGAGAGAGGGTTTTTACAAAAGAAATTTTATGCAAAAAGGCCCCCTACAACTCAAAAATTGCAAGTTTTAGCTCAAAATTCAATAAATTCGTTTCATAACATAAAAATTTGTTAAAAATCAAAATAAATTACTAAAAATTCATGTTATCACTAGATTATAATTATCATAATTTTAGAGATTAAAATTTGCCCGGAAAAATTTGTATTTATCGCTTATTTAATGTATTTTCTTACCGGCTTAAAATAATATTAAAAAATTGAAAAACAGGGAAAATTTTTTAAATGACCAAAATTTCATAATTAACTCATTAGCTACTAAAAACAAGTAATTACCTATCCATTTAAGGTATAATTAGCCCTAAACTGCAAAATATCGAGAAAGACGGTTTTCGGAAAAATACCGAATTTTCACCGAATTTCAGGAAAACACCAAAACGACTTTTCAAGACACTACAATCTTCCCCCCTTAAAGAAATTCGGTCCCCGAATTTAAAAATATAGCTACGCGTACCTTCGAAGAGATGGGGATATTTCTTCCTCATCTCGCCCTCGGTCTCCCAGGTAACCTCCTCGCTGCTCGGGCTACGCCAAAGGACCTTGACGGTTGGTATAATCTTCGACCTCAACTTCTTCACCTGCCGATCCAGGATGGCCACCGGCTGCTCTGCAAAAGAAAGGTCGCGCTCTAGCTGGACTGTCGGGTGCTGAATCGCATGCGAAGGGTCGTGAAGGTACTTGCGGAGCATCGAAACATGGAAGACGGGGTGAACATCGGGAAAGCTGGGAGGAAGAGCCAAACGATATGCAACAGCGCCAACACGCTCGAGGATCTCGAAGGGACCTACGAATCTAGGGCTAAGCTTTCCCTTTCGCCCAAAACGCATCACGCCCTTCATCGGAGAGACTTTCAGAAAAACATGGTCGCCAACTGCGAACTCTAATCTGCGACGGCGCCTGTCAGCATACGATTTCTGCCTGCTCTGAGCCGCTCTCATCCGGTCTCGGATCAACTGGATCTTCGATGTCGTCTCCTCAACAAGCTGCGGCCCCAAAATGCTGCTCTCGCTGAGCTCTGTCCAACAAACGGGCGATCTGCATCTCCTCCCATACAATGCCTCGAAAGGTGCCATCTGAATAGTATCCTGGAAGCTGTTGTTGTAGGAGAACTCCACTAGAGGTAAATGACGATCCCAGCTACCCCCAAAGTCTAACACGCATGCTCTGAGCATGTCCTCGAGAGTCTGAATGGTCCGCTCTGACTGTCCGTCTGTCTGCGGATGAAACGCTGTGCTGAAGCTCAAATGAGTGCCTAAAGCCTCCTGAAGTCTCTGCCAAAGTCGGCTGGTGAACTGAGTGCCTCGATCTGACACGATACAAGTCGGTACGCCATGTAGTCGCACGATCTCGTCAATATAGAGCTGAGCATACTGAGCGAAGCTGAAAGTCGTCTTCACTGGCAGGAAGTGAGCCGCTTTCGTCAATCTGTCCACGATCACCCAGATGGAGTCGTACCCTCGACTGGTCCTGGGTAGACCCACAACGAAGTCCATCGAAATCTGTTCCCATTTCCACTCTGGAATGGGTAACGGCTGTAGCTCTCCCGCGGGCCTCTGGTGCTCGGCCTTGACTTGCTGACAAGTCAGGCATCTCGAAACGAACTCCGCAATGTCCCTCTTCATCCCGTCCCACCAGTAGGTCTCTCTCATATCATGGTACATCTTGGTGGAACCGGGGTGGACACTATACACTGATCGGTGTGCCTCCTCAAGAATGTCGCGCCGCAATCCATCAGCCTCTGGTACGCACAGTCTAGATCCATATCGTAAAATCCCCTGATCGTCAACCACGAACTCGGAAAATCTGCCCTGTCCCATCTGTGTCATGATCTCTGAGCAACGGTCGTCACTGCGCTGTGCCTCATATACACGGTCAAGCAACTGTAGGCGTGCACGAACATGCGCGAGCTGTCCCCCTGTCTGAGTGAACTCGAACTCAACTCGGCTGTCGCATAACATCTGCCAATCTGCTGACGACTGCCTCTGAACTGTGCGCAAAAAGGATAGACTACCCCCGGGCCTCCTACTCAACGCATCTGCCACCACATTTGCCTTGCCGGGGTGATATAAGATCTCGCAGTCGTAGTCTTTCACCAACTCCATCCAACGACGCTGTCTGAGGTTCAGGTCTCGCTGCTGAAATATGTACTTTAAGCTCTTGTGATCGGTGAATATCTGACACGACTCGCCGTAAAGGTAATGTCGCCAAATCTTTAGTGCAAAGACCACTGCAGCCATCTCCAAATCATGAGTGGGGTAGTTCTGTTCATGCTTCTTCAACTGCCGAGACGCATAAGAAATCATCCGGCCATGCTGCATCAATACGCATCCTAATCCCACTCGCGAAGCATCACAGTAGACAACAAATCCGCCTGATCCCGAAGGTAAAGATAATATCGGCGCCGTAGTCAAACAAGTCCGTAGCTGCTGAAAACTGCGCTCGCACTCCTCTGTCCAAACGAAAGGAACTCCCTTCCGGGTCAAACTGGTCAACGGTGCAGCTATACGGGAGAAGTCCTGAACAAAACGCCTGTAGTAGCCCGCCAGGCCTAGAAAACTACGGATCTCAGTAACCGATGTAGGTCGGGGCCACTGCTGAACAGCCTCAATCTTCTTCGGGTCCACACAAATGCCGTCTCTCGTAACCACGTGACCCAAGAATCCGACGCTGTCTAGCCAGAACGCACACTTGGAGAACTTCACGAACAGCTGATGCTCCCTCAGAGTCTGTAACGTAATCCGCAAGTGCTGCTCGTGCTCCTCTCTGCTCCGGGAGTACTGTTGGTGTATATGCCCTAGAGGCCATTACTGTATCATACTAGTATGTATATTACTTGATGGAAGCTTGGGATATTCACAGTTGTACAGACAATCTTGCTCAATATAGTAGTATGCTACTTGGTTTGTCTCTGCTTTAATGTGTACATGTGTGTTTATTTATTATATCACCTATACGCATTAGTAGAGCCCTTAGGATCTTTGCTTGATTACCGGCGTTGTGATGGCGATCACACTCGTGGGGGCTGGGTAATCTACAAGCACATCCTTATACACGTCCCTAGTCGTGGGAGTATCGAGATAGGGCATCGATACTCCGGAGTAGACTAGCGTATGCGCTTCTCATCCCAGCTCGGGAGACGGTCTGTCCCACAGCCGTCAGTACGTCGTACTTGAGATAGTATGCGGGTGCTCGTTAGGTTACGAGTACACTGGACAGGACTCGTCGGGAACTGATGGTTGGTATTATACCTATCGTCAGTTATCAGTTCCCAGGTGACATGAGTACAGCTTAGTCCGCTGACTTGATACTGTCACTTCGCCTCGAGTGTGTTCCCACTGTTCTTTGATTGCTACCCTACCACGGCTCTACTGAGTCGTGCAAACAGGTAGTAGTTGGGAGCAGTCCCGAAGCACTTGGAGGCAGTGATGGTTAGACAGGATTCGTCTCTCCCGGTATTGGGGGTTGACATCGCGCTGTGTCTAGGAGAGCCATTACACGAGTAGTCCCTGGCCAGGGCAAGCGAGATATACTGGTAGGTTTCCAGTGTTATCTCAGGGTGTATTGGGCTTCACTCCGACACGACTTGTACCGCTATTAGGGGACTGACGTTTACTGCCCCCCTAGGCCCGCCATGCGATGTATCAGACGAACAGACCGGACTGTACGGAGACTGTCACATACAGGCTCAGTAGGAGTGCAGATGGGGTTCACCTCGTCAGTCTTCTTATCGACATCTACCTGGGGACCGTTACGTACAGCTAGTGCCGCTTGCGGTCTGTGGTTAAACCCACTGCCAGCGTAGTGTCGAGTCTTTAGAGTCCCACACAGAGAGCTATTCGCCTTTAGGCAAAACGAGTAGAGGTCGCATGGTTTTGCGACAGGGTTCGTTCGCATCCGCGCACTTGTGCACGTTTGCTGTCCGGACAGTTTATACTAGCGGGCTTTGGTTTAAGCCGGATCCTAGTATATGATTTGAGATTGGTTTTTCTCATTGTGTTCGTGTTCCTCGGATCACGAATGCGGGTGCGTATGCACGGTTGCTTGAGATTGAGGGAGAGGACCTTGTTTAGGGTTAATGACTATTGTCATTTTATTAACCCTATTGTTTTTGTGTGTATTATTGTTAATTAATAATTAGCTTAATTATTGTGCATGGTTGTTGTTGTTGACACTTTGACTTTGTTGACTTGTTGACCAAGTTGACAATTTGACCATGATCATTTCATTTGGAAGATGCTCTTTGATTCTTGCAATTTGCATTAATAATGAAATGATAACGGTCACCTCTTGATTAAACCATGACAATTTTCTTGCTAATTGATTAATTAAAATAACTCACACATATTAGTGAGAATGGCTCACTATTATTCTCACTCTCTCATTTCTTTTCTCTCTCTTGCTCATCCTCTCCCTCAAGCTCTCTCCCTCTCATGTGTTGAGAAACAAAAAGCTTGAGAAAAACCCTCTCTTGATCTTCTCTACTCACTTCTAGGGTTCAAGTCTTAGCATTTCTTGCACTCTAGTTACTCCTAGCTTGGAGTTGAAGCTAAAGGTGGTGGCTTTCGGGTGGATCCTTCTTTGACGGGAGAAGACAAGCAAGGTGATCCTTTTCTACCATACCTAGGAACAAGGAGAGAAGGACTAAAGACCAAAGGTATAACCTTTCTACAACTTTGTTAGTTGTTAGTTTACTTTAGCTAGTTTTAGTTTAGCAAAGATCCTCACCAGCTCGGTCCATGTTGCCTAAGTCATTAAAAATCGGATTTTTATTATGTTTTCCGCCTCCCCGCAAGCACCGGGGTGGGCAACGTGGACCCAACAGTGGTATCAGAGCCTAACTAAACTCAAACTAGCTAGGTAGTGAAGTGTAACGAAGTTTCGAAACCGAAAATCCAAAAACCGAACTTTTGTAAAACCCTAGTTTCTGTTGAAATTTTTTCTGCTCAAAATAGAAAACTTTATATTTGTAAATTCATCTCAGGGTTTTCTAAAACCACCCATGAAAAACGACACAGAGATTTGTCTAAACCGCCGCGCTTCCGCCGCACGAGGTAGGCTCATGCCGCGGAAGCGCCGCGGTTTGATGTCCTCTCTGCTTCGTTTTTCGTGCAGTGTCTTTCTCTGTTGATTTTGGGATTTTTAGGATATATAGTATATGCCCAGATTTTCCAGAACTAAAATTTACTTTTGGGGGCCTATAAATCCGTATTTTTCGGAACTTCGCTACACTTTAACTACATCGGTTATATCTGTAATGCTTGCATGTATTGAACGTCGGCTAATCGCTATAAGACGATTAGTCGGGGTTATACATGATCTGTGATTGTTATTGGTTTGTGGATATGAATGGATTGGATTGTCGCGGGGTGAATGGCCGGGGTGGATGTGAGATGAGCGTTGTTTTTCTTTCATTCATTTGTAACATGTAAATTGATGTAATAATATTCTTTGTATGGCCGCACAACCGGGTCGGGGTTGTAGCCGTCATTGTATAATTCTTTTTACTGTTTTTGCTCCTAGGATAGACGCATGGAGGGGGTGCACAAACTACCGGGTATCTCGAAGTGCCGAGTGGCCTACTCACGGTGGTGAGGGAGGTTGCTTCGCTTCGGGTGCTTGGCGGGTAGTTTGCCGCACCCGTAGGGGTCTAGGGTGGGGTATTGGCCATTCACCGCGACCGTGTAATCCGCTTTACGTTGCAGGCTCGAACGCATTGCGGATTCCTAGTATATCCAATGTATTCATCTGTGATATGTAATGTCTATCATTGCTTTCTATTTAGGCGTTGCTTATGTTTTACAGCCGCGCTAGCCCAGCCCCCGCTCTGTCGTTAGTTAAGTAACCTAACGGGTGATGACGGGGCCCCGTGGCGAATGCGAATGGCATAAGCGTACGTCATATTTTGGTTGTTTTCTGCAATGGTAGGATTTAAATGATGGGACGCATTAAAAGAACTAATGCAAGAAAATAAACCTAAAAGACGTTGTTGGAACAATTTTTCAAAAAGCTGTTATTGCAAGGACGTTCATTTTTGTTTTGCATCGCGGTATTCGGTTATGAATGCCCAGCACCTCAGTCGACGAGGCAAGGGCCGAGATCCCTTCACCGGGAGTGACCCCTTGGACAAAACTTTGCGTCAGGGTAATAACTTCACCATAGTCGATTATTCTTGCTTTGCATCGAGGTATTCATCTTACGAATGCCCAGCACCTCACTCGACGAGGAAAGAGCCGAGATCCCTTCGCAGGGAGTGACCTCTTTAGCAAATGTTTTCGCCACTATGTTTTTCAAAAAGACTACCAGGTTCCTTCAACGATATCAAGTTCATTACGTTAACGGGTTTTTCGCCAAAAACCCAGCCGTAGCCCTCTGTCATTTCTTACAAGTAACACTTAGTATTCGTGCTGCGTTTGTTGACTCCGTCAAGGCGTAGTGTACGGTAGCTAAGTGCTGCTTGTTTGTATCGGTATATGGGATTGATTAGGACAGTCGTATAACCTTGTTGACTCCGTCAAGGGTTATGCGGGTGGGTTTAATGCAATCCAGATAATGACAGGTTGAACTTGACTAGGACTCTTTGATTTGTTGACTCCGTCAAGATCACTTGGGTCCTAGGGGCAAAAACCATATCGGGAGTTTCAAAAGAACTGAAACTTGCAGATTCAGCATACCTTCTGGAGTGTGGTGACTAGAGTGGATTCCATCTAGGTTATGACACAATGACAGTTGGATCCCGATCCCACTGATGAGTTGGTTTACTCTCGGGAGATTATTTTCACTTAACGATCAATGCTATAAACCTAGTAGGTGTCTAGAAAGGTGTTAGCGGGGTTACGCCCCCAGGGAAAAGAGGTTATTTAATTAAGGAACTTCGCGAAAGCGTTGGAAAACCTCCCTCGAAGTACCAACACTAGCCTGGCTGAAAGGTTAAGCAAGTATTGTGACGTGAATTAAAACCCGGCTAGTTCTTCTTTTAAAGGTTTTAAGAAGAATTTGAGGAAACAGTGGGAGACATCCTGGTTAGATAAATTAATAAACCAATCTAATCTTGCAAGAGCATACGCTGAGTGTTTCTTTTCTCTCTCTCCAGGCAGCAACCATTTCACGCCCTAATCAAGATAATAAAATGTATTGCTTGACCGATCCGGATTCTTATTCGGGACTGGGGAAAGTTGGTTCAGCTCTAACTTGTGACAACAGTCATAAGTATGAGAATGGGAAAGGGGATTGTATGGATTTCCAGGATACCCAGTCGAAGAAGAAGCATGGTTTTGCATCTACTTCAGGTGTTCTTGTAATTGAGAACTGTTTTACGGTCAGCCCTACCTCCTGGGTACTTGATACCGGATCAGGATCTCATATCTGTAATTTATTACAAGGACTGAGAAAAAGTAGGAAAGTTGCACCGGGTGATATGTCGCTCAGAGTAGCGAACGGAGCACAAGTTTATGCGGCAGCCGTCGGTGAATATCACCTAGTATTGCCAAATGGCAAGACTATGATTTTGAACGATTGCTACTATGTACCCTCCATGGTTTGCAACATCATATCAGTTTCTTTACTCGATAAAGAAAGATATAAGTTTGTTCTTGAAAAGAATATCATGAACATTTACCTTGATAAGGTACTGGTTGCAGAGGGTACACTGTTTAATGGTATCTACGTTCTAAATCAGAATACAGTTCCCAATATACAAAACACGCGCAAGAGGAAGAATTCAGATACGAATGAATCCTATTTGTGGCATTGTAGACTTGGTCATATCGGAGAGAAAAGACTGAGTAAGTTGCATAAAGATGGACTCTTGAATGCGTTCGAGTTTTCATCTTATGAAACTTGTCAGTCTTGTCTCAAAGGGAAGATGACCAAATCTCCGTTCACCGGACATGGAGAAAGAGCAAGAGAGCTCTTGGGACTCATACACAGTGATGTGTGTGGTCCGATGTCTATACATGCAAGGGGTGGGTTCTCGTACTTCATCACATTCACTGACGATCTCTCTAGGTTCGGATATGTGTATCTGATGAAACACAAATCTGAAGCTTTTGAGAAATTCAAGGAATTCAGAAATGAAGTAGAGAACCAGACAGGCAAAAGTATCAAGATCCTCCGGTCTGACAGGGGAGGGGAGTACTTAAGCACGGAATTCCTAGATTACTTAAAAGAGAATGGTATTCTCTCTCAGCTTACTCCTCCTTATACACCACAGCACAACGGTGTTTCGGAGCGGAGGAATCGTACCCTACTGGATATGGTTCGCTCCATGATGAGTAGTGCTGAGTTGCCTCTTTCATTTTGGGGACATGCGCTTCAGACAGCGGCGTACCTATTGAACTATGTTCCATCCAAATCAGTGCCTAAGACTCCATATGAAATATGGAGTGGAAGAAATCCGTATCTTAAGCGATTTAAGATATGGGGTTGTCCGGCCTATGTGAAAACACAGAAACCGGACAAGTTGGAGGCACGGTCAGTTCTCTGTAAATTTGTGGGATATCCTAAAGACTCACTAGGATATCTGTTCTACCACACTGAGGAACAGAAGGTGTTTGTATCTCGCCACGCTACCTTCTTAGAAAGGGAGTTTCTTGCAAAAGAAGCTAGTGGGAGTTCGGTAGAACTGGAAGAAATTCAGCGACCACAAAATGTAACTGAAAATTTGGAGGAACCGCTAGATTCAGTGACCCCAAACGAACCTCAGCCACTCCGCAGATCTGGTAGGATTTCTCATCCGCCCGAGAGATACTACGGTTTTCTCATTGACGGGGATCGAGAGGATTGCATCTTGGAAGAAGATGACCCTACCAGTTTCAGGCAGGCCATTATCAGTAGGGACTCTGATAAGTGGCAGGAAGCAATGCAATCCGAAATGGAGTCCATGTACGCCAATAAAGTGTGGACCTTGGATATTGCTCCAGCTGGGGTAAAACCCGTTGGATGCAAATGGATCTACAAAAGGAAACTTGGTGTAGATGGGCAGGTGGAAACCTATAAAGCTAGGCTCGTTGCAAAAGGTTTCCGTCAAAGACCTGGTTTGGACTATGACGAGACTTTTTCTCCGGTAGCTATGCTCAAATCCATTCGGATCTTACTTGCCATTGCTGCCTTCCATGACTATGAAATCTGGCAGATGGATGTTAAAACGGCTTTCCTAAACGGTTGTTTGGAAGAGTGCGTTTACATGGATCAACCAGAAGGTTTCGTAGACAGTGGGAGCAGCGGAAAGGTGTGCAAGTTGCTTAAATCCATTTATGGATTAAAGCAGGCATCGCGGAGCTGGAACATCTGTTTTGATGAGGCAATCAAGGAATTTGATTTCATCAAGAACGAAGATGAACCCTGTGTATATAAGAAGATTGTAGGACGAACTGTCGTATTCCTAGTCTTGTACGTGGACGACATTCTTTTGATAGGAAATGACATTCCTATGCTACAATCGGTCAAGCTGTTTTTGTCACAAAGGTTCTCCATGAAGGACCTGGGTGATGCCTCGTACATTCTGGGGATCAAGATCTATAGAGATAGATCCAAGAAACTATTGGGACTTTCACAGTCCAGGTACATAGAGACCGTACTAAAGAGATTTAGTATGGAGGATTCCAAGCGCGGTAACATACCCGCATTGCACGGAATTACCCTCTCCAAGAAGATGTCTCCTAAGACTGACGAGGAGAGGGTTCGCATGAGCACTATACCCTACGCTTCGGCGGTAGGATCTATAATGTATGCGATGCTATGTACAAGACCAGATGTAGCTTACGCGTTGAGCACGGTAAGCCGGTATCAGTCGGACCCAGGGGAGGACCACTGGACAGCAGTGAAGAACATTCTCAAGTACCTGAGAAGGACTAAGGAGATGTTCCTGGTTTACGGTAATGGAGACCTTAGGGTCGAGTCCTTTACCGATTCAAGCTTCCAGAGTGACAAAGATGATAGCAAGTCCGTCTCGGGTTTTGTGTTTACCCTCAACGGGGGGGCGGTATGTTGGAGGAGTTCCAAGCAGGATACCGTCGCAGACTCGACGATGGAGGCTGAATACATTGCTGCAAGCGATGCCGCAAAAGAGGCAGTCTGGATTAAGAAGTTCATTAGTGAACTTCAGGTGGTTCCGTCCATTGTTGACCCAATACCTTTGTATTGCGATAACAATGGGGCTATAGCTTTAGCGAAGGAACCAAGGTCCCATCAGAAATCCAGGCACATCTTAAGGCGGTATCACCTGATCAGGGAGATCATTGATCGACAGGAGATCGAGGTGCGGAGAGTGGACACAAAGGACAACACTGCGGACCCATTCACGAAGGCTTTACCCCAGACTCAGTTCGAGCGGCTGATCGAGATGATAGGTCTTCGATACGCCAGTACATGGCCTTAGTGCAAGTGGGAGATTGTTGGTGTATATGCCCTAGAGGCCATTACTGTATCATACTAGTATGTATATTACTTGATGGAAGCTTGGGATATTCACAGTTGTACAGACAATCTTGCTCAATATAGTAGTATGCTACTTGGTTTGTCTCTGCTTTAATGTGTACATGTGTGTTTATTTATTATATCACCTATACGCATTAGTAGAGCCCTTAGGATCTTTGCTTGATTACCGGCGTTGTGATGGCGATCACACTCGTGGGGGCTGGGTAATCTACAAGCACATCCTTATACACGTCCCTAGTCGTGGGAGTATCGAGATAGGGCATCGATACTCCGGAGTAGACTAGCGTATGCGCTTCTCATCCCAGCTCGGGAGACGGTCTGTCCCACAGCCGTCAGTACGTCGTACTTGAGATAGTATGCGGGTGCTCGTTAGGTTACGAGTACACTGGACAGGACTCGTCGGGAACTGATGGTTGGTATTATACCTATCGTCAGTTATCAGTTCCCAGGTGACATGAGTACAGCTTAGTCCGCTGACTTGACACTGTCACTTCGCCTCGAGTGTGTTCCCACTGTTCTTTGATTGCTACCCTACCACGGCTCTACTGAGTCGTGCAAACAGGTAGTAGTTGGGAGCAGTCCCGAAGCACTTGGAGGCAGTGACGGTTAGACAGGATTCGTCTCTCCCGGTATTGGGGGTTGACATCGCGCTGTGTCTAGGAGAGCCATTACACGAGTAGTCCCTGGCCAGGGCAAGCGAGATATACTGGTAGGTTTCCAGTGTTATCTCAGGGTGTATTGGGCTTCACTCCGACACGACTTGTACCGCTATTAGGGGACTGACGTTTACCACCCCCCTAGGCCCGCCATGCGATGTATCAGACGAACAGACCGGACTGTACGGAGACTGTCACATACAGGCTCAGTAGGAGTACAGATGGGGTTCACCTCGTCAGTCTTCTTATCGACATCTACCTGGGGACCGTTACGTACAGCTAGTGCCGCTTGCGGTCTGTGGTTAAACCCACTGCCAGCGTAGTGTCGAGTCTTTAGAGTCCCACACAGAGAGCTATTCGCCTTTAGGCAAAACGAGTAGAGGTCGCATGGTTTTGCGACAGGGTTCGTTCGCATCCGCGCACTTGTGCACGTTTGCTGTCCGGACAGTTTATACTAGCGGGCTTTGGTTTAAGCCGGATCCTAGTATATGATTTGAGATTGGTTTTTCTCATTGTGTTCGTGTTCCTCGGATCACGAATGCGGGTGCGTATGCACGGTTGCTTGAGATTGAGGGAGAGGACCTTGTTTAGGGTTAATGACTATTGTCATTTTATTAACCCTATTGTTTTTGTGTGTATTATTGTTAATTAATAATTAGCTTAATTATTGTGCATGGTTGTTGTTGTTGACACTTTGACTTTGTTGACTTGTTGACCAAGTTGACAATTTGACCATGATCATTTCATTTGGAAGATGCTCTTTGATTCTTGCAATTTGCATTAATAATGAAATGATAATGGTCACCTCTTGATTAAACCATGACAATTTTCTTGCTAATTGATTAATTAAAATAACTCACACATATTAGTGAGAATGGCTCACTATTATTCTCACTCTCTCATTTCTTTTCTCTCTCTTGCTCATCCTCTCCCTCAAGCTCTCTCCCTCTCATGTGTTGAGAAACAAAAAGCTTGAGAAAAACCCTCTCTTGATCTTCTCTACTCACTTCTAGGGTTCAAGTCTTAGCATTTCTTGCACTCTAGTTACTCCTAGCTTGGAGTTGAAGCTAAAGGTGGTGGCTTTCGGGTGGATCCTTCTTTGACGGGAGAAGACAAGCAAGGTGATCCTTTTCTACCATACCTAGGAGCAAGGAGAGAAGGACTAAAGACCAAAGGTATAACCTTTCTACAACTTTGTTAGTTGTTAGTTTACTTTAGCTAGTTTTAGTTTAGCAAAGATCCTCACCAGCTCGGTCCATGTTGCCTAAGTCATTAAAAATCGGATTTTTATTATGTTTTCCGCCTCCCCGCAAGCACCGGGGTGGGCAACGTGGACCCAACAAGTACACCAAGATATCGTCGATAAACACGATGATGAACAAGTCAAGATACGGCCTGAATGTACGGTTCATCAAATCCATAAATGCTGCTGGGGCGTTGGTGAGTCCGAACGACATCACCAAAAACTCGTAGTGGCCATAGCGTGTACGGAAAGCTGTCCTCGGTATATCTTTCTGTCGAACTCGCAGCTGATGGTATCCTGATCGCAAGTCGATCCTCGAAAAATACCCCGCACCCTGAAGCTGGTCGAACAAATCATCAATGCACGGCAACGGATATCTGTTCCGAACGGTAACTTTGTTCAGCTGGCAGTAGTCGATACATAAGCGCAAACTTCCATCCTTCTTCTTAACAAACAGGACCGGAGCACCCCACGAAGAAACACTCGGTCGAATAAGCCCCTTATCCAACAAATCCTGCAACTGATCCTTCAGCTCTCGAAGCTCTGCTGGGGCCATCCGATAAGGCGGTATAGAAATAGGCCCCGAACCGGGAATCAAATCAATGCAGAACTCAACATCGCGCTCAGGCGGTAGCCCAGGTAGCTCATCAGGGAAAACATCAGGGAACTCACAAACTACCGGGACCCGGTCCAACGGAACCTCTGCAGCTCGCGTATCACAAACAAACGCTAAGAATCCCTGACATCCCTTCCGCAAGAGCTGACCAGCGCGAAGAGACGAAATTAAGCTGGGAAGGGTGACACTGCGGTCTCCCCTGAATAACAAGGACTGGCTCTCCCGGAAAGCTAAATCTGACTGCCTTCTCACGGCAGTCCACCGAAGCATAACAAGTGGCTAGCCAATCCATGCCCAGAAGCACATCAAAGTCCAACATATCGAGGAGTATTAAATCAACTGATGAATCCCTCTCCCCGATACGAACGGAACACAAATGAAATACAAACCGAGCGACAAACGACTCGCCTACCGGAGTAACAACAACAAGCGGACGATCTAACGACGACGACTCACGGCCCAACATCGGTGCAAAGTGTGTAGATACGTACGAATGTGTGGAACCTGGGTCGAATAGTACCCGTGCGTCGAAAGAACAAACTGGCAAGGTACCTGTCACAACGGCATTGGATGCCTGCGCATCCTGCGGTGTCAAAGCAAATACTCGGGCCTGTCCTCCACCGATAGCGGGCTGACCTCGACCTCGGCCTCTGCCTCCTCGTCCTCTCTGAACAGGACCGCCGCGTCCACGGCCTCTCGGTGCACCTAACTGGCATGGAGCATCGCCTGGGGTAGGAAGTAGGGCTCTCTGAGGAGGGGGTGGTGATGGTGGTAGGGTCACATGCGGAACTGTCGCTGCTCCCTGTCGTCTCACTGGACAGTCTCTGACAAGATGGTGCAGACTCCCGCACCCAAAACATCCTAGCGACGGCTGCTGCCCCTGGGGATAAGAACCATATAACTGTCCCCGCCTAAATCCTCTGCCAGGCCTATCTCTCGGAAAGAATCTGGCGCTCTGCCTCTGAGGCGGTACATCGGTGCGCATCCTCTTCGGCCCAGAAACGGCCGAAGTCCGTGATATGCGTGCCTCCATCCGCAATGCCGTATCCATAGCAGCTGAATAAGTGTCGTAGTGCTGGGCGCCAATGGCAAGATATAGCTGGGCATCAAGTCCCTGTACGAACCTCTTCACCATCTTCTCTTCGGTATCCACCAAATACTGAGCATATCGGGATAACTGTGTAAACTGGATATCATACTCAGACACCGTCATCCCAGGTGTCTTGACTAAGGCCTCGAAGCTACGAGCTCTGGCGTCACGAACGCTCTCTGGAAGGAAACGGGCTAGAAAGACCGCTGTAAACTCGGCCCAAGTCATAGGCGGTAGACCTGCAGCTCGACCTCTCAAGACTGACTCCCACCATGTCTGCGCGAGACCCTCTAGTCGGAAACTCGCAAGCTCTGCCCATCGATCATCCGAACATCTCAGCGAACGGCAGATCCTGGCTAAACTGTCAAGGAACGTCTGTGGGTCCTCCGCTGCCTCGGTGCCGGTGAATACTGGAGGTCTCAGCCTCATGAAATCCTGTAGTGAAACTGGAATGGCCACGGTGGTAGAAGTAGGAGCAGGTATCATGGTCGTCTGTGACGTAGTAGGTACGTCATCTGGCCTCGGTGTACGACTGGCTGCAACTAGGGATCCTACCATCTGACGCAGCTCCTGCATGCCTCCCATCATCTGTCGCAACTCCTCCATACCGGTCTCGAGCCTATCCATACGGCCTGGGGAAGGTGGATCGGTCTGTCCCTGCGGCGTAGGCATACCGCCCTGCTCAGTCCTAGTCTCGGACGAGCCAGCTCGAATCTTGTCTCTGGCGGCAGCCCTCTGTGCCCTCGTAGCCTTCGGCGGCATAGTGGCTGTTACAGGAAAACGGATAGTAAGGACAGTGCAATAGGATTATAGGATACACGGAATTGAAGAAGGAAATTTCCAAGCAAGTATCCTAAAGTCACTTAGGCGGAGTACCGTATCGTAAGTATGCCGCGGACATACGCACGCTACGTTACGCTGCTTAAGTCACTTACTCCATCTACCAAGGGTCATCCTACACTCACAAAGGTAAAACCTATTGCTCTGATACCAACTTTGTCACGACCCGCAGGGTACGGAACGTGACTGGCACTTAAGTTTACGAAACGTCTAAAGGCGTCCGTAAAATAAGTAAGCCAAAGCCCAGAAAACAAAACCAATTAAGCAAAAGAGTGAAGAAAAACCCAAACATTTGAAAGCAAGTTTATCAAATAAGTCATGTAAAACCCTTTTTAAAAACAATACTAATTTTTCCGAAAATTTCGGCAGAGTCTCCTTTGTAAATACTGGCCCCCAAAAATGGGTACAACAAGAATATATGTAAAACCAACAAAATAGAGCATCCCCAAGCGGGAGCTAGCTCTTCGCCATAAGGCGGTCACAAATCCCACGCAATGTAAATGACAGCAAGCATAATAATCATAATAAAGCATGAGAAAAGCAGCATGTCGGCTCAAGTAAGCTCGACCCCAAAATACAGCATAAAATCCACAAACCTCACAGTCTCATCTCTAGGTCAATATACAATAAATCTGGTAGAAACAGTAGATGGAGTACACTAGATACAAAGAATATACAAGTGGTACAAAATAATAACATAACCCACCTATGAGCAAATCTCGAGCTCAGGCAAAAGAGGCAAAAGACAAGTGCGCCCGCCGCTACTGAACTGACGGAGCGGACCTGCAAAAGACTGTGGCACAACGGGGGTGAGTTGCCAACTCGTGAGTAATAAATAACATCTACAAAGGCTATCGTATGCATGCACACAAGCATCCTAGCATCTATAATACGGGTATGACTGGATGTACTAGCAGGTGTGTATATAACATCAGTGTACTAATATGTATGCAACATGAATATCTGAGGTCTCAATAGGTATATATAGGAAATATTTTATCTCTTTTTGTTTTTGAAACTCTTTTAGAATGCCAGCATAATGTTAATGAATCGACGAAAATCGGTGTCCAGCAACGACACCCAAAAGCTGTCTCAAATCTCATAAATCCATGTCATAGTGTCTCTGGCCTCAGCGATCCGGCTGACCCATCTCAATATCAATATCTCATCCTCTCGCGGCCCCGGTCGGTATCCTCTGGATATCCGCCGTGCCCAATGAAGTCACCGGTAGGTAATCCGTCCCCTGCCAGGCTCATCGTCAACACCACGAGCTTCTTGCCCCGGGATACCCTACCGGGCCCACCATGTACCCGAAACGGTTCATCCAACTCCTCGAAACGGGTCTCCAAAAACTACAGCAAACTCATGGTGGACGACACTTACACCACTAGAAAACCGCAATTTACATGTTTTAAAAATATCATAAGTTTGGAAATTTTGCGGCTTTCCCCCGAAATCCAGCAATATCATAAAATCTCAAGAAATCCTCATAAGTGCATATATCAATGATAATGAATGCGTATGTTATCAATAATCAAGTTGCGATGTGTGATTAATGTATTAAGCATGAACAATGAATATGATGAAGTACATGCACATGAATAGCAATCCTACGGTTTCATTTTAAGGAAATAGCACAATTTAAGTATCAATTAGTAAAAGGTTTAAATTAAAGGTTATCTAGTGTGGTGGCATGGCAATTACCAGGGTGTGTGTGTAAACATGAATAGTGCTCGTGCTGCATATAAAAACCTGGTAATGGTGCATGTGTCCTACAATTGAGTTTGCGTATATGGATATAATATATTGATCTAATTGCAGCAATTATCATGCCAGTATTATTATTCTAATGTCATAAGTGATTATCCAATTTACTATTTTCCAGTTTACTAAATCTATCGGGCGACTTGCGCCATCCAAACGATCGTCCCCCGTAGATGTTAAATCTACTCACCGGAATCCCTGGCTAGCTGTGTCCAATCACCGCCTTTCCCTTTCGCGGCGCGTCTGACGTTTCCGCGACCGAACCTGGAATTTACATCAGTACCAAATATAAGGTTACATATCAAGAACGACGCAAAACCCCAACGAAACTACTAAAGTTCGCTAGCTAGGTACAACGTGCACAAAGTGCGCGGACACACGCGAAAATCGCAAAAACTGCCGAAAAACGCCGATTTGGTCGCCCGGCAAAACTAAAACCCGACTACCCAAAAACCGCACTCACACATCCTAAAAGTCGCAGGACAAGCCATTACAATCATCAAGATATCAAAAATAATTCATCACATAACTTTTATAAAAATCTAGTAAGCATTTGCATTCCAAAATCGGTGCAAAAATCGCCGATTTGCGACAAAACGACTACAATAAAGCATAATTACCCAAGCACACTACAAGCAATCTACAAACACTAATTACAACACAATAGCCATGATTCCAATCCTATTTTCCATAAACAAAACCTTCTCTTGATTTTTGTAATTAGCAAACATAAACCAAACTATATATGGAAAACCTTAATTTAACACTAGATTTTAGCCTAATAAGCAAGTTAACCACTTAGATTAAGGTTAGCAAAACACTAGATAGCAAATTAGGTTTAATCAATTAAATAATGCTTTCTAAAACTTAATCCACTCACTAATCAAGCTTCACAAACCAATTCCATACAAAAACCCTCTCTTGAAAATCCTAAAAAGCAATTTCACACTTCTAAATTTAACCAAATTAGCATAATTGAAAACTACATCAACAAGATAACTATATGGATTAGTTAATTAACCACTAGATTAACTATAAAACAATCTAATTAAGTATTATGGCTTCAAAACCCTAGCTAAAATTTTTCAACCAAAACCTAAGAAAACTAGATTAAACTACACTAAATTTAACACTAAACCATGCATTTAAAGGAATTAGCAACAAAAGAAAGTAACTTTGATGGAATTTATACTTCTTGATCAATGGATCAAGCAAGAAAATTTTGCTCCAATTGATGGCCTCAAGCACCAAGATCCAAGCAAGAATGGTTAAGGAAAGGATAGCATAAGGATTTTGTGTTGAAAAAGAGAAGGATTTGTGGATTTTTGATGTGGTTTTTGAAGAACTTTGAAGAAAAATGAAAAGAAAAGAGTTGAAGAAAGAGGGTGCAGGTTTTGGCCAGAATAGAGGAATGGGGGAGGGTGTGGGCAAGTGGGGAAAGTCAAGGGTCAAGTTCCAAAGTCAAATGTATCATAACTTATTCATTATATTTAAAATAAATCAAAAAAAACCCTTAAATCAACTCAAGAAAGCAACTAAAGAAAAGAGGCCAGAAATTTCTGGTCTCACACAAGGTGGGGCTGTCCTAGGGCTGAGGAAAAAGAGAGAGGGTTTTTACAAAAGAAATTTTATGCAAAAAGGCCCCCTACAACTCAAAAATTGCAAGTTTTAGCTCAAAATTCAATAAATTCGTTTCATAACATAAAAATTTGTTAAAAATCAAAATAAATTACTAAAAATTCATGTTATCACTAGATTATAATTATCATAATTTTAGAGATTAAAATTAGCCCGGAAAAATTTGTATTTATCGCTTATTTAATGTATTTTCTTACCGGCTTAAAATAATATTAAAAAATTGAAAAATAGGGAAAATTTTTTAAATGACCAAAATTTCATAATTAACTCATTAGCTACTAAAAACAAGTAATTACCTATCCATTTAAGGTATAATTAGCCCTAAACTGCAAAATATCGAGAAAGACGGTTTTCGGAAAAATACCGAATTTTCACCGAATTTCAGGAAAACACCAAAACGACTTTTCAAGATGCTACAGACCCAGGCCGCAATTTGCGGCCAATGGAATTAATTGGTGGCCGGGTAAGGGAGTTAGGGGCTGGGGTCTTGGTGGTAGCTTCCTGGGTGCCTGCACATACCACTATCCAATCAATTTTATTTTAGGATGTCCCGGGTGATAGCAGATCCCAATTAACCTTCACAGATTTCATAAATTTTCCGATATCGGTTTCTAAACTCCGTATTCTGGTTTTAGGCTTCAGGTTAGGGTCTCAATTCATGCACTAGGGTGCTAGTATAACCTCTACTGAGCTTAATTTCCCAACACAACACAAGTTTCTCTCAAACCCTAACTAGGTTTTCATCAAGTCCATAATATCACACAATATCGATTTAATCTTAACATGGGGTTAAAGAAAATGCTAGAATTAAGCTAATGGTCCAGAAATTACCTCAATTGGCAACTCAAGAAAATTCTTGAGTTGCCCCTAGTGTCCCAAATCCTTGCTTCTTTAGCTCCAAGTGTAGATCTAGGGATGGTGCACACTTTTAATGAAATGAGAGTGTGATTTTGGTGAAGTTTGTGAGATGATTTGGGGCATTGAAGTGAGGAGGTGAGGTGAGGATGAAGCAGCAGCAGCAAGCAAAGGGAGAGGGAGAGAAATGAGGGGAAAAATGGCTAAGGGTTTGGTCAAATGAAGCCCATACCTCACTCTCTCACCTACCCTCAATTCTTTATTACTTTCTCTTTTCTTTTCCTTATTTTCTTTTCTTTTAAAACTCTTCTCACTCAAATAGTAACCCCAAAACAACCATGGCCATAAAAATGTAACACAAGTGTGAAAAAGTGATATGTGCATGTTTTGTACAAAATTGACAAAAATCCGATTAGCGATTTTTAATCGCGATTAGCACTAATTAAGCATATAACTAATCAATTAAACTTATAAATGGCATAATTCTTTAATTTACCCTATTTTAGAATTTTCCATAATTTTTCTCAAATTTTTTCCTATTTATTTGCATTTAATAACAACAAAATATTAAAATATTCAATAAAATAATATTAAATTAAAAAATTTCCCAAAAATAATATTTTATTATTTTGAAACGTTACAGTTTGACATCAGAGATGGTATACGGGCGCTCAGTGGAGACTGGGTACACTGAACGGACTCGCCGAGAACTCCCAGATGGTATTATACCTCACGTCAGATGGCAGTTCTCTGGTGACACTGGTACAGCTTAGTCTGTTGACCCGAGATCGTCATAGAGTCTTGTGTGTCTCCCACTGTGCTTTGATTTCCACCCTACCACGGCTCTACTGAGTCGTGCAAACAGGTGGTTTTTGGATACTGTCCCGATTCACATGGAGGCAATGAGCGATAGGAGGGGATTCGTCTCTCCCGGTATTGGGGGTTGATGTTGCGCTATGCTCGACTGGCCATAACAGGAAATCCCTGGCCAGGGTTGCAGTGACCTACTGGTAAGTGTTATCAGTAGTTTCACACATGTCATGGACTTCACGTCGGCATGACTTATCGAGCTACTGGGGTCTGACGTTTACCACCCCTAGGCGAGATATGCGGCATATCAGACGAACAGACCGGACTGTACGGTAAGTGTTACTGGTTGGATTCACAGGAGTGTGAGCGGGCTTGCTCGTCGATCTTCTGATCGCTCAATACCCGGGTGGCCGTTACGTTTAGCAGACCGCTTGCGGCTTGTGGGTGTTTGATATGATCATCACCTGCTGCCGGCGTATTGACGAGTCTTTAGAGTCCTACACAGAGGTTTCCTGGCTCAAGCGAAAAGAAATAGGAGCGCATATGAGATATGTGCGGGACCGAGAATAATGCGTGTATGTGATACCGTATTTCATTCTCGCGATGAATGTGTCGAATGGTTGTATGCGATATAACCTAGTTATCGAATCAAGGATTGATTCGATAAGTCGATACATTGGATACTAGCCGGTTATATGCGACATGACCGGATCATTGAATCAAGTGTTGATTTAATGATTCAATGTATAATTATATATTTGATGTATTACTTTGCATTAACTAGTATTTGTTCACTTTAAAAGGATTTTCTCACTTGAAGTGCACATTGTGTATATGATATATTTTTGTGCACAAGATTGTATCATGTTTGATGATACTTGCTCATTTGGGTTTGTGTAAAGATTAAACCATGTTTAGTGAATGGTTAGGGTTTATTTTCTCTTATTTATTTATCCATTTATTATTGTTTTGGAAAAGATAGAGAGAAAAAGAAATGGTGGCTTAGTTTGTTTTTTGTTGAAGCTTCTTGAAGCTTTGAACAAGTCCACCATTCTTGTCTCTTCTTTAACCCTAACCACTCATCTAACCTTAGTTAAATCTCTACACTAAACCATGTTTGAAGTCATGATAAGTATTCTTTTTATTTTCCTTTTTAAATAACTTATCATATATCTTCTTCTTCTTCTTCATCTTCAACAAAATGAAGAAGCTTGTCTTCACCAATGGCAAGTTGAGCATATGAGTGAGAAATCCAATTCTAAAGTGAACCCATCTTCTATTTCTTCATCCTCTACCTCTTGCCAAGTAGTATAGGGTGTTTCCTTCACAAGTTTTCATGGCTTTGTGAAGGTGGAGCTTGATCTAGTGATGCCTCGACGTAGATCATCTTCGGCATCGAAGCCGACGACCAAGCCCGCCCATTTCTTCGATGAAGCCGATGCTTGAGTCCGGAATCCGATTTGGACAGCGAGGGGACTTCATCACGGAGCCTAGGAGGTGGAGGACCGGATCTACAAAGGTTGTAGCCCCTTCCCTTTAGCTATATTTCTGTTTACTTGCTTGCATCGCCTAGTTTATCTAGTTAACGATCAGTATTAGGGTTTGTAGGCACCCGTAAAATTTGAATTAGCTATGTTTGATGCCTTGTGAGACTTCATTAGTGTGCCTAGGAACCCTACAGTGGTATCAGAGCCTAGCTAGAGCCTTAGGCAATGCGTAGACGGAGTTAGAAATCCGATCGAACTGAAACCGTAACCCTAATATTGCTCTCTGGACAATTTTGAAAAACGTGGTTTTTTCCAGATTAAAAATATGCAGAAAAATCAGCAGGAAGATCTAAGAGTTACTGTGAAATTCGAGCTCCTGAATCCATCAAAGAACCGCGTTTCCGCCGCATAAGCATGGCTTATGCGGCGGTTCTGCGGCCATAATGTCTCCTTGTTTAATGAATTGTGCACAGTAATTCCTAGTATGCAGTGCTGGTTTTCCTGGGAATTTTTAATATTTTTTCAAGAATTGAATTTTCTGGGTTGTATTAGGGACTCGGTGTTTCGATCGGATTGTCTAATTTTGTCTGTGTGTTTTTCCGGGTAATTTTTAGAATATGTTAAAAAGTTCGACCGGATATAAATACCCACTTTTTCCCTTGCCGGGAAATTTCCAATTGTTGGATTTTTCCGTAGTTTAACGACGTTCTAAGTAGTGCAAGTAATGCGATGGTCCCTCTAGAAGCCAAAAAACCTTAACTCGATTATGTGACCGTCTTGAACTGCCCTTTGAACCTTCGGGTTTGGGGCAGTACGGCGTGCCACATGTGAGGCGTTGGGTTGACCCTTCTACGGCTGGACCGTTGGTACTGAGGCACGAACTGAATGTTGTTAGACTTATTTCATGTGTTGAGCTGTATCGGGAAAACTTGGGTGTTCGATTGTTCGATCGGAAAGTTTAACATTTTCTATCTTATCCGGAATGTGATACAACAATTGGAATTCACAAGAAGTTATGAGATAACTGAATGAATGTTATAAACATAGCAGTTTAGTCTCAATTGATCGGTTGCCACGGAATTTTGATGTGATCAAAAGTCCGTCGCAATCACATAGCGTACGCGGATACTCGCCGGGTAAACTTAATAGACAGCCTCACTCCATAGCCCCGACCAAGTGACTGTAGGAGAACCCCATCGCCGAAAGCATCCGTTCGGGTGCTCGCGGTAGCGGTGTTCCGCCTTGGTGCACTTCGTCGACGGTATCAGGGGTGCGGCCGTCTACTGAAGTTTGCGACGAGCATTCGATCAGGATGTCGGGAATCTTGTTGAATTGCCCGACTTGATATTGAAAAGTGTTTTCGATAATGAGACTAAAATGCGGGGTTTATAATTGTTAGGCATGCGATGTCTAAAGAATTCATTTGGTCAGGCATGCGATGTCTGAGGTGGTTGCGGATTCCAACTGTTGTAGTTTTGCACTTTCTTTTCTGTGACCGTAAGTGTAATATGTGATATCGCCGGTTTCGTTGCTATATGTCAACGACAATTGGGATGCGCATATTTACTTACGTTGATGACATGTGATGTTATGTGTTGCTGGATATGTTATATTGGATCGTCGTGTTTGAATAGCCGGGGTTTTTTTTTATGTGAGATGAGTGTTTTTCATTTTCATTCATGTAAGAACTTGTATGTAATATTCTTTTATTGGGGCACTTCCAGGTGGCGGAAGTTGTCACCGTTGATGTATATTATTTACTTTTCCGCATTAGGATAGACCCAAGGAGGGGAGCACAAGTAACCGGGTTCTGGGGTCCAGTGGGAGACTAACTCGAGGAGTCGAGTCCGGGTCTCCTAACCCTAGAATTGGTAGGGTTGCTTGCCGCTCTCGTAGGGGTCTAGGGGTGTGGTATTGGCTATTCATCATGACCGTGGAATCCATGTTTTATACTGGCTCGTATTGAAAACACGGACGTCCTAGTATATCCAATATTTCATATGATATTTTCTGCTGCGTTATCTGTGATGTGATCATGTGATGTTCTGTGACAGATATTATATATAGTATATATGATATATTATATAGACGTTGCTTATGTTTTACACCCGCGCTAGCCCTGCCTCGCTCTGGCGTTAGTTACCTAACCTAACGGTGCAGACGGGACATCGAGGCGAATGCGGATGGCATAAGCGTACGTTATATTTATCTGTGATGGTTAGGTGGACTTATATGATGGGATATTCATTAATGAGATTAATGAAAGAAAATAAACCTAATTGATGTTGTGGAATCGAATTTCAAAATAAAACAGGTAGCAACGGTTCTTGCTTTGCATCGCGGTGTTCATTATAGAACATCCTGCACCTTATTCGACGTGGAAAGGACCGAGATCCCTTCACCGGGAGTGACTCCTTTAGCAATAACTGGCAGATGCTACAACCCTCGGTTTGTCTTTGATCGCTTCTATAGTTTCCGCTTTGCACAGTGATATATGTGATATATCCCGCACCTCATTCGATGAGGAAAGGGCCGACGATCCCTTCACCGGGAGTGACCCCTTTAGCAAAACTAGAAAAGCCTCAAAAACATCCCATTTAAAAACCATTTGATTCCGCAACGAGATCAAGTTCAAAGCGTTAAAGGTTTTCATAAAAACCATTCGCAACCCTCCGTCATTTTAGGAAGTAGAGTACTTAGTATTCGTGTTGTGTTTGTTGACCATAGTCAAGGCACAGTGTACGGTAGCTATGTGATGTCTTCCTACACCGCATATGATGCGATTAGTTAGGACAATCGTGTGACTTTGTTGACCATAGTTAAGGGTCATGTGGGTGGGTCTAATTAATCACGAAATGACCGGTAGAACTTGACTAGTACTTATGATTTGTTGACCATAGTTAAGGTCATAGGTGCTAGGGGTAAAAATCTTTATCGGGAGTTTCAAGTGTTGAAATTTGCAATGAGATTGCATACCTTCTATATGATAGTTGGATCCCGATACCCACTGCGAGTAATTGTTACTCCTGGGAGAGTTTTGCACTTTGCAATTAGCCGATCAAGTAGGTGTCTAGAAAGGTGTCAACGGGGTTACGCCTCTGGGAAAACGAGGTTTACTGTAATTTGGTCCGTGCGAAAGCACGGGGAACCTCCCTCAAAGTACCGACACTGGCCTGGCTGAAAGATTGGCGAACTTGTAGAGTGTAATTAATCCCGGCTAGTCTTTCCTTTTAGGGTTTTGAGGAAGATTTGATAAAAACAGTGGGAGCCATCCTGATTAGATAAAATATATAACCAATCTGATCTTGCAAGAGCGCACGCAGAGTGTTTTCTTCTATCTCACTCCAGGTAGTGACCATATCACACCTTAATCAAGATAATAATACGGATGTATTGACCGAACCCGCTTGTTATACTGAGCTGGGGAACGTTGGTCCCGCTCCAACTTATAATTGTTATAAGACAGAGTAGGAAATTGGGGATTACCAGAATTCCCGTGTTGCCTAAACGAAGAGAGTGCATGCTGATGCATCATCTTCGGGTGTGTTCATTACAAAGAACTGTTTCTCAGTTTCCTCCGCATCCTGGGTATATGATACCGGATCTGGATCCTAGATATGTAATCTGTTACATAGGGCTACAAAAGGGTAGAAAAACTGAGAACGGGTGATAAGTTTCATGAGACAGAAAATGGGGCAAGTGTTGCAGCCAAGTCTGTTGGTCACTGTCACCCTGTATTACCAATACATTGATTCTGAACGAATGTTATTAGATACCGAACCTGATATACAAAATCATATCAGTCTCTTTACAAGTAAAGAAATGATAAAATTTTGTATTGTTGGATAATGTTTTGAACATTTCCTATATCAAAAGTTGATTGGTTTAGGCACGTTATCTAAAAGCATTGTTGTTCTAAATCAAACTACAGTTCCTAGTATACAGAACACACACAAGAGGAAGAGTTCAGAAATGAACGAATCCTTCTTGAGGCATTGTAGACTAGGTCATATCAATGCGACCCGACTGGCTGAAGTTACATTTAGATATATATTTAATCAGTTTGAATTTACATCTTATGAAAACTTGCCGGTCATGTCACAAAGATTAGATGACCATAGCTCTGTTTATTGGAAACAGGGAAAGAGTTAGTAAACTCTTGGGATTGATACATGATGATGTATGTAAGGTCTCCTGTCTACACATACCAGGACTGGTTCTTTATACTTCACTATATTCTCTGATAATCTCTCAAGATTCAGTCATATGTTCCTGTTGAAACATAGGTCCGAACCTTTTGAGATGTTCACAGAATATAAGCTAGAAGTAGAGAACCAATACAGGTATAAGTATTATATCCTATGATGAGATCAGGGAGGAGAATACTTGTGCATGGCATTCCTGGACTATTCTAAAGGAAAACGAGATTCTCTCTCAGCATTACTCCTCCGTATACACCATAGCACGATGGTATATCGGGGCAGAGCAATAGCACCCTATGTGATATGGTGTGCTCTATGATGAGTACTACTGAGTTTCCTATTTCCTTTTGGGGTTATGCGCTTGAGATGCTGCGTACCTATTGAATTAGGTTCGAATCAGATCACTGCCTACCATTCCATATGAGATATGGTATGGGAAGAGCCTATCTCTTAAGTAAGTTAAGATTTGGGATTGTCCGGCCTATGTCAAAAGAAAAATCCGGACAAGATCGAGGCAAGATCAGTTCTGTAGAACTGGAAAGGTTCCAGTTGTACAAAACTGCTAATGATTTGACAGAACCAAAGGATTCAATAGTTTCCGACAAACCTCAGCCTCTCCGACGATCTGGTAGGGTTCCTCATCTGCCTGAGAGATACCTCGGTTTCTCGATGACAGTGGGAGCGAGGAATGCATCATGAGATGATGACCCAACTAGTTTCGAGCTGGCCATCAAGAGTAGGACTCTGTAAGAATGGCTGGATGCTTAGCGATCTGAGATGGAATCCATATACACCAACAAAGTATGGACTTTGATTGCGATATCTGAAGGGTTAAATCCTCATCAGGAGCAAGTATATCTTGAGATGATTACTTGGTGTAGATGGAAAAGTTGAGACTTTCAAAGCTAGACTTGTTAAAGGTTTTCGTCATCGACCAGGCACGAATAATGATGAAACCTTTTCCAGGGACTATGCTTAAGTCCATCCAGATCCTACTTGCCACGGCTTCATACCATGACTACGATATCTGGTGGTTGGGTACCATGACTACTTTTCTAAATAATGATTTAGAAGAGAACGTCTATAAGAACACAGCCAGAGGGCTACGTAAATAGTGGGAGCAGCGGAAATGTGTGCAAGATGTTTTATGTGATGAAGCAGGCATCGCGGAGTTGGAACATCTGTTTTGATGAGTTAGTCAAACAATTTGACATCATCAAAATGGTAGATGAACCTTGTATACACAAAACGGTAGTAGAGAGTGAAGTGGTCATCCTCGTATTATACGTGGACAACATACTCTTGATAGGAAAGGAATTTCCTATGCTACGATCGGTCGATCTCCTTTTATCACATAGATTCTCCATAAAGGATCAAAGTGTTATCTCCTAAATCCTGGGATTTGGATCTATGAGATAGATCTAAATAGATTTTAGGATTCTCACTAGCTATAGTGAGATAGTATCAGTTGATCCTGGGGAGAATCACTGGAAGTGTTCCAGGGTGATAAAGACGACTGAATGTCAGTCACAGGCATTGTCTTTACCCTCAGTAAAGGGACGGTATGTTGGAAGAGTTCTAAGCTAGATACCGTGGCAAACTAGACGATAAAGGCTGGTAACATCGCTATTAAAGATACTACCAAAGAGGCAGTTTGGGTGTATGTTGGTTCATAGATGAACTTGGTTCCTACCATTGTGTGACAATGGAACCATGGCTTTGGCCCTGGAACCCTGGTCCCATCAGTGACCCAGACATATTCTGAGGCAGCATCACCTGATCATGGAGATAGTTGATCTATAGGATGATCGAGGTTAGGAGAGTAGACTCAGAGGACAACACGGCGAATCCACTCACGAAGTCCTTTTCCCAAAGAGAGACTTTTAGGGGATGGTTGAGTATGAGATACTGCAACCACTGCTACAGATGGCCCTAGTGCAAGAGGGAGATTGTTAGTTATATGTATGCCCTAGAGGCCATTACAGTACATTGGATGTATATTGTAGTGGATGCTGGGACATATATAGGTAGGACTTTCTTGCTCGAAATGATAGTACGCTATCTGGTTGTTCTTTATCTTAACGTGTATACTTTCTGTCTCTCTGTTACATGTTGATAAAGCCCTTAGGATGTGTACTCGACTTCCAGGACTATGATGTAGATCATACTAGTGGGGCATGGGTAGTCAATGAGTACATCCTTCATTGTTCCTAGTCGTGGGAATATCGAGACGGGGCATCGATATTCCAGAGTAGAGTAGCGTATATCTTCTCGACCTATCTGATGGGCGATGGATGATCCCATATCCATTGGTGTTTGACATCAGAGATGGTATACGGGTGCTCAGTGGAGACTGGGTACACTGAACGGACTCGCCGAGAACTCCCAGATGGTATTATACCTCACGTCAGATGGCAGTTCTCTGGTGACACTAGTACAGCTTAGTCTGTTGACCCGAGATCGTCATAGAGTCTTGTGTGTCTCCCACTGTGCTTTGATTTCCACCCTACCACGGCTCTACTGAGTCATGCAAACAGGTGGTTTTTGGGTACAGTCCCGATTCATATGGAGGCAATGAGCGATAGGAGGGGATTCGTCTCTCCCGGTATTGGGGGTTGATGTTGCGCTATGCTCGACTGGCCATAACAGGAAATCCCTGGCCAGGGTTGTAGTGACCTACTGGTAAGTGTTATCAGTAGTTTCACACATGTCATGGACTTCACGTCGGCATGACTTATCGAGCTTCTGGGGTCTGACGTTTACCACCCCAAGGCGAGATATGCGGCATATCAGACGAACAGACCGGACTGTACGGTAAGTGTTACTGGTTGGATTCACAGGAGTGTGAGCGGGCTTGCTCGTCGATCTTCTGATCGCTCAATACCCGGGTGGCCGTTACGTTTAGCAGACCGCTTGCGGCTTGTGGGTGTTTGATATGATCATCACCTGCTGCCGGCGTATTGATGAGTCTTTAGAGTCCTACACAGAGGTTTCCTGGCTCAAGCGAAACGAAATAGGAGCGCATATGAGATATGTGCGGGACCGAGAATAATGCGTGTATGTGATACCGTATTTCATTCTCACGATGAATGTGTCGAATGGTTGTATGCGATATAACCTAGTTATCGAATCAAGGATTGATTCGATAAGCCGATACATTGGATACTAGCCGGTTATATGCTACATGACCGGATCATTGAATCAAGTGTTGATTTAATGATTCAATATATAATTATATATTTGATGTACTACTTTGCATTAACTAGTATTTGCTCACTTTAAAAGGATTTTCTCACTTGAAGTGCACATTGTGTATATGATATATTTTTTTGCACAAGATTGTATCATGTTTGATGATACTTGCTCATTTGGGTTTGTGTAAAGATTAAACCATGTTTAGTGAATGGTTAGGGTTTCTTTTCTCTTATTTATTTATCCATTTATTATTGTTTTGGAAAAGATAAAGAGAAAAAGAAATGATGGCTTAGTTTGTTTTTTGTTGAAGCTTTGAACAAGTCCACCATTCTTGTCTCTTCTCTAACCCTAACCACTCATCTAACCTTAGTTAAATCTCTACACTAAACCATGGTTGAAGTCATGATAAGTATTCTTTTTATTTTCCTTTTTAAATAACTTATCATATATCTTCTTCTTCTTCATCATCTTCAACAAAATGAAGAAGCTTGTCTTCACCAATGGCAAGTTGAGCATATGAGTGAGAAATCCAATTCTAAAGTGAACCCACCTCCTATTTCTTCATCCTCTACCTCTTGCCAAGTAGTATAGGGTGTTTCCTTCACAAGTTTTCATGGCTTTGTGAAGGTGGAGCTTGATCTAGTGATGCCTCGACGTAGATCATCTTCGGCATCGAAGCCGACGACCAAGCCCGCCTATTTCTTCGATGAAGCCGATGCTTGAGTCCGGAATCCGATTTGGACAGCGAGGGGACTTCATCACAGAGCCTAGGAGGTGGAGGACCGGATCTACAAAGGTTGTAGCCCCTTCCCTTTAGCTATATTTCCGTTTACTTGCTTGCATCGCCTAGTTTATCTAGTTAACGATCCGTATTAGGGTTTGTAGGCACCCGTAAAATTTGAATTAGCCATGTTTGATGCCTTGTGAGACTTCATTAGTGTGCCTAGGAACCCTACACCCCCGCAGTCCGTAGTTGTGATATTATATATTTGATAGTTAGGTGTACTATGGATAGTGTAGAGTTAGAAGTGACTAGTGTAGTTCATAGTCGCGAACCCTCGAATAGATTTACACCTACACGCACACCCTTGCATATTCATTATACTTGCACTGTGTTGATGATATTGGATGACATTGGAGATGAGTCGATGATGTTGGGCTTTGTGCCGCGAGATCGGTGATTTCATGTGATTCGTATTTGGGATACGATACGTGATCTCTAGCGGGCCTTGGGACGTGTGCTTGCACACGCAGTATATTGATGGTATCAGTTGTACTAGACTTAGATCAGTACCACAGATTATGTGATATGATGATAGTGATACCTGAGATGTGATGAGCTAGTGTGATATTTGACCCGTACCCAGCTATTGGGATGCCGTACGACGATTTACCGTACGAGCCTGTATTGATGATAGATCCGCACTCATGACTCGGGGATGTCTTACGATATACTGTATCGTTCATGATATTATTGAGGCGGGATTACCGACTATTATATCTATATATATATCGACTCAGATTTAGGTGGTTTCCATACCCCTCCCGATTTACTTGATACTTAGATCTGTAGTTTGCATAGTAGATGTTAGACTAGACCCGAGTCATACCTATTTCAAAAACTACGAATCAGGAATATCTTAAAAGACAAGTAAGGAGATTCTACGGGTATTTTTCATAGGACGTATCTTTCTTAAAATATACCGTAGCCCTTATTTTATTAAAAATCTTGATTCGTCTTATTTCAAACGACATAACTGCATGATATATACATATTGATGTAGATTCTTCACTGTGGTGTTGATTATTTGATTTCCGTATATTCATGCTATTCACATTGCTTTGCATATGTTTATTGCTATATTATTATCATGCTGTTAGGACACCGGCACCATTATCGATGATGCGTATGTTCCACGTACACTATTTGCCGGCTCACACACTTCATCATCGATAATTGCCATGCCACTACACTGTAGTACTGTTGCATTCATGATATGATTCTTGCATGGCATATTGTACACTTATACCTGTACACAAACATAGATGATTCTGACTTGATTAGAGATTTGGGAACCGCATGATGTTCTTCAAAACTGATTCGTTTTAAACTAGCGGTTTCCCTCGATATGTGCACATTATTATTCCATGTTGCATGACTTCTGATATGCTTACCTTTCTTTACATGTCGCATACATTATGTTTTGATTATACGCATTAAGATATGTTGTTTCCATGATATTTCTGGATTTGGGAACCGTGGGTATTTCAAAAGAGAATATATAATTGTGTTAAAAACCCGGTTACCCTTGATATGATATTTCAGTGCGTCCACCATGTGTTTTCTCGGTGCTGAGAGCGACATGTGAAACCCGATTAGAGGAGGCGGATGAGGCCGATTGCGGGTACATGGTGGACCCGGTATGGTACCCCGGGGGCGAGAACGGTTTCGCTGTGTAGTAGACGGTGAGCCTGGCAGAGGGACTACTACCTACCGGTGATTGTATTTGAGCTCGGCGGATATCTGGAGGATACCGACCAGAGTTCAGAGTGTAAGTCCATGCTACCTCTCCCGGTACTTTCGGGAATGCGGAATTTGGTAAAAAACGATTTTTACTGAGGTGGTAACATGGACCTAAAACCCGGATCTTGGTTAAACATCTATCTAACAACCTAACTACGAGTTTCTAGCTACTCGGTTAGGGGGTTATACCTTGCTTGTCTTGAACTCCTTCGTCTTCAAGCTCCGATGGTGGTCCGGAATGGCTTCTTCTCGTCGTCTCCGTACGCCGAAGATAGATCCACCTGAAAGCTCCAACCTTTGGCTCCTTCTTCGTTCTTTGAAGAAACTAGTTCACTTGGTTTGCTAAACCTAGTGAACTAGAATGAGTAGAGAAGAGTTTGTATGGGATTTTATCTATGGTTCTTGATTCTCAACTCATGAGACAAGAGAACCATAGAATCAAGAGAGGGAGGATGAGGTTGAGGGTGAGAGCAAAAACAAGAGAGCTCAAGAACAAGAGAGAGAATGAGCAAGAAAGAATGAGCAACTCTTTTGTCTCTCCCCCTCTCATAATCCAAAGTCATGATAACTCATCATACTAAAAAAAAGTCTTATGTGATGGTTGAAGCAACCATAACCAAATCATCTCATGCACTCATTTTACACAAATGAGCAAGCAAACAAAAGTCTTTGCCATGAAATGATGGCTATGGTTATCATGATGGTCAACTAGTCAAGCCTAGTCAACCGGTCAACAAAGTCAACAAGTCAACAACCATGTCACCATAATACTTAATTAATATAATAGTTAATCACATATCATATTCTCATTAGGGTTGAGCAAAAAGTCAAATAGTCAACGGTCAACTGTCAACAACCCTAATGAGAATCCGCTGCCTCTGCCTCCCTGTCAACTGTGCATACACACCCACATCCGCGTTCCGAGGAACACGAATGCACACTGGATAAATCCAATCCCAAAAGGTACACTAGGATCTGGCTTAAACCAAAGCCCGCTAGTGCAAACTGTCCGGACACTGTACGTGCACAAGTGCACGGATGTGACCGAACCCTGTCGTAAAACCATGCGACCTGTCGCAATACCATGCGACCTCTACTCTTTTGCCTAAAGGCGAAAAGCTTTCTGTGTGGGACTCTAAAGACTCGACACTACGCTGGCATTGGGTTTAACCACAGACCGCAAGCGGCACTAGCTGTGCGTAACGGTCCCCAGGTAATGCCGACAAGAAGACCGACGAGGCGAAACCCATCTGAACTCCTACTGAGCCTGAGTGTGACATTCTCCGTACAGTCCGGTCTGTTCGTCTGATACATCGCATGGCGGGCCTAGGGGGCGGTAAACGTCAGTCCCCCAATAGCGGTACAAGTCGTGCCGGAGCGAAGCCCAAAACACCCTGAGATAACACTGGAAACCTACCAGTATATCTCGTTTGCCCTGGCCAGGGACTACTCGTGTAATGGCTCTCCTAGACACAGCGCGATGTCAACCCCTAATACCGGGAGAGACGAATCCTGTCTAACCGTCACTGCCTCCAAGTGCTTCGGGACTGCACCCAACCACTACCTGTTTGCATGACTCCTTTGAGCCGTGGTAGGGTAGTGATCAAAGTACAGTAGGAACACACTCGAGGCGAAGTGACAGTGTCAAGTCAGCGGACTAACCTGTACTCATGTCACCTGGGAACTGATAACTGACGATAGGCATAATACCAACTAGTCAGTTCCCGACGAGTCCTGTCCAGTGTACCCGTAACCTAACGAGCACCCGCATACTATCTCAAGTACGACGTACTGACGGCTGTGGGACAGACCGTCTCCCACACTGGGATGAGAAGCGCATGCGCTAGTCTACTCCGGAGTATCGATGCCCTGTCTCGATAGTCCTGCGACCAGGGACCTGCATAAGGATGTGCTTATAGATTACCCAGCCCCACTAGTGTGACGGCCATCACATCGCTGGTAATCAAGCAAAGATCCTAAGGGCTCCACTAATGTGTATAGGCGATATACAAAAATAAACACATGTACACATTGAAGTAGAAACAAACCAAGTAGCATACTACTATTTTGAGCAAGATTGTATATACAAGGTGAATATCCCAAGCTTCCATTAAGTAATATACAAACTAGTATGATACAGTAATGGCCTCTAGGGCATATACACTAACAATCTCCCACTTGCACTAAGGCCATGTACTGGCGTATCGAAGACCTATCATCTCGATCAGCTGCTCGAACTGAGTCTGGGGCAAGGCCTTGGTGAATGGATCTGCAGTGTTATCTTCTGAAGCGACTCTCCGAACCTCGATCTCCTGGCGATCTACGATCTCCCTGATCAGGTGATACCGCCTCAAGATGTGCCTGGATCTCTGATGGGACCTGGGTTCCTTCGCTAAAGCTATAGCCCCGTTGTTGTCGCAATACAGAGGTATTGGATCAACAATGGACGGAACCACCTGAAGTTCTTTCAAGAACTTCCTCATCCAGACAGCTTCTTTTGCGGCATCAGATGCAGCGATGTATTCCGCTTCCATCGTCGAGTCTGCAACTGTTTCTTGTTTGGAACTCTTCCAACACACCGCCCCTCCATTGAGGGTAAAGACAAAACCCGACATGGACTTGGAATCATCCTTGTCACTCTGGAAGCTGGAGTCAGCAAAGGCCTCGATCTGGAGGTCTTTTCCGCCATACACCAAGAACATCTCCTTAGTCCTTCTCAGGTACTTGAGAATGTTCTTTACCGCTATCCAGTGTTTCTCCCCAGGGTTTGACTGATACCGGCTTACCACAATCAGTGCATAAGCTACATCCGGTCTGGTACACAACATTGCATACATTATAGAGCCTACCGCAGAAGCGTAGGGTATAATAGACATGCGATCCCTCTCCAAATCAGTCTTGGGAGACATCTCTTTAGAGAGGGTGATCCCGTGACAAGCCGGTAGGTTACCGCGCTTGGAATCTTCCATACTGAATCTTTTCAGTATGGTGTCGATGTACCTGGACTGAGAAAGTCCTAATATCCTCTTGGATCTGTCACGGTAGATCCGGATACCCAGAATGTATGAGGCATCACCCAGGTCTTTCATGGAGAACCTGTGTGACAAGAACCCCTTGACAGATTGTAGCATAGGAATGTCATTTCCTATTAAGAGAATGTCATCCACGTATAAAACGAGGAATACTACAGTTCTCGCTACAAATCTACTATAGATGCATGGTTCATCTGGATTTTTGATAAAGCCAAATTCTTTGACCGTCTCATCAAAGCAGATGTTCCAACTCCGCGATGCCTGCTTTAGTCCATAGATGGACTTAAGCAATTTGCACACCTTTCCGCTGCTCCCACTCTGAATGAAACCCTCTGGCTGGTCCATATAGACACACTCCTCTAAATTTCCATTTAGAAAAGCTGTCTTTACGTCCATTTGCCAGATCTCATAATCGTGGAAGGCAGCAATGGCAAGAAGGATCCGAATGGATTTCAGCATGGCTACTGAAGAAAAGGTTTCGTCATAGTCCAAGCCAGGTCTTTGACGAAAACCCTTTGCTACCAGCCTAGCTTTATAGGTCTCAACCTGTCCATCTACACCAATCTTCCTTTTGAAGATCCACTTGCATCCTACGGGTTTTACCCCGTCTGGAGCAATGTCCAACGTCCATACCTTGTTGGTGTACATGGACTCCATTTCGGTCCGCATTGCATCCAGCCATTTCACTGAGTCAACGCTCTGAACGACCTGCTGGAAGCTAGTAGGCTCATCATAATCTATGATGCAATCCTCTCTATCCCCGTCTATGAGAAAACCGTAGTATCTCTCGGGCGGATGAGTCTGCCTACTACTTCTGCGGAGCGGCGTAGGAATGTCCTGTTCTTCCGAACCCTCTGGTTCCACTAAACTTTCAGTAATAGTCCGTGGCTCTGGAATTTCTTCCAGTTCTACTGCGCTCCCACTTATCTGGTTTTCCAAAAACTCAGTTTCCAAGAAGTAGGCATGACGAGAAACAAGAACTTTTTGTTCCTCTTCAACGTAGAAAAAATATCCTTTGGAATTCTTCGGATATCCCACAAACTTGCACTGTACTGAGCGTGCCTCGAGCTTGTCCGCATGCTGATTTTTGACAAAAGCTGGACATCCCCATGTCTTAATGTGCTTAAGATAGGGTCTCTTCCCACACCACATCTCATATGGCGTAGTAGGCACAGTCTTAGTAGGAACTCGGTTCAAAAGATATGTGGCTGATTCTAGCGCATATCCCCAGAATGATCGCGGTAACTCAGCATTACCCATCATGGACCGCACCATATCCAATAGGGTGCGGTTCCGTCTTTCCGATACACCGTTATGTTGCGGAGTGTATGGAGGAGTAAGCTGAGAGAGAATTCCGTTCTCTTTTAAATAGTCCAGGAACTCAGCACTTAAGTATTCTCCACCTCGATCCGATCTTAGAATCTTAATACTTTTGCCGGTCTGTTTCTCTACTTCATTCTTATACTCCTGGAATTTTCCAAAGGCTTCGGACTTATGTTTCATCAAGAAGACATAACCGTACCTTGAGAAGTCATCCGTAAAAGTAATGAAGTAAGAATAGCCGCTTCGCGCATGTGTAGACATTGGACCGCACACGTCACTGTGTACGAGTCCCAAGAGCTCGCTCGCTCTTACTCCATGTCCAGTAAACGGTGTCTTTGTTATCTTTCCTTTGAGACAGGATTGACAAGTGGCATACGACTGATATTCGAACACATTCAAATATCCTTCTCTATGTAACTTCGTCAACCTTCTCTCATTGATGTGACCCAGTCTACAATGCCATAAGAAAGTCTGATTTATATCTAGAGACTTTCTTTTGTGTGTATTCTGGACATTGAAAATCTGTGGTTGGTTCAATACGTATATACCATTACTCAATGTACCTGACCCAATCAAAACTTGATTAAGGTGAATGTTTACAACATTACTTACAAACGCAAATTCATAACCTTCTTTAGAAACTAAAGATACAGAAATGATATTACAAGTTGCGTTGGGTACAAAAAAGCAATTACGCAAAACCAAAACATGTCCATCTGACATTCCCAGGTGATAGTCCCCCACGGCTTTAGCATCCATGCTAGCTCCGTTCGCAACTCTGAGGGTCATGTCACCTGCCTTCAAAACCCTACGGTTTCTCAACGCCTGCAAAGAATTACAGATATGAGATCCTGATCCGGTATCCAATACCCAGGAAGTAGAGTTTATTGAAAGACAGTTTTCAATAACATATACACCTGAAGCTGAAGCTGCAACCTGCTTCAATTCCTGTGTCCTGGCTTTCCAAGCCCTGCAATCATTCTTCCAGTGTCCTTTCTTATGACAATAGAAGCATTCTTCCTTATCCACAAGCTTCCCCGCTTTCTTTGTTGCTTTAGCTTTTCCCTTCGTATCCACTTTACTAACACCGCCCCTTGGTTTGGTGGGGGCTTTCTTCTTCTTTCCCTTGGCTTTCGCCTTGGACCTAGAAGAAGATGATCCTCCTACAAACAAAGTAGATGTTTCCCTACCTTTCTGTAGGGTGCCCTCTGCGCTCCTCAGCATGTTGAGGAGCTCTGAAAGTTCAACATCTTTTTCTTGTAAGTTGAAGTTCAGTATAAACTGGGCGTAAGTGGAAGGAAGGGACTGGAGAACTATATCCGTATATAGTTCACTCTCCAATGTGATCCCTAGGTCCGCGATCTCCTCAATGTAGCCGATCATCTTTAGCACGTGCTCGGCTACTGATGATCCGACGGCCATTCTTGTCGAAAATAACTTTTTCGACGCTTCGTATCTTGCGATACGAGATTGCTCTCCATACAGTTCTTTTGTATGAAGCAATATGGATTCCAAGTCCATATTCTCGTGGCTCCTCTGATGTTCATTGTCCATAGAGGCAAGTACGAGGCATTTGGCCTTCGCGCTATCAATCTCCCAAGTCTTACGGATTTCCTTATCCGCGACGCTGGAAGTGAGACCAGGGACAGGGGGAGCTTTGGTGGTAAGAAGATACCCCAGCTTGTCGTAAGTGATTGCTATCTTGACATTCCTGAGCCAATCTTTGTAGTTTGGCCCTGTCAGTTTGTTTTTATCTAGGAGTAACTTAAGTCCAGTCATGTCGATTTGGTCGCTGCAATTAGGAGAGAGAAGAAGAAACACTCAGCATGATGCTCTTGCAAGTTTAGAGTGGTTTTTAGTTTGTCTAAACAGGATGGCTCCTACTGTTTCTCGAATCCCTCCTCAAACCATAAAGGAAGAATTAGTCGGGATCAATCCCACCGTACAATACTTGCTTAACCGTTCAGCCAGGCCGGTGTCGGTACTTCGAGGGAGGTTTTCCAACGCTTTCGCGAAGTTCCTTAATTAAAGAACCTCTTTTCCCTGGGGGCGTAGCCCCGCTAACACCTTTCTAGGCACCTACTAGGTTTATAGCATTGATCGTTTAGTGAGAAATTTCCCGAGGAGTAGCATATACTCACAGTAGGATCGGGATCCAAATATCATTGCATGACGAAACTGAAGGAATTCTACCAGAATCATCACACTCCAAATGGTATGCAAATCTAGCAAGTTTCAGTACTTATGAAACTCCCGATGTGAATTTTTGCCCCATGCTCTTATGACCTTGACTTTGGCCAACAAATCATAAGTCACATGTCAAGTTCTACCCGTCGTTCTCCAGGTTAATTTGAATCCACCCGCACTTACCCTTGACTTTGGCCAACAAGGCAGTGCGACTGTTCCAAACCAACGCATCTATCTATGCTGCACATGAATACCCAATAGCTACCAATCACTATGCCTTGACTTTGGCCAACAAACACAGCTTGAATACTATTGACTATTCATGTGAAACGACGGAGGGCTACGAATGGTTTTGGCAAAACCGTGAACGTAGTGAACTTGATTTGGTCGATGGAACGAGATAGCTTTTAAAAAGGAGTGGCTCAAGCTCCGCATTTAAAAGTTGGTTTTTGAAAAGAACCGAGTGGTTTTTCGAAAGTGTTCCAACGACTTTAACTTGGTTTATTATCTTGCATTAGTTCTTTTAATGCGTGATATTCTTGCATTAGTTCTTTTAATGCGTCCCATCATTTAATCCTACCATTGCAGAAAACAACCAAAATATGACATACGCTTATGCCATTCGCATTCGCCACGGGGCCCCGTCATTACCCGTTAGGTTACTTAACTAACGACAGAGCGGGGGCTGGGCTAGCGCGGCTGTAAAACATAAGCAACGCCTAAATAATATCATATATAGATATACTGCAATGATAAACATTTCAGATCACAGATGAATACATTGGATATACTAGGAATTTGTAATTCGTACGAGCCTGTAACGAAAGACAGATTACACGGTCGCGGTGAATAGCCAATACCCCACCCAAGACCCCTACGGATGCGGCAAACTACCCGCCAAGTACCCGAAGCGTAGCAACCTCCCTCATCTCCATGAGTAGGCCACTCGACACTTCGGCATACCCGGTAGTTTGTGCACCCCCTCCATGGGTCTATCCTAGGAGCAGAAACAGTAAAAAGAAATTATACAATGACGGCTACAACCCCGACCCGGTTGTGCGGCCATACAAATAATTATTACATCAATTTACAAATTTACATGAATTGAAAGAAAAGAAAACTCTCGTCTCACAACCCCCGGCTATTCATCCGCGACAATCCAACATATTCATATACACATTCCAGCAACATTACAGATCACAGATTTGTATAACCCCCACTAATCGACATATAGCGATTAGTAGACATTCAATACAAATATCACATTACAGAAAAACCCGTTAGCTTAAGTCTTTTAGAAGTTCGATAAAAAATACGGATTTTCGGGACCCCAAAATAAAATTTTCGTTCTGGAAAATCTGGGTTGAAAATATATATACCAAAAGTCCCAAAATACCCCCAGAAGCACACTGTAGTAAAGAAACACCAGAGAGGGGACAAGGAGGCCGCGGAACCGCGGCAATAGCAGGCTATTGCCGCGTTTCCGCGGTCGTTTAGGGGGATCACTTGGTGATTTTTCTACAGTGGCTTTTAAAAACCCTGAGCCGATTTTAGGTATTAAAATAATCAACTTTTGAACAGTAAAAAAAACGACAGAAACTCGAATTTTTGGGGTTCGTTTTTGGGACTTTTTCTTTGATCGATCTTCTAGTTACTAGCTAACATGTTAGATAGAGTTTAACTAGGCTCTGATACCACTGTAAGTCCATGCTACCTCTCCCGGTACTTTCGGGAATGCGGAATTTGGTAAAAAACGATTTTTTACGGAGGTGGTAACATGGACCTAAAACCCGGATCTTGGTTGAACATCTATCTAACAACCTAACTACGAGTTTCTAGCTACTCGGTTAGGGGGTTATACCTTGCTTGTCTTGAACTCCTTCGTCTTCAAGCTCCGATGGTGGTCCGGAATGGCTTCTTCTCGTCGTCTCCGTACGCCGAAGATAGATCCACCTGAAAGCTCCAACCTTTGGCTCCTTCTTCGTTCTTTGAAGAAACTAGTTAACTTGGTTTGCTAAACCTAGTGAACTAGAATGAGTAGAGAAGAGTTTGTATGGGATTTTATCTATGGTTCTTGATTCTCAACTCATGAGACAAGAGAACCATAGAATCAAGAGAGGGAGGATGAGGTTGAGGGTGAGAGCAAAAACAAGAGAGCTCAAGAACAAGAGAGAGAATGAGCAAGAAAGAATGAGCAACTCTTTTGTCTCTCCCCCTCTCATAATCCAAAGTCATGATAACTCATCATACTAAAAAAAAGTCTTATGTGATGGTTGAAGCAACCATAACCAAATCATCTCATGCACTCATTTTACACAAATGAGCAAGCAAACAAAAGTCTTTGCCATGAAATGATGGCTATGGTTATCATGATGGTCAACTAGTCAAGCCTAGTCAACCGGTCAACAAAGTCAACAAGTCAACAAAAGTCAACAAGTCAACAAAAGTCAACAACCATGTCACCATAATACTTAATTAATATAATAGTTAATCACATATTATATTCTCATTAGGGTTGAGCAAAAAGTCAAATAGTCAACGGTCAACTGTCAACAACCCTAATGAGAATCCGCTGCCTCTGCCTCCCTGTCAACTGTGCATACACACCCACATCCGCGTTCCGAGGAACACGAATGCACACTGGATAAATCCAATCCCAAAAGGTACACTAGGATCTGGCTTAAACCAAAGCCCGCTAGTGCAAACTGTCCGGATACTGTACGTGCACAAGTGCACGGATGTGACCGAACCCTGTCGCAAAACCATGCGACCTGTCGCAATACCATGCGACCTCTACTCTTTTGCCTAAAGGCGAAAAGCTTTCTGTGTGGGACTCTAAAGACTCGACACTACGCTGGCAGTGGGTTTAACCACAGACCGCAAGCGGCACTAGCTGTGCGTAACGGTCCTCAGGTAATGCCGACAAGAAGACCGACGAGGCGAAACCCATCTGAACTCCTACTGAGCCTGAGTGTGACATTCTCCGTACAGTCCGGTCTGTTCGTCTGATACATCGCATGGCGGGCCTAGGGGGCGGTAAACGACAGTCCCCCAATAGCGGTACAAGTCGTGCCGGAGCGAAGCCCAAAACACCCTGAGATAACACTGGAAACCTACCAGTATATCTCGTTTGCCCTGGCCAGGGACTACTCGTGTAATGGCTCTCCTAGACACAGCGCGATGTCAACCCCCAATACCGGGAGAGACGAATCCTGTCTAACCGTCACTGCCTCCAAGTGCTTCGGGACTGCACCCAACCACTACCTGTTTGCACGACTCCTTTGAGCCGTGGTAGGGTAGTGATCAAAGTACAGTGGGAACACACTCGAGGCGAAGTGACAGTGTCAAGTCAGTGGACTAAGCTGTACTCATATCACCTGGGAACTGATAACTGACGATAGGCATAATACCAACTAGTCAGTTCCCGACGAGTCCTGTCCAGTGTACCCGTAACCTAACGAGCACCCGCATACTATCTCAAGTACGACGTACTGACGGCTGTGGGACAGACCGTCTCCCACACTGGGATGAGAAGCGCATGCTCTAGTCTACTCCGGAGTATCGATGCCCTGTCTCGATAGTCCTGCGACCAGGGACCTGCATAAGGATGTGCTTATAGATTACCCAGCCCCACTAGTGTGACGGCCATCACATCGCTGGTAATCAAGCAAAGATCCTAAGGGCTCCACTAATGTGTATAGGCGATATACAAAAATAAACACATGTACACATTGAAGTAGAAACAAACTAAGTAGCATACTACTATTTTGAGCAAGATTGTATATACAAGGTGAATATCCCAAGCTTCCATTAAGTAATATACAAACTAGTATGATACAGTAATGGCCTCTAGGGCATATACACTAACACAGAGATGGATATGGGCTGACCCGTACTGCCGGGGCCGAGGGCCGATACCGCAGAAGGAGCCCCATACGGACGAGGATTTACGTGTCGATGCTAGGCACGGGTTTTATGATGTTTTTCCATGATTTTGTTTATATCCTCATATTTACATACCTGATGCTTATTGTCATTGGGTGACGGGTGGACGGGTTCCACGTTTATTGCCTTTGGGTGACGGGTGGACGGGTTCCACGTATATACAGACATGGATCATATACAGACTGGATTTACATTGATCATACTTCATTTGTATATATAACAGGGTATGAGGGCGCTGTTATATATACCCTTACACCAATATTAGTGGTATGGGATGCTAATATATGTGTATTGATACTTCATCATTTTTACTTCATGCAGACATACCTTACATATATGACATGTTATTACCTGAGTACTTGGCACTACATACCTGTTTAGATGTTGCGTTGCCACCTTATCATGTATCAGGCTTATTCTTAAGGTTTATATACTGATCGTATTGACTTAGGATCATGTCTTGCATTCGATTTCTGCATGTAGATATTCTCTATTCACGAGTTGGCAACTCACCCCCGTTGTGCCACAGTTCTTGCAGGTTTGGCCGTACAGGTTTCTTTGCGGCATCTCTGGCACATTGCTTCCTTGCGGGTGAATTGCATTTGGTAGGTGGTTTCTTTTGCATCAAGAACCACCATTGTACTTATATTATTCATTGTATCTAGAATTTCCATCAACCAAAACTTGTATTATTTTTCAGACTTAGACTTTTGTGATGTATTATTCGACCTTAGAGTCGCGCTCAGTAGTATTGCGGTTTTCATGCTTATTGAGTTCTTTTGGTTTGACCCTCGCCTTTCGGCGTTGTATATTATTATTGCTTGTGTGGTTGTGACCGTCGTTTGAAGAAGAGCTAGCTCCCGTTTGGGGATGCCTTTTATCATTGCATATATATTGTTCTTGTTGTACCCCGTTCGGGGCCAGTATTTACAAAAGAAACTCTGCCGAAATTTTTAGAAAAGACTTTACCTTTTAAAAATGCACATTCGGCTTAGTTATTTAAAAACCTTGACTTCAAACATGTTTTCCTTCACTTCTTTAAAAAAACAGTTTTCTTTACATACTCTTAAAATGGTTTTAGATTTCTGGGCTTTTGGCTTACTTGGATCAGATGGAGTCCTATAGACTTCATATGGTTCAAGGGCCAGTCACGTGCTCTTTCGGGTCGTGACATAGGGTTAACTGACATACAGTTCTCTATTACAAACACACCCGAAGCCGAAGCCACAACATGCTTCGAATTCTGGATACTGGCTATGCTAGCCCTGCAATCCTTCTGCCAATGTTCATTCCTGTAACAATAGGAACGTCCCTCTTTTACTACATCCAGCCCTAAAACTTCTGCCCTTCCCTTTCTTTCCACTTCCCTGGTTTCCTTCAGGGTTCAGTTGATAAAACTGCACATTTGTAGTACATTTTTCCTACCATTTTTATATTAAAAAAGGACTTTATTATAATATATTATACATATAAGGGTTTATGTGTAAAAACATTATTTTCCATGTGTTAATATATTTTTATTATCATTTTGGTAGGAAAATGTATGCAAATATTATTGACCTAATCCTAGTAGAACTAAGTCTACTAAATATTATTTGAGATTATGGTGCAGAATTTTCCAAGTTGTTATGCAGGATTTAACAAACAAATCAATTTGTTGAAGAAATCTTGCCAAATTAAGAAGCAAAACTTGGAGACCAAGTCTGGAAGCAACCGAGAAAAGATTTTCAGATTCTGAAGATGCCTAGGATTGCCAAATGTCACCAGATGAAAGCACAAGAAAAATCATCAAATGATCCCCACCCTTGAGCGCGGATCCGCGGCCAAACCCACCATCGGGCCGCGGATCCGCCGCAATAATAGGGAGTTAGAAGGCAAGATTTTTGGAGATCAACCTCTACTATATTTTACCAACTTTTGAAGCAAAAGATTCTGGCTTTTCACTATAAAAAGGCACCGAGAGCCTCTTGGAAAAGCTATCAAGCCGAAGAGATCACGAAGCCCCTGACGCTCACGCATCCAGGCTGATCATCGACTGTTCGACTACCTCCATAGGAAAGATCGAGAAGCACTAGTTTGTAATCATTTTCTACGGAATAAAAGTGTAGCTTGTTCAGTTGATTAATAAAGGTAGTTCTTTTTTATTATTTTTGCATTTTACATTATGTTTTCCCTCTCTTTCTTTTCATCTTCTTCTCCCAACATGTGCGAGTAATTCTCCGCTTGTTAGGGTTCGTAGGATTAGGGTAGGCTAATGGACGATGAAAATAATTAAACCCTTTTTAAGTCCTATAAAGTTTAGGAACTTTATCAAAAGAATCATTAACATCCTAATCGGGCGCACTAGCAATACCTTGCTAGTTCCGACCGCGATTAGAGATTAGATTAATGATTGTTTTGGTAAAGGCTAGATATGAACGGAGTTCCATGTCGAGATAAGGGTTAAGAGTGGGATTCCTTTTCCCTCCAGAAACCCTAATCTACACGCATCACCGTCGTTCTAGTTCTAAATGTAAGTGCACGGCGGCGCCCCGGCCGTCAATCCGACGCCGGAATGCGGAAGCGGTGAATAACTTTAATTTTCTTGAACTGGCAAACCGCCGCGCACTACAATACCCGGATCGAACCATTAACTAGTCCTAGCTATCTACAAGAAAGGGAATAGAGATATACCGACGATCCAAGTCCTCCGGTCTTCTCGTCATGGTCCCGATCTCCTGCGGAAAATCCTGTCTCCTCCTCGTCACCGGAAGTGCACCACATCGCCTACTTTGTTTACGGGCTCCCACCTCAATGCCGAGGTAACTCGGGCACGAAGCCGGCTACTCGACGTGCCCAAGATTCGCTGTAGAATATGTAGTAGAACTTGTGTCTCAATTTTGGGGTAGTGGAGGTGCCATTTTTGGTGGAGGAAAGAAAGGATTTTGGAGATCAACTAGAGAGCTCTTTTCTTAGCACAATGTGAACCAAAAATGCCACACAAAATGAATCAATCAACCCCACCCTAAAGTGGCCGGCCCATGTAGGAAAAAGGAGAGAGGAAAAAGTCAAGGGGGGGTGACCATATCAATCATGCAAGAAAAAGAGAGAGGAATGGTTATCATAATCAACCATGATCACAAAGCATTGCCAACACTCCACACAACCATCATCAACAACCATGATGCTAACAAAGTCAAGCCATCATGAAGTAAGAAGTCAAGCAAGTCAATGGATGGTGCTAAAATCATGACATGATGATATGCAAGGACCCCCTCCACAAAAGTCTATTTGCAACAATGCAAATAAACCCTCCTCCACCAATCTTCGGCCAATGAACGGAACAAAGGAAATTGGCCGAAACGGAAAGCAAACTGGCAACTCCAGAAAACTGGTCCCGTAATAAATTACAGGAAAACCCCGATACTGTGCATACACACCCGCATCTGTATTTCGACCGAAATACAAATACAATGAGATAAAATCCATACTGTACTATACTAGGATCCGGCTTATACCAAAGCCGGCTAGTAATATCTGTTCGATCCTGATCCGTGCAATACCGCACGTATCTGATCGAACTCTGCCATATAACCATACGGCCTATAGTACAAACTGTCCGATCCTGATCCGTGCAATACCGCACGTATCTGATCGGACCTTGCCATATCTCCATACGGCCTCTACAACCTTTCGCCCGAAAGCTGAGTAACTGAATGTGGGGGACTCTAAAGACTCATCAACACCTTGGTTGTGGATTTAACCACTAGCACGTTAGAGGTATTAGCCAATACATAACGGGCTACCAGGTATTGACTAAAAGGGACGTCCGTGAGCGAACTCAGCCTGACACCCTACTGAGCCTGTCAGTGACAATATCCGTGCAGTCCGGTCCATTCGTCTATGAGTATCGCATGGCGGGCCTAGGGGGTTGGTAAAAGTCAGACCCCCAAAAGCGGTACAAGTCGTGTCGGAGTGTATCCCAGAACACCCTGAGATACTACTGGAATACCTACCAGTAAATCTCCTTGCCTTGGCCAAGGACTTTGTGTAATGGCTCTCCTAGACACAGCACGACCTCACCCCCAATACCGGGAGAGACGAACCCCTGAAGATACGCTCACTGCCTCCATGTGGCTCGGGACTGTACCCAACTAAAACCTGTTTGCACGACTCCTTTGAGCCGTGGTAGGGTAGTAATCAAAGTACAGTGGGAACTCACACGAGACAAATGACGATCCCCAGGTCGATGAACTAACCTGCACACATGTCACCAGGGAACTGCCATCTGACGTCTGGTATATGACCAACTAGCATGTTCCCGGCGAGTCCTGTCCGGTGTACTCATAACCCAATGAGCACCTGTATACATCTTAGGTGATCCAACTGACACCAGTGGCTTGTGAGACCGGCCACCGCCCCTCGTCGGGGTCTCGACTGTATACACTAGTCTACTATGGAGAATCGATGCCCTGTCTCGAAACTCTCACGACTAGGGACCTTTTAAGGATAAGCTTATAGACCCCAGCTCCCACTTATATGATCGCCCTCATACTGCTGGTGGTCAAGCAAGAATCCTAGGGGCTCTATCAACGTGTAATAGCGACGTGTCAGGTCACCTAAAGCAGTACACGATGATAAAGGTAAACTAGATAGCATACTATCATCTCGAGTAAGACTGTCCTACCGGGATAGGTCCTCCCTCAATCATTACAATCACGTACCTGTGACCTAATAATTGACTCTGAGGGCACTACCTCCAACAATCTCCCACTTGCACTCAAGGCTAATTATTGCGATGTCGCATACTCACAGCCCGTGTGATACCGAACATCCAACTCCTCTACTAGTCAGTCTCACAAAGCTCGTTTGCGGAACTATTGCGTTCGAGGAATAGCCTCAGTGAGTGGACCCGCTTAGTTGTTTCTTTCTATGTCTCTCTATTTCTCAAGTTCGCGGAGAAACCCATCTCCCGAAATGAGCAATACCTGTCTTAGAATGTGTCTGGATGTCTGATGGGACATAGCTCATAAATGAACTCCAAATCCAAACTTCTTAGACTGTATCGTCAACTGAACTTAATCAGTATCCTGCGCGCCATGCCTCCCTTAGTATTGCCTTGGACCACCTGTCCAAAATACTGCCACTCATCAAAAGGAAAACTATAACTCTGGCAACCTCCTTGTCGTCCATGTCACCTTGGAAGCCTGGAATGATAACTGTCTCCCGAATAAGGCTGTCGTTATCATATCCCTAGAACATCCACTTATGTTCTAAAACTGCTTCCGACTGTTTCTCCAGGATTGGATTAATGTTAACTTATTGCATCTAGTGCAAGAACAGCATCTGGTGTGGTACTTGACATCTCACGATTGACTCAATTGCCTGAGCAAGTGATCTGCCAATCATGCCCGTCCCTTTCCCCTTTAGTCTGTAAGACACCTTTGGAGAGGGTGACTCCATTACCTGCAGGTACACTACCGTGCCAGGAGTCGTCCATCTTAAATACTCTTAGAATGCTGTCAAGTACCCTGATTGGGAAACCACCCAAATCTAGATCTAAGACCATAGATCTAGTAACCAGTATGTCTGATACAAAATCCATTTCCTTTGTGGAGAAACAACTGTGTGACAACCAAAGTATAACCGATCGTAGTGTAGGAGTTTCTTTTCCTACTCTGTGTATATCATCCAAATATCAGGATGTCACACCCTACTACCTTCTCAACAGATCCATCCCCTATTCTGATGAAGTCAAACCCATGACTGTCACGTCAGAAATAGATGATCTATCTCCGCTACATCTGCTCTAGTCTATAAATAGACATAAGCTACCTGTCCACCAATGCTTCCGCTGCTCCCACTGACTACGACAACCCTCTGGCAGAGTCATATAGACGTACACTTCTAAAACTGGTTTAGAACGACGCTATACTCATCCTCCCGCCGGGTCTCGTAACCTGGAACAACAGCAATGGCAATTATGGGTAAACAAGAACTTCCCTGTCACCGTCCTTGAGGCTACCGTAGTGCCTCTCGGGTGCCTGAAGTTGCCCACCTTATCTGCGGAGTGGCCAATGGAATGTCAATCCAGATTGAATCTTTAGGTTCCTTATCAAATCTTCAGTAATCGTTTGTGGTTCTGGAATCACTTCTAGTTCTACCATACTCCCACTAATGTTTTCTGAAAAAATCCATCTTTAATAAAACTGTGGCGAGTCTAGAACAATATCGCTATTGTTCATCCAGATGGTAGAAAGTCAACCCTCGTCATAGCCTGGGTCAACCCACAAACAGCCATTACAGAAACGTGCCTTGAGTTGTCCAGTGTCTGGTTTTAATCATAAACCGGACAACTCCCCGTACCTTAACATCGTTAAGATATGAACTGTTCTATATCCAATATAGAAACAGAAGCACTGATTTAATTGAACCAGATTCAAATCATGCAGCTGTCCCCAGCGCATGTCAACTAAATGGAAGGAGGCCGATCAGCGTTACTCAACTTAGGAATACTTCCAATTATGAGTAACCTGAAAGAGAAGCAAGATCTCTTTATCATTACTATCAACTGAATACCATACACAAGTATCTACATCTTCGATCTCTTTGAAGAATCCCGATACTTGCTATACCTGGTTCTCTACTCTATTCAAATACCTATAACTTCTCAAAATTCGGACCCTGTGTTTCCACGAAACACTTGTCTAAAAACTAGAGAAGTCATAAGTAAACCGAATATAGTACGAGGACCATCCCCTCTGTCCTGATGGACCCTGGACAACATACAATCCTTTGTATAAGTCCCTTGAGTCTGATAACTCATTCACTGTGTGTCGTAGGTTGAAAACTGTACTTATGGTTAAGAAGAATTACACCGCTGTTTAACGCTCCTTACCTAACCATCCACTGATATAGGTAAATGTCGTAGACATAATTTCAGAAAGGTATATCTCACTCTATGAAAATAGACGTACAGATATATCAATTTGAAATTGGTGCATAACAGCGGATATTCAAAACCAAATATTTGCCGACCGGCAAACAGCCCAGGTGATTTCCTCAAATATCACCGATTACAATGAATCCCGATATAATGAGGATAATCACCCAATTCCCAATAACTTACTCCCACTCATCATCTGTAAAACCATACAGATGTGAGAATCGTACCTGGTAAATACATACCCTGGAGTAAGTATCTAATCGGGAAATCAGTTTTCCTTTAACATTACACAGTGAAACTGAAACATTGAAATGTTTCGATGGGGTATCCTGGTATTCCTAGTAATGCCTCTTCCAGATTCACGACTGTAACCGTATAATTCTTTGCCACCTCTCCAAATCCCTTCATATGTCTTTAGTCTTTACCTTCTGCACACCCTTTTAGGCCAAATGGTTTTCTTCCTTCCCTACCGTTCGGCACCAGCCTATGGTTTGGAAGAAGACTATCCAATAAGCATAATGGGTGTACTGTCCCAATCCTAGGAACACACGCAATGAGAGAGGGTGAAGATAAAAGACAACTGAATAAACCTTATTCCTATTTCTCCTGAACCAGAATCCATCCCCGAACTGGAACCAGTTCCATTCGAGTTCGTATATAACCATACGATGGAGTATCCAAATAAACTGTGGATCTTCGTAGTGATACGGAGTGTCCTGGAGAAATACAAAGGTGATGTGGGAGTGGTAACGAAATATTTGGTTTGGTCGTGAATATCTGTTGCAATTTACTTTGCCCTCTTACTAATCCCTTGCTTTGTCTGAACTTAATACCTTCTGCACACCATCGTTATGCTAATTGGTTTTCTTCATTCCCTACCGGTCGGCACCAGCCTAAGGCTTGGAAGAAGACAATCCAATTTGCGTAATAGGTGTACTACCCCTAAACCAAGGAGTACTCGTAACCTGAGAGAGGGTAAAAGGAAAAGACAACTGAATAATCCTATCCGTTTTCTCCAGAACCGGAAACCATCCTCGAATAAATTCTTTCGAGTTCGTATCTAACCATACGATGGTTTTGTCCAATGGAAGTGGACGTTCGTAGTAAAACGGGGTGTCCTGGAGAAAAGGGTAAAAGTAGGAGTGGCAATGAGGTTTGCAACTCTGACAATCCAAAAGCCGGTGTTTAAGAAGGTTTGGTCAACTTGGTCACTGAGTCAAAGTCTTAGGGTCGGGTCAATGGTCGCTGCCAAAGAGAGAGAGAAAAGAAACACTCAGCGTGCACTCTAACCTAGATCAGAATGGTCACCAATTTATCTAATCTGGAAACCTCCCACTGTACCTCAAATTCTCCTCCAAACCTGAAAGAAGAATTAGTCGGGGTTACCCGAGGAGTAAACTAACTCATCAGTGGGAATCGGGATCCAACTATCATTGCATGATAACGTGACGGAATCCGCTCACGCTATCACACTCCAGAAGGTATGCGCATATCTAGCAAGTTTCAGTTCTTTTGAAACTCCCGATGTGATTTCTGCCCCATGCTCTTATGACCTTGACTTTGGCCAACATATCATAAGTCACATGTCAAGTTCTACCCGTCATTCTCCAGGTTAATTTGAATCCACCCGTACATACCCTTGACTTTGGCCAACATGGCAGTACGACTGTTCCAAACCAACGCATCTATCTATGCTGCATATGAATAACCAACAGCTACCAAACACTGTGCCTTGACTTTGGCCAACATACACAGCTTGAATACTATTGACTATCCATATGAAACGTCGGAGGGCTATGAATGGTTTCTGGCGAAAACCTTTAACGTAATGAACCTGATATCGTTGAAGGAACGGATAGCTTTTTAAAAATATAGTGACGAAAACCGTTGCTAAAGAGGTCACTCCCTGTGAAGGGATCTCGGCTCTTTCCCCGTAGAATGGGGTGCAGGATATTCCAAATGAATACCGCGATGCAAAGAAAAAGTAATCGGCTATAGTGAAGTTAATGCCCTGACGCAAACTTCTGTCCAAGGGGTCACTCCCGGTGAAGGGATCTCGGCCCTTGCCTCGTCGACTGAGGAGCAGGATATTCTAACTGAATACCACGATGCTAAACAAAAGTGAACGTCCTTGCAATAACAGCTTTTTGAAAAAGTGTTCCAACAACATCAGATTAGGTTTGTTTTTAACTTGCATTGATCCGAATCAACGCAGTCCCATCAATTGATCACACCACAAAGAACGAAAATATACTGACGTACGTATATGCCATCCGCATTCGCCACTGGGTCCCGTCATTACCCGTTAGGTTAGCTAACTAACGACAGAGCGGGGACTGGACTAGCGCGGATACAAAACATATACAACATCTAATAATATATATACCAATATATTATATTCGCTCAAGGCGTGAATAAAATGCAACATCACAGAGAATGAACAGCATCACAGAAACAATACAGATATCTGGGATCCCCGGGTTTTACAGAGCCGCTGAAACCCGACGTTCCCCTGGTCGTGTGGATAGCCTGTGCAATGAAATCCTAGACCCCTACGGGCGCGGCAAGTTACCCGCCAAAACCTGAAGCGAGGCAGCCCCCTTCAGCAACGTGAATGGACCACCCAGCACTTCACGGAATCCGGTAACTTGGGCACCCATCCTGGGTCAACCTGTACCCCCTACGAGTGCGGCGAATAGCCCGCCAATCCTAGAGTGAAGCCCCCTCCGTCTCAATGCCATGAGATGCGGGCTTGTTGCCCTCTAGAACCCGGCTATCCGTGCACCCCTCCGCGGGGTAATCCTTGTACAGAAAGTAAAATATACATATAACGGGTACATCGACCGCAACCAGGTCATGCCCCAAAAGAATAATACAAACAGGCAGTGACGGCAGTCCACATGTCGGACGCTCGTCCCGCAATATCAAATGTACATAATACAACCACAACTGTACTAGCATTGCATCCAGGCTATCCCCCACGACCGATCCGCAACATCACAGCAAAAACAAAACATCAACGTGAAAGTCACGTTCGCAAATCCGTCTAACCGGGCTATAGCAGTTAGACCGGATTTACCGATCAAGTGACATTCACGGTCGCAGATATAATGTAAATACTGTGAAAAATGTGTTTAAAATATCCGATCAATCAAAATTTAACAAGTGGGCCCCAAAATAATACTGTAGCAGTTAAAGAAATTCTGGGCCCAATGTTATTATTCCAAAACCCTACTTTTCACCCCAGAAAGCCTCTGTAAAAAATTGGTGCAGTGATGTCTACAGTGCGCGGCGGAAGGGCGGCGGAATGGGGGTTTGTGCGGCGCTTCCGCGCTCTGACTGTGGAATCACTTCATCGAAATTTTACAGAGTTCTTAGATTTTCTAGTACATCAATATTTTACAACCTGAAAAATTTTTAGAGACCAAAAATTTTCAACAGAAACTGATGCGAAGGTAAAATGCAGTTTTGGAACTTTTTGATCGATCGGAAATGCAAACACATTAAACCAAGCTAGACTAAGTTAATGGCGAGGCTCTGATACCACTGTAAGTGCACGGCGGCGCCCCGGCCGTCAATCCGACGCCGGAATGCGGAAGCGGTGAATAACTTTAATTTTCTTGAACTGGCAAACCGCCGCGCACTACAATACCCGGATCGAACCATTAACTAGTCCTAGCTATCTACAAGAAAGGGAATAGAGATATACCGACGATCCAAGTCCTCCGGTCTTCTCGTCATGGTCCCGATCTCCTGCGGAAAATCCTGTCTCCTCCTCGTCGCCGGAAGTGCACCACATCGCCTACTTTGTTTACGGGCTCCCACCTCAATGCCGAGGTAACTCGGGCACGAAGCCGGCTACTCGACGTGCCCAAGATTCGCTGTAGAATATGTAGTAGAACTTGTGTCTCAATTTTGGGGTAGTGGAGGTGCCATTTTTGGTGGAGGAAAGAAAGGATTTTGGAGATCAACTAGAGAGCTCTTTTCTTAGCACAATATGAACCAAAAATGCCACACAAAATGAATCAATCAACCCCACCCTAAAGTGGCCGGCCCATGTAGGAAAAAGGAGAGAGGAAAAAGTCAAGGGGGGGTGACCATAACAATCATGCAAGAAAAAGAGAGAGGAATGGTTATCATAATCAACCATGATCACAAAGCAATGCCAACACTCCACACAACCATCATCAACAACCATGATGCTAACAAAGTCAAGCCATCATGAAGTATGAAGTCAAGCAAGTCAATGGATGGTGCTAAAATCATGACATGATGATATGCAAGGACCCCCTCCACAAAAGTCTATTTGCAACAGTGCAAATAAACCCTCCTCCACCAATCTTCGGCCAATGAACGGAACAAAGGAAATTGGCCGAAACGGAAAGAAAACTGGCAACTCCAGAAAACTGGTCCCGTAATAAATTACAGGAAAACCCCGATACTGTGCATACACACCCGCATCTGTATTTCGACCGAAATACAAATACAATGAGACAAAATCCACACTGTACTATACTAGGATCCGGCTTATACCAAAGCCGGCTAGTAATATCTGTTCGATCCTGATCCGTGCAATACCGCACGTATCTGATCGAACTCTGCCATATAACCATACGGCCTATAGTACAAACTGTCCGATCCTGATCCGTGCAATACCGCACGTATCTGATCGGACCTTGCCATATCTCCATACGGCCTCTACAACCTTTCGCCCGAAAGCTGAGTAACTGAATGTGGGGGACTCTAAAGACTCATCAACACCTTGGTTGTGGATTTAACCACTAGCACGTTAGAGGTATTAGCCAATACATAACGGGCTACCAGGTATTGACTAAAAGGGACGTCCGTGAGCGAACTCAGCCTGACACCCTACTGAGCCTGTCAGTGACAATATCCGTGCAGTCCGGTCCGTTCGTCTATGAGTATCGCATGGCGGGCCTAGGGGGTTGGTAAAAGTCAGACCCCCAAAAGCGGTACAAGTCGTGTCGGAGTGTATCCCAGAACACCCTGAGATACTACTGGAATACCTACCAGTAAATCTCCTTGCCTTGGCCAAGGACTTTGTGTAATGGCTCTCCTAGACACAGCACGACCTCACCCCCAATACCGGGAGAGACGAACCCCTGAAGATACGCTCACTGCCTCCATGTGGCTCGGGACTGTACCCAACTAAAACCTGTTTGCACGACTCCTTTGAGCCGTGGTAGGGTAGTAATCAAAGTACAGTGGGAACTCACACGAGACAAATGACGATCCCCAGGTCGATGAACTAACCTGCACACATGTCACCAGGGAACTGCCATCTGACGTCTGGTATATGACCAACTAGCATGTTCCCGGCGAGTCCTGTCCGGTGTACTCATAACCCAATGAGCACCTATATACATCTTAGGTGATCCAACTGACACCAGTGGCTTGTGAGACCGGCCACCGCCCCTCGTCGGGGTCTCGACTGTATACACTAGTCTACTATGGAGAATCGATGCCCTGTCTCGAAACTCTCACGACTAGGGACCTTTTAAGGATAAGCTTATAGACCCCAGCTCCCACTTATATGATCGCCCTCATACTGCTGGTGGTCAAGCAAGAATCCTAGGGTCTCTATCAACGTGTAATAGCGACGTGTCAGGTCACCTAAAGCAGTACACGATGATAAAGGTAAACCAGATAGCATACTATCATCTCGAGTAAGACTGTCCTACCGGGATAGGTCCTCCCTCAATCATTACAATCACGTACCTGTGACCTAATAATTGACTCTGAGGGCACTACCTCCAACACTAAATCAATTAATGGATAAAAAGGGCAACTTTTAATTAATCGTCCATAACTACTAAATCCTAACGAACCCTACAAGCCTTCTTATTATATTTACTACATCTTTAAAATAATCTAGATCTATATTTTACATTCTTGTTTAACGTAGATCTAGAAACCATTCTATAAAATTCTTTATCCCTCCTCTCTTTCTCAACACATCTAAAGTAAAAGTAAAAGGTTCCACGTTTCCCAGAGGACGACCCGTACTCATCTCGGTCTAGCTACACGCGACACCGTTCTGATTGCGGTTAACTACAAACATACACTCTTTCGTGTCAATCAGTAGTAGGTAGAGACTGTTGAACTAAGTCAGCATCTGACCCGCTCTTCAACGTGGTCTTCAGGTTCGTGAGCTCAAAAGAGCTGGACTCTGTAAGGACACTGCCCCTACAGATGACCCGATAGCCAACCTCACTTGAAGCAATTCGTTCGAGGTTTCATATCTTGCGATACGAGATTGCTCTCCATATAAATCTTTGTTATGGAGGAAGATAGAAACTAAGTCCATCTTCTCGTGCTGCCTCTGGTATGCACCATCAACTGAGGCTAACACGAGGCACTTGGCTTTCACATAGTCTTTTTCCGATGTCTCACGGATATGAATATCCGTGACAGAAGAAACTGGACATGAGAAGGCAGGGGTTGGATCAGTCAAGAGGTGTTCCAGCTTGTCATGGGCAATGGACATCTGGACAGACCTTTGCCAGTCATAACAGTCAGATTCTGTCATTTTATTATCTAGATGTAACCTAGGTGCGGTCACTGGGTCGCTGCAATTAAGAAAGAGAGAAGAAAACACTCAGCATGATGCTCTTGCAAGTTTAGATTGGTTTTTAGTTTATCTAAACAAGATGGCTCCCACTGTCTCTCGAATCCCTCCTCAAACCATAAAGGAAGAATTAGTCATGATCAATCTCACCGTACAATTCTTTCTTAACCGTTCAGCCAGGCCAGTGTCGGTACTTCGAGGGAGGTTTTCTAATGCTTTCGCGAAGTTCCTTAATTTAAGAACCTCTTTTCCCTAGGGGCGTAGCCCCGCTAACACCTTTCTAGACACCTACTAGGTTTATAGCATTGATCGTTAAGTGAGATATTTCCCGAGGAGTAGCATATACTCACAGAAGGATCGGGATCCAAATATCATCGCGTGACAAAACTGAAGGAATCCTACCAGAATTATCACACTGCAAATGGAATGCAACACTAGCAAGTTTCAGTACTTTTGTAGCTCCCGATGTGGATTTTTGCCCCATGCTCTTATGATCTTGACTTTGGCCAACAAATCATAAGTCACATGTCAAGTTCTACCCGTCATTGTCCAGGTAATTTGAACCCACCCACACATACCCTTGACTTTGGCCAACAAAGCAGTACGACTGTCCCAAATCAACGCATCTATCTATGCTACATATGAATACCCAATAGCTACCAAACACTGTGCCTTGACTTTGGCCAACAAACACAGCTTGAATACTATTGACTATCCATACGAAATGATAGAGGCTACGAATGGTTTTGGCGAAACCGTGAACGTAGTGAACTTGATATAATCGATGGAACGAGATAGCTTTGAAAAGGAGTGGTTCGAGCTCCGTGTTTAAAAAGCTGGTTTTTGAAAAGAACCGAGTGGTTTTGAAAGTGTTCCAATGACTTTTACTTAGTTTATTTTCTTGCATTAATTCCAATGCGTCCCATCATTTAATCCTACCATTGCAGAAAATAACCAAAATATGGCGGACGCTTATGCCATCCGCATTCGCCACGGGGCCCCGTCATCACCCGTTAGGTTACTTAACTAACGACAGAGCGGGGGCTGGACTAGCGCGGATGCAAAACATAAGCAACACCTTAATAGATATCATATATAGATATATAGCAATGATAGCCATTACAGATCACAGATGAACACTTTGGATATAGTAGGAATCCGCGATTCGTTCGAGCCTGCAACGAAAAGAGGATTACACGGTCGCGATGAATAACCAATACCCCACCCTAGACCCCTACGGGTGCGGCAAACTACCCGCTAAGTACCCGAAGCGAAGCAACCTCCCTCAACCCGTGAGTAGGCCACTCAGTACTTCGAGATACCCGGTAGTTGTGCACCCCACCTTGGGTCTATCCTAGGAGCAAAAATAGTAAAAAGAATTATACAATGACGGCTACAACCCCGACCCGGTTGTGCGGCCATACAAATAAAATTACATCAATTTACAAATTTTACATGAATGAAAGAAAAAGAAACTCTCATCTCACATCCACCCCGGCTATTCATCCGCGACAATCCAACGAGTTCATATACACAAACCATAAACATTACTGATCACAGATATGTATAATCCGCACTAATCGACGTATAGCGATTAGCAGACGTTCAATACATATATCACATCACAGAAAATATCCATTAGCCAAAGTCTACGGAATATCGATCAAAAATACGGATTTGTTACCACCCGAAAAATCAATTTGTACTCTGGAAAATCTGGGCAGAAACAACATGTACTAAAAATTCCAAAACAGCCCAAATAGAACACTGCAGCAAAACGGAGCAGCGGCCGAGTTAACTCGGCCGCGGATCCGCGGCCAAACCCATGGTTTGGCCACGGTTCCGCGGTGAGTTGGCCGAGTCAGCAGCTCATTTTTGCTGTGTGATTTATAAAAACCCTGAGACGATTTTTCATGTATGTTAAATTAGTTTTTGAACAGTATAAAAAATCGACAGAAACTTGGGTTTTTCCGGACGTGTTTTGCGACTTTTTTCCGATCGATATTCTAAACACTTTGCTAACTTGCTACTTTATGTTTAGTTAGGCTCTGATACCACTGTAAGTCCACGTTGCTCACCCCGGTTCTTACGGGGAGGCGGAAACGGCGAAAAATAATTATTTAGCGCCAAGGCAACATGGACTAAAAGCAGGATCTTTGCTAAACTAGAAACTAGCAAACTACAAGAGGTGTTAACTACTATGCCGTAGAAATTATACCTCACGAAACCGGTCCTTCAGGTCTTCATTCCGCTGTCCTGCTCGTCCATCCAAGCTCCGAGTGTCGATCCGGATCTTGGTCACCTCCGCGGCCTCCTTGAGTCGAAGACGATCCACCCGAGAGATGTACACCGACCTCCACCTCGAGCCGAGGCAACTAGGGCAACAAGATCGCTTGTCTTGTTGTCCTAGGTTGTGTAGAAGTAGTAGAAGGATGGTTTTGTCAAGTGGGATCCTTTTTCTCTCAACACATGAGATCAAAGGATGATTTCAAGAGGAGGAAGATGAAGGAGAGTTTTGCAACCATGGAGCTCTTTCTCTTTTTCTTTTCTAAGAGAGAGAATGAGAATGAGAAAATGAATATCATCACAAAAGAAAAAAGGCACCATGGTTGCAATAATAGTAAAACAACATCATTACAAATCCTATCATGATAAAGTTGATGCTACATTGAATTGACCATTTTCATAATCAAAAAGAAAAAGAAAATCCAAAGAAGAGTGTAGACCTCTCATGAAGATCAATGGTCAACTCCGGTCAATGGGTCAACAAAGTCAAGAGAGGTCATGGTGGTCAAATTGTCAATGCAATTAGCCATCACAAAATTATCACTAAAAGGATTAGTAAATAATGTCTCCGGCTCATAATTGTTTTGACCGAACGAATTTTCAAAACCCTAATGAGCCTGCCACATAACGGTTTTGGCCGAACCAACTGCCAAAACCCTAATGAGGCACCTCCTCCTTCATTGCTCCACAAAACTGTGCATACACACCCGCATCCGCATTCCGTAGAATGCGAATGCACAGAAGACAAAACAAATCCATCCGTGCAATACTAGGATCCGGCATGAACCAAAGCCCACTAGTATTGCCTGCCGGAACAGCATACGCAGACAAGTGCACGTAAGTGATCGCAGCCCCGCCGTAAAACCATACGGCCTCTACACGTTTCGCTCAGTGCAGGGAAACTCTCTGTGTGGGACTCTAAAGACTCGACACTACGCTGGCAGTGGGTTTAACCACAGACCGCAAGCGGCACTAGCTGTACGTAACGGTCCCCAGGTAGATGTCGATAAGAAGGCCGATGAGGTAAACCCATCCGAACTCCTACTGAGCCTGTATGTGACAATCTCCGTACAGTCCAGTCTGTTCATCTGATACATCGCATGGCGGGCTTAGGGGGTGGCGAACGTCAGTCCCCTAATAGCGGTACAAATCGTGTCGGAGTGTAGCCCAAAACACCCTGAGATAACACTGGAAACCTACCAGTATATCTCGCTTGCCCTGGCCAGGGACTACTCGTGTAATGGCTCTCCTAGACACAGCGCGATGTCAACCCCCAATACTGGGAGAGACGAATCCTGTCTAACCGTCACTGCCTCCAAGTGCTTCGGGACTGCACCCAACTACTACCTGTTTGCACGACTCCTTTGAGCCGTGGTAGGGTAGTAATCTAAGTATAGTGGGAACACACTCGAGGCGAAGTGACAGTGTCAAGTCAGCGGACTAAGCTGTACTCATGTCACCTGGGAACTGATAACTGACGATAGGTATAATACCAACTATCAGTTCCCGACGAGTCCTGTCCAGTGTACTCGTAACCTAACGAGCACCCGCATACTATCTCCAGTATGACGTACTGATGGCTGTGGGACAGACCACCTCCCGTGCTGGGATGAGAAGCGTATACGCTAGTCTACTCCGGAGTATCGATGCCCCGTCTCGATAATCTTACGACTAGGGACCTGTATAAGGATGTGCTTGTAGATTACCCAGCCCTCACAAGTATGACTTCCATCACAACACCGTTAATCAAGCAAAGATCCTAAGGGCTCTACTAATATGTATAAGCGATATGCTAAAAGAAACACATGCACATATTGAAGTAGAAACAAACCAAGTAGCATACTACCATTTTGAGCAAGATTGTCTATAAAACTGTGAATATCCAAAGCTTCCATTAAGTAATATACAAGCTAGTATGATACAGTAATGGCCTCTAGGGCATATACACTAACAACCTGTACACATGTTACCAGGGAACTGCTATCTGACGTCGGGTAAATACCAACTAGCATGTTCCCGGCGAGTCCTGTCCGGTGTACTCATAACCCATTGAGCACCTGTATACATCTTAGGTGAACCAACTGACACCAATGGCTTGTGTTACCGGCCACCGCCCTTCGTCGGGGTCTCGACTGTATACACTAGTCTATTAATGGAGTATCGATGCCCGGTCTCGAAAACTCCAACGACTACACTTTAAGGATGTGCTTATAGACTACCCAACTCTCACGTATATGATCGCCATCATACTGCTAGTAGTCAAGCAAGAATCCTAAGGGCTCTATCAATGTGTAATAGTAACCTGTAAGGTCACCTAAAGCATGTACACGACGATAAAGATAAACCAGATAGCATATTATCATCTCGAGTAAGACTGTCCTACCGGCATAGGTCCTCCCTCAATCATTGCAATCACGTGCCTGTGATCCAATAATTGACTCTGAGGGCACTATATCCAACACACCACTCCAAGGAGCTAGCAATAAGGAGAACCACAATAAGAAGAGAAGGAGTTCAAGAACTAGGTATAACCATCTTAACCTAGTAGCTAGAACCTGTAGTTACTTTGTTCGTTTTTGTTTAGCAAAGATCCTTCATGGTTAGTCTATGTACCCTTGTGATAAAAATCTGATTTTTACTCTTTCCGCCTCCCCGTAAGTACCGAGGTGGGTTACATAGACTTACACTTATGGCATTGTAGACTAGGTCATATCAATGAGACATGACCAGCTAAGTTACATAAGAATGAATATGAGAATCTGTTCGAATTTTCATCTTATAATACTTGCCAGTCTTGTTTCAATGGTAAAATGACCGATACTCCGTTTACTGGAAACAGAGAAAGAGTTAGTGAACTCTTGGAATGCATACATGATGATGTATACGGTCCTATTTCTACAAATGCCAATGTTGGTTCTTGGTACTTCATTACACTCATCGACTATCTCTCAAGATTCAGACATATGTTTCTGTTGAAACACAAGTCTGAAACTTTTGAGAAATTCAAGGAATATAAGCTTGAAGTTGAGAACCAGAAGGGTTGAAGTATTAAGTCTTTCGTTGTGATCAAGGAGGTGAATACTTGTGCATGAAGTTCCTGGAGTTTCTAAAAGGGGAATTTGATTCTCTCTCAACTTACTCCTTCGTATACACCATATAACAACGGTATATCGGGGTGGAGGTATCGCAACCTATGAGATATGGCGCGCACTATGATAAATACTACTGAGTTATATGTTTTCTTTTGGTGTTATGCACTTGAGAAGCTGCATACCTATTGAATGGGGTTCCGTCCAAATCAGGGCCTACCATTACATATGAGATATGGTGTGAGAAGAGACCATGTCTTAAATGAGTTAAGATATGGGGTTGTCCGGCCTATGTTGAAAAGAAGAATCTGGACAAGCTCGAGGTAAGGTCAGGACTGTATAAGTTTGTTAGGATATCCCAAACATTTGTGAAGGAATATCTCCTACCACTCTGAGGAGCAAAAGATGTTTTGTTTCTCAGCATGCCACCTTTTTTAGAAAAGGAATTTCTTATGAAGAAATTTGTTGACATGAGGTAGAACTGGAAGGTATTCCAGCTAGGAAAACTAACAGCTGATGATTTGGTAAAACCAAAGGATTCAATAGTCTCCGACTAACCTCAGCCTCTTCACGAATCTGGTAGGGTTCCTCATCCACTTGAGAAATACTACGGTCTTCTCGATGAAAGTGGAAGCGAGGATTGCATCATGGTTGATGATGGCCCAACTAGGTTCAGGCAGGCCATCATGAGTGGGGACTCTATGAAATGGCAGGATGCTATGCGATCAAAGATGGAATCCATGTACACCAACAAAGTATGACTTTGAATGTTGCACCTGAAGGGGTAAAACACATTAGGAGAAAATGGATCTTGAGAAGATTCTTAGTGTAAATGGAAAAGTTGAGACTTTCAAAGTTATGCTTAAGTCCATCAGGATCAATGCAAGTATTGCGGAGTTGGAACATTTGTTTTGATTTGACTGTCAAAGAGTTTGACTTTATCAAAATGGTAGATAAACCTAATATATACAAGAAGGTTGTAGAGAGTAAGATTGTCTTCCACGTATTGTATGTAGATGACATAATCTAGCTAGGAAATGGTTTCTTATGCTACACTCGGTCAAGCTCTTCTTATCACGGGATTCTCAATAGAAGATTTGGATGATACCTACTACATCTTGTGGATTATGATTTATGGTGATAGATCTTAGTGGATGTTGGGAGTGTCCCAAATCTAGGTATATTAACACCATACTAAAGGGGTTTAGTATGGAAGGTTCTAAGCATAGTGGTTCTCCTACTTACTCATAGATCACTCTCTCCAAAAAGATGTCTCCCAAGAATGATTTGGAGAGAGCTCGCGTGCAAGGGATATCCTATGCTTCGGCAGTAGGCTCTATCAGAGTATGCGATGTTATGTACCGGACCATATGTAGCTGACTCACTAGGTGTAGTGATCAGGAATCAATCGGACCTTGGGAGAATCACTGGAAACCTGTGAAGGACATTCTTAAGTACTTGAGAAGCACTAAAAGAAAGTTCTTGGTTCGAGCTTCCAGAGTGATAAGGTCGACTGAGAGTCAGTCACAGGCATTGTCTTTACCCTTAGTGCAGGGACGGTATGTTGGAAGAGTTCCAAGCTAGATACCGTGGCATACTAGAAGATAAAGGCTGAATACATTGCTACCAATGATGCTGCCAAAGTGGCTGTCTGGGCATTTCTTGTTCATGAGATGAACAAGGTTCCTACCATTGAGCGTCCATTAACTGTTATTGTGACAACAATGGAGTTGTGGCTTTGGCCTGGGAACACCGGTCCCATCAGCATTCCAGACATATTCTGAGGCAAGTATCACCTGATCAGGGAGATGGTTGATCTCCAAGGGATCGAGGTAAGGAGAGTAGACACGAAGGATAACACAGCGGATCCACTCACAAAGGCCTTACTACTAGAGAGACTTCTATAGGATGGTTGAGTATGAGATACTACAACCACTGCTGATTGTTGGGTATTGGATACTACAACAGATGGCCTTAGTGCAAATAGGAGATTATTAGTTATATGTATGCCCTAGAGGCCATTACTGTATATGCGATGTATATTGTAGTGGATGCTTGGACATATATAGGAAGGACTTTCTTATTCGATATGATAGTATGCTATCTGGTTGCACTTTATCTTAACTTGTACATTTATTGTCTCTCTATTACATGTTGATAAAGCCTTTAGGATGAATACTTGACTACCAGGATTATGATGCAGCTCATACTAGTGTGGACATGGTAGTCGCCAAGTACATCCTTCAAATGTTCCTAGTCATGGGAGTATGGAGACAGGGCATCGATACTCCAGGGTAGACTAGCGTATACGCTTCTCGACCTATATGATGGGCAATGGATGATCCTACATCCATTGGTGCTTGACATCAGAGAAGGTATACAGGTGCTCAGTGGAGACTGGGTACACTGAACGGATTGCTGAGAACTCCTAGATGGTATTATTCTTGTCGTCGGATAGCAGTTCTCTGGTGACATTGGTACACGTTAGTCTGTAGACCCGAGATCGTCATAGAGTCTTGTGTAATTCCCACTTTGCTTTGATTTCCACCATACCACGGTCAAGAGATCGTGCAAAAAGGTGGTTTTTGGGTACAGTACCGAGTCACATGGAGGCAATGAGTGATAGGAGGGGTTTCGTCTCTCCCGGTATTGGGAGTTGATGTTGCGCTATGCTCGATTGGCCATAACAGGAAATCCCTGGCTAGGGTTGCTGAGATTTACTGGTAAGTGTTATCAGTAGTTTCTCGAACTGTTATGGACCGTGCATCGGTATGACTTATCAGGCTATTGGGGTATGACATTATATCACCCCCAAGTCTTGATATGCGACATATCAGACGAAGAGACAGGACTGTACGGTAGTGTTACTGAGTGGATTCGCAGGAATACGAGCAGGCTTGCTTGTTGATCTTCTGATCGCTCAATATCCGGGTGGCCGTTATGTTTAGGAGACCGCTTGCGGCTTGTGGGTGTTTGATATGATCATCACCTACTGCCGGCGTATTGATGAGTCTTTAGGGTCCTTCACAGAGGTTTCCTGGCTCAAGCAAAACGGAGTAGGAGCACATATGTGATATGTGCGGGACTGAGATTAATTCATATATGTGATACCGCATTCTATTCTCGTGATGTGTGACATGATTGGTTATATGTGATATAGCCGGGTTATCGGATCAAGTGTTGATTCGATAAGATGTTACATTTGATATTAGTCGATTATATGTGATATAGCCGGATTATTAAATCAAGAGTTGATTTAATAATTTAATGTATAATTATATATTTGATATATTACATTACATTAACTAACATTAGCTCACTTAAGTAATTCTTTTTCTCACATTTGATACATTTTACATATATGTGATATATGTATTGTTTTCGATTTGCATACATTATATATATATATGATATATATTATGTATCATGCTAGGTTACACTTGCAACATGTATGAATGAGACTTTTACCATGCTAGGGTTTAAGCTAGGGTTTTATTTGTTTTAAGAAAATAAAACATTTGGATTTAGTCAAGGTTAAGCTTGGAGAAGCTTGTAGAACATTGACCAAGTCCACTTGTTTGTCTTGCTTAAGATATTTCTTAACCCAACCATTAACCTTGGACTATGGTTTATTCTCTACATGAGTTAGGCATGACACTAACTCACCCATGGTTGCAATTCTAATCTCACTCTCTCATGAGTTTCTTTTCTTCTTCTTCTTGTTCTTCAACAAAAGAAAAAGCTTGCTAGGTTTTTTCCAAGTGAAGATTTAGTGTGAGAAAAATAAATCTAAAGTGATCGCACTTCCAACTTCATCATCCTCTACTACTTTCCATTTAGTATAGGGTGTTTGCTTCACTAATATCACCATTAGTGAAGAGATAGCTTGGGTTAGTGTCTTCTCGATGTAGATCATCTTCGGCCTCGAAGACTTCGATGAAAGCATATTCGTTTCTTCATGGGAGCCTCTCTAGAGTCCGGGAGTTCGTGATCGCAGCGAAGGGACTACTATACGGAGCTATTGAAGTGAAGGACCGGTCTACAAAGGTTGTATTCTTTGTTCACTTTAGATGTAAAGTGTTTACATTATGTTTTGTCAGATTTTCTAGTAGTGATTCTAGGGTTAGGGTACTAGAATGGCAAATTTTTAAATATGGTATGGATGATGCCTCCCGAAAACTTGCTGCCGTGCTAGGCAACCCAACAGGGGCATCATGCTCATTTAAAGAGGAAGCTCCGTGGGAAGTTGTTCTTTCGACAAAAACTAAAAGGATGCTGAAAGATCTCCAAACATGTCCGACGATTAGGTGGAAGAGCCCGCTGGACCCCGAGATTATTGAGGGGATGCTGAAACTGCACCTAACGTTGAAAGCTGGTGATGGTGGACAGAACCTTCAGGACAAGCCTCCGAAGTCTTTAAAGAAGAAGAAGAAGGCCAAGAAGCCCGTCCAACCCGATGACAGCCGTACAGGTCTGCAGATATACATCGATGCACTAGAAGAATATAACCAGAAGGCACGGACCCCCATCACGTTGGATGAATTCTTTGAGCTTGTTCTTGAAAATGAAGCCGATGACGCTGATGAAGGAGACAATTCTTCAGACGAGCCTAAGGATTATGTGGCAAGCTGGCATATGATCTCTGAGTCATCAATAAATGGCAAAGAAGCTCCTGATGAAGAGAAACTGGGGGCAGATTCAGAACCGGAATCAAAATCCTTAGAGCCATCGGAGGAATTGATTGACAGACTGCTGAGCGAAGCTCTTCAGAAAAGAAAATCTGACCGAGAGCGTGAAACGGCCATATATGAAAGGGCCAAGCGTCGGCGTCACATTGAAGAAGCTCCGGTATTGAGAATCCATAGAGTACCCCAACCGGACAGTAGCACTTCTGCCGCCAGCAAAAGCAGGTTTAAAATAAGGAAGCAGTTCGCTAAAGCCCTGTCGATAGGAATGAAGTTGCCACCTTTCAAAGAGGACACTTCAGAAAATACGTTCCCCGATGAACTAGATGAACATCCAAACTACTGCTTATACCATCAGAGGACCACGCACCCTACTGAGGGTGCATGGCCTTTAAAAATTGGTGGCAGGGATACATTGCTCATTGACAGCATTTTAAGCGGATGAAGCGCAAAACTCGTCGAGAGCAGAGAAGCACGACAGATGAACGCAAAAGAACTGCTGGCGGCTGTCACATGGTTGATTCCGGAGGATCGCAAGTTCTTACCTTCAGGAGAGATTCTGATGAAGAAATAGCCCTCGGCCCTCTCTTCAAGGAATCCATCTCCGAAACAGAAGAGATAAAGACCTGCGAGAACATTCAGCTGTGTAATCGCACGTTACCCGAAAAGAATCTCGGACCCACAAACAAGGGATCAAGCAAAAAAGATAAGGGGAAGGAAAAAGTCCCTAAAGATATCACCCTCGATGATCGAGTGGTCGAAGAGTTGGGAGCCAAGGACCCGCCAAAGAAAAACAAGGTAGATCACAACGTTCTGGCACAGCTGAGGAAGATACCCTCGCAGCTAAGCATTCTCGATGCCCTTCTTCTATCTAAAGAGGCGAGAGATTCTTTAATCAAGGCATTACAAGAGCCAGAGCAGTTCCAAGCCTTCCTTAACGAAGAAAAGATGAAGGACGAGCTGGAAGAAGTGCACATGGCTGATATCACTTTCGGTGATGAGGATCTCCTCCTCGGGACGTACGAGCACAACTATCCCCTCTGTCACTGTTAGTTGTATGTATGCCCTAGAGGCCAGTATTGTACAGATGATGTATATTATATTGGATGCTTGGACATATATAGAGATGACTTTCTTGCTCGATATGATAGTTTGCTATCTGGTTGCTCTTTATCTTAACAAGTACACTTTTCTCTTTATACTGTCTTATAGTTACATGTTGGTAAAGCCCTTAGGATATGTACTTGACTACCTGGACTATGATGCAGATCATACTAGTGGGGACATGGTAGTCCATAAGTACATCCTTCAAGGTCCCTAGTCGTGGGTGTATCGAGACGGGGCATCGATATACCAGTGTAGACTAGCGTATACGCTTCTCGACCCATGAGATGGGCGATGGATGATCCCATATCCATTGGTGTTTGACATCAGAGATGGTGTACGGGTGCTCAGTTGAGACTGGGTACACTGGACGGACTCGCCGAGATCTCCCAGATGGTATTATACCTCACGTCAGATGGCAGTTCTCAGGTGACACTTGTACAGGTTAGTCTGTAGACCCGAGATCGTCATAGAGTCTTGTGTGATTCCCACTGTGCTTTGATCTCCACCTTACCACGTCCATGAGGGCGTGCAAAACGGTGGTCTTTCGGTACAGTCCCGAGTCACATGGAGGCAATGAGCGATAGGAGGGGTTTCGTCTCTCCCGGTATTGGGGGTTGATGTTGCGCTGTGCTCGATTGGCCGTAACAGGGAAGTCCCTGGCCAGGGCTGATCAGAGATTTGCTGGTAAGTGTTACCAGTAGTTTCTCGACCCGTTATGAGCCTCACATCGGCACGACTTATCGGGTTATTGGGGTCTGACGTTTACCACCCCTAGACTTGATATGCGACATATCAGACGAAGAGACCGGACTGTACGTTAGGTGTTACTGGTCGGATTCGCAGGAGTGTGAGCGGGCTATCTCGTCGATCTTCTGATCGCTCAATACCCGGGTGGCCGTTACGTTTAGCAGACCGCTTGCGGCTTGTGGGTGCTTGATATGATCATCATCTGCTACCGGCGTATTGACGAGTCTTTAGAGTCCTACACAGAGGTTTCCTGGTTCAAGCGAAACGAAATAGGAGCGCATATGAGATATGTGCGGGACCGAGAATGATGCGTGTATGTGATACCGTATTTAATTCTCGCGATTAATTTTTCGAATGGTTGAATGCGATATAACCTAGTTATCGAATCGAAGATCGATTCGATAAGCCGATACATTGAATACTAGTCGGTCGTGTGTGACATGACCGGATCATTGAATCAAGTGTTGATTCAATGATTTAATGTATAATTATATATTTGATATATTACTTTGCATTGACTAGTATTGGTTCACTTTAAACGGATTTTTCTCACTTGGATTGCACATTGTATATGTGATATACTTTTGTGCACATTTTTGTATCATGTTTGATAATACTTGATCATATGGTTAAGTGAATAGAATTAAACCATGGTTATTATGATAATTAGGGTTTTGCATATTTATTTGTTCATTTATTTTTTTATTCATTTATTTGGATAAGTTTAAATGAGAATGGTGGCATTTTTGTTTCTTATAAGATGCTTCATGAACCCTTGACTTTTGCTATCATTCTTGTCATCATGCTTAACCCTAACCCACCCAACTAACCATGGTATATTCTCTACACTTAACCAAGGTTAAGTTATGATAAGTATTGATTTTCTATTTCATTTTAATTAGAACTTATCATAACTAGCTTCATCATCTTCTTCTTCTAAAAGGAAAAAGCTTGCTACTTTAATGGCAACTTGAGTTCTAGTGAGAGAAATCCAATTCTAAAGTGAACCCACCTCCTATTTCTTCACCCTCTACCTCTTGCCAAGTTGTTTTGGGTGTTTTCTTCATAAGTTTCACAACTTTGTGAAGTCGGAGCTTGAACTAGTGCAACCTCGACGTAGATCGTCTTTGACACGAAGCCGACGACCTAGCTCGCCCGTTTCTCCGATGAAGCCGACGATTGGGTTCGGGATTCATGATGGACAGCGAGAGGACACCCACGTGGAGCTAAGGAAGTGGAAATCCGGATCTACAAAAGTTGTAGCTTCTCACTTCTAGTTAAGTAGTTAACTAGTTTACCGTTTCGCCTAGAAATCTAGCCGACGATCCGTATTAGGGTTTCTCGGCACCCATAATTTTTTAAATTGGCATGATCGATGCCTTGTGAGACTTCATTAGGATGCCTAGGAACCCTACAGTGGTATCAGAGCCTAGCTAGAGCCTTAGGCGAAGTCTAGACGGAGTTTGAAATCCGAACGAACCCGAAACCCTAATTCCAAAGTGCTCTCTGGAAATTTTATGAAATTTTGGATTTTTGTCAATTAAAAATATGCAGAAAATTATGCAGGGTCTTATATGAAATAATGTGAAATACGAGGGCCTGATTCAACTTTTCCACCGCGGAACTGCGGCATGAGCTATGCATGCGCGGCGGTTCCGCGGCCGTACTGTCCCCTTGTCTGGTGATTTTTTCACAGTAATTCATGAATTCAGATATTATATTTTCTGGGTATTTTTATTGTGACTCTACATAAGAGTATTTTGGGGTTGCTTTGGGGATTCGGTGTTTCGATCGGGGTATCAAATTTCGTCTTTGTGTTTTTCCGGATAATTTTTTGAATATGTTAAAAAGTTCGACCGGATATAAATACCCAATTTTTCCCCTGTCGGGAGATTTCCAAGTGTTGGATTTTTCTGTAGTTTAACGACGTTCTAAGTAGTGCAAGTAACGCGATGGACCCTCTAGAAGACAACAAACCTTAACTCGATTATGTGACCGTCTTGAACTGCCCTTTGAACCTTCGGGTTTGGGGCAGTACGGCGTGCCACTTGTGAGGCGTTGGCTTGACCCTTCTACGGCTGGACCGTTGGTACTGTTAGTGTATATGCCCTAGAGGCCATTACTGTATCATACTAGTTTGTATATTACTTAATGGAAGCTTGGGATATTCACCTTGTATAAACAATCTTGCTCAATATAGTAGTATGCTACTTGGTTTGTTTCTACTTCAATGTGTACATGTGTTTATTTTGCGATATCACCTATACACATTAATGGAGCCCTTAGGATCTTTGCTTGATTACCAGCGTTGTGATGGCAGTCACACTAGTGGGGGCTGGGTAATCTATAAGCACATCCTTATATAGGTCCCTAGTCGCAGGACTATCGAGACAGGGCATCGATACTCCGGAGTAGACTAGCGTATGCGCTTCTCATCCCAGTATGGGAGATGGTCTGTCCCACAGCCATCAGTACGTCGTACTGGAGCTAGTATACGGGTGCTCGTTGGGTTACGAGTACACTGGACAGGACTCGTCGGGAACTGACCAGTTGGTATTATACCTATCGTCAGTTATCAGTTCCCAGGTGACATGAGTACAGCTTAGTCCGCTGACTTGACACTGGCACTTCGCCTCGAGTGTGTTCCCACTGTACTTTGACTACTACCCTACCACGGCTCAAAGGAGTCATGCAAACAGGTAGTGGTTGGGTTCAGTCCCGAAGCACTTGGAGGCAGTGCCGGTTAGACAGGATTCGTCTCTCCCGGTATTGGGGGTTGACATCGCGCTGTGTCTAGGAGAGCCATTACACGAGTAGTCCCTGGCCAGGGCAAGCGAGATATACTGGTAGGCTTCCAGTGTTATCTCAGGGTGTTTTGGGCTTCACTCCGACACGACTTGTACCGCTATTGGGGGACTGACGTTTACCGCCCCCTAGGCCCGACAAGCGATGTATCAGACGAACAGACCGGACTGTATGGAGAATGTCACATTCAGACTCAGTAGGAGTTCAGATGGGGTTCACCTCGTCAGCCTTCTTGTCGGCGTCTACCTGGGGACCGTTACGCACAGCTAGTGCCTCTTGCGGTCTGTGGTTAAACCCACTGCCAGCGTAGTGTCGAGTCTTTAGAGTCCCACACAGAGGGTATTCGCCTCTGGGCAAAATGAGTAGAGGTCGCATGGTTTTGCGGCAGGGTTCGTTCTCATCCGCGCACTTGTGCACGTTTGGAGTCCGAAAGGATTATACTGGCGGGCTCTGGTTTGAACCAGATACTGGTATATGTTTTGGGGTTTCTTTTATCTCTCAGTATTCATGTTCCTCGGAACAAGAATGCAGGTGTGTATGCACAGTTGTTTGAGGCGGAAGAAGAGGTTTTTCATTAGGGTTTCGGAACGGGTGCGCATGCACAGTTGACAGTCGTCTTTTTTCCAAACCCTAATGAATTAGTGAGATATCTATTAATAATAGTAATTAAATGAAATTATGTTATGGTTGGTTTTGTTGACTTGTTGACCATGGTTGACTTGTTGACCATGGTTGAATGTTTGACCATCATCATTATTTTGCAAGGATGCTCCTTGATTCTTGCCAACATTCATTTAATGAAGTATGATAGTGGTCATTCCAAAACAACCATCAACTATTCTCATTTGAATTATTATTACTAATTAGATAATTCTTTTTCTTTTGATATGGTTGCAAAAAGGAAAAAGATAGCTCATTCTATCATTTAGCTTCTCTCTCCTCACTTCATCTTCTTCTTCCTCTAGCCAAAGGAGAATCCTTCTCATGGGTTGAGAATCCCTCTCCTTAAAAGAAAAGCACCCACATAGACACTCTCTACTCACTCTAGGATCAAGGGTTTAGCAAGCCGGAGATTCTAGTTCACTCAAAGTTCGAGAAAAAGCCCGAAGGTTGAACCCTCAGGTGGATCCATCTTCGACGGAAGAAGGCGACGAGAAGAGAACCATCAACCTCTACAAGGTTTCAAGAAGAAGGAGTTCAAGTTTAGGTATAACCATCTTTCCGAGTAGCTAACTCTCTTTAGCTTGTTTGCTAGCTTTAGTTTAGGAAAAGATCCCGACTTTGTTAGTCCATGTTGCCCCATGCGCTAAAAATTTGATTTTTATACCGTTTCCGCCTCCCCGTAAGAACCGGGGGTCGCAACGTGGACTTACAGTGGTATCAGAGCCTAACTAAACTTAAACTAGCTTGGTAGTGAAGTGTAACGAAGTTCGGAACCGAAAAAATCCAAAATCCAAACTTTTACAAAACCCTAGTTTCTGTTAAAAATTTTTCTGGTCAAAACAAGATTTGTTATACACCTAAAATCGGCTCAGGGTTTTGTGTGAACAACCAAGAAAAACGATCCCCTGATTCCTTCAAACAGCCGTGTTTCCGCGGCATGAGGTAGGCATTTGCCGCGGAACCGCCGCCGTGTGGGGTCCTCTCGTGATCGGGTTTCGTGCAGTGTTCTTCTGGTAGGGTTTTGGGATTTTTCAAATATGTTATATGTGCCCAGATTTTCCAGAACAGAAATTTACTTTTGGGGTCCTATAATTCCGTATTTATTTCCGAACTTCACTGCACTTTGACTATGATGGTTATATCTGTGATGTTTGCATGTATTGAACGTCGGCTAATCGCTATAAGTCGATTAGTCGGGGTTATACATCTCTGTGATCTATGTTTGATATTGGAATGTGTATATGAATGTGTTGGACTGTCGCGGGTGAATAGCCGGGGTGGATGTGAGATGAGCTTTTGTTTTTCTTTCATTCATTTGTAAATGTAAATTGATGTAATAATATTATTTGTATGGCCGCACAACCGGGTCGGGGTTGTAGCCGTCATTGTATAATTCTTTTTACTGTTTTTGCTCCTAGGATAGACCCATGGAGGGGTGCACAAACTGCCGGGTACTTGGCGGGTAGTTTGCCGCACCCGCAGGGGTCTTGGGTGGGGTATTTGCTATTCACCGCGACCGTGTAATCCGCTTTTCGTTGCAGGCTCGAACGGATTGCGGATCACTAGTATATCCAATATATTCATCTGTGATCTGTAATGTCTATCATTGCTTTATATTTAGGTGTTGCTTATGTTTTACAGCCGCGCTAGCCCAGCCCCCGCTCTGTCGTTAATTAAGTAACCTAACGGGTGATGACGGGACCTCGTGGCGAATGCGAATGGCATAAGCGTACGTCATATTTTGGTTGTTTTCTGCAATGGTAGGATTAAATGATGGGACACATTAAAAGAACTAATGCAAGAATATCACGCATTAAAAGAACTAATGCAAGATAATAAACCAAGTTAAAGTCGTTGGAACACTTTCGAAAAACCACTCGGTTCTTTTCAAAAACTAACTTTTAAAAGCGGAGTTTGAGCCACTCCTTCTAAAAGATATCTCGTTCCATCGATTATATCAAGTTCACTACGTTCACGGTTTTACCAAAACCATCCGTAGCCCTCCGTCGTTTCATATGAATATTCAACAGTATTCAAGCTGTGTTTGTTGGCCTTAGTCAAGGCACAGTGTTTGGTAGCTGGTAGGTATTCATATGTTGCATAGATAGAATGCGTTGGTTTAGGACAGTCGTATTGCCTTGTTGGCCATAGTCAAGGGTATAAACGGGTGGGTTCAAATTAACCTGGATAACGACGGGTAGAACTTGACATGTGACTTATGATTTATTGGCCTTAGTCAAGGTCATAAGAGCATGGGGTAAAAATCCACATCGGGAGTTTCATAAGTACTGAAACTTGCTAGATTTGCATACCATTTGGAGTGTGATGATTCTGGTAGGATTCCTTCAGTTTCGTCACGCGATGATATTTGGATCCCGATCCTACTGTGAGTATATGCTACTCCTCGGGAAATTTCTCACTAAACGATCAATGCTATAAACCTAGTAGGTGCCTAGAAAGGTGTTAGCGGGGCTACGCCCCCAGGGAAAAGAGGTTCTTAAATTAAGGAACTTCGCGAAAGCGTTGGAAAACCTCCCTCGAAGTACCGATACTGGCCTGACTGAACGGTTAAGCAAGTATTGTGCGGTGGGATTGATCCCGGCTAATTCTTCCTTTGTGGTTTGAGGAGGGATTCGAGAGACAGTGGGAGCCATCCTGTTTAGACAAATTAAAAACCTTTCTAAACTTGCAAGAGCATCGTGCTAAGTGTTTCTTCTCTCCCCCTGCAGCGACCAAATCGAAATGACTGGACTTAAGTTACTTCTAGATAAAAACATACTAACAGGGCCAAACTACAAAGATTGGCTCAGGAATGTCAAAATGGCAATCACTTACGATAAGCTGGGGTATCTTCTTACCACCAAAGCTCCCCCCGTCCCAGGTCCCACCTCCAGCGTCGCGGATAAGGAAATCCGTAAGACTTGGGAGATTGATTGCGCGAAGGCCAGGTGCCTCGTGCTTGCCTCTATGGACAACGATCACCAAAGGAGGCACGAGAATATGGACTTGGAGTCCATATTTCTCCATACAAAAGAACTGTATGGAGAGCAGTCTCGTATCGCAAGATACGAAGTGTCGAAGAAGTTATTTTCGACAAAGTTGGCCGTCGGATCATCGGTAGCGGACCACGTGCTTAAGATGATTGGCTACACTGAGGAGCTCGCGGAACTTGGGACCACGTTGGACAGTGAACTCTATACGGATTTAATTCTCCAGTCCCTTCCATCCACTTACGCCCAGTTTATACTGAACTTCAACTTACAAGAAAAGGAAGTTGAACTTTCAGAACTTCTCAACATGCTGAGGAGCGCAGAGGGCACCCTACAGAAGGGTAGGGAAACACCCACTTTGTTTGTAGGAGGATCTTCTTCCTCTAGGTCCAAGGCGAAAGCCAAGGGAAAGAGGAAGAAAGCCCCCGCCAAACCAAGAGGCGGTGTTAGTAAAGTGGGTACGAAGGGAAAGGAAAAGGCAACAAAGTTAGCGGGGAAGCTTGTGGGTAAAGAGGAATGCTTCTATTGTCACAAGAGTGGACACTGGAAGAAAGATTGCAGGGCTTGGAAGGCCAGGACACAGGAACTGAAGCAGGTTGCGGCTTCAGCTTCAGGTGTGTATGTTATTGAAAACTGTCTTTCTATAAACTCTACTTCCTGGGTATTGGATACCGGATCAGGATCTCATATCTGAAATTCTTTGCAGGCGTTGAGAAACCGTAGGGTTTTGAAGGCAGGTGACATGACCCTCAGAGTTGCGAACGGAGCTAGCATGGATGCTAAAGCCGTGGGGGACTATCACCTGGGAATGTCAGATGGACATGTTTTGGTTTTGCGTAATTGCTTTTTTGTACCCAACGCAACTTGTAATATCATTTCTGTATCTTTGGTTTCTAAAGAAGGTTATGAATTTGCGTTTGTAAGTAATGTTGTAAACATTCACCTTAATCAAGTTCTGATTGGGTCAGGTACACTGAGCAATGGTATATACGTATTAAACCAACCACAGATTTTCAATGTCCAGAATACACACAAAAGAAAGTCTTCAGATATCAATCAGGCTTTCTTATGGCATTGTAGACTGGGTCACATCAATGAGACACGGTTGACTAAGTTACATAAAGAAGGATACTTGGATCCGTTCGAGTATCATTCTTATGCCACTTGTGAATCTTGTCTCATGGGAAAGATGACAAAGACTCTGTTCACTGGACACGGAGAAAGAGCGAGCGAGCTCTTGGGACTCATACACAGTGACGTGTGTGGTCCAATGTCTACACATGCGCGAAGCGGTTATTCATACTTCATTACTTTCACAGACGATTTCTCTAGGTATGGACATGTCTTTTTAATGAAGCACAAATCCGAGGCCTTTGAGAAATTTCAGGATTACAAGAATGAAGTTGAAAAACAAATAGGCAAAAGTATCAAGATCCTAAGATCGGATCGAGGTGGTGAATACTTGAGTGCCGAGTTCCTGAATTATTTAAAAGAGAACGGAATTCTCTCTCAGCTTACTCCTCCATACACTCCGCAACACAACGGTGTATCAGAGAGACGGAACCGAACCCTATTGGATATGGTACGTTCCATGATGAGTAAGGCTGAGTTACCGCGATCTTTCTGGGGTTATGCATTAGAAACAGCTGCACATCTCTTGAACCAAGTTCCTACTAAGACAGTGCCTACCACACCATATCAGATATGGAGTGGGAAGAAACCCTGTCTTAAATCCTTTAAGACATGGGGATGTCCGGCTTTTGTTAAAAAGCAGCATGCGGACAAGCTCGAGGCACGCTCAGTACAGTGCAAGTTTGTGGGATACCCAAAGAACTCCAAGGGGAATCTATTCTATTACGCAGAGGAGCAAAAAGTCCTTGTTTCTCGTCATGCCCGCTTCATGGAAACTGAGTTTTTAGAAAATCAGATAAGTGGGAGCGCAGTAGAACTGGAAGATATTCCAGAACCACAGACTATTACTGAAAGCTTAGTGGAACCAGAGGGTTCAAATGAACAGGACATTCCTACGCCGCTCCACAGGAGTAGTAGGCAGTCTCATCCGCCCGAGAGATACTACGGTTTTCTCATAGACGGGGATAGAGAGGATTGCATCATAGATAATGATGAGCCTACTAGCTTCCAGCAGGCCGTTCAGAGCGTTGACTCAGTAAAATGGCTGGATGCAATGCGGACCGAAATGGAGTCCATGTACACCAACAAAGTATGGATGTTGGACATTGCTCCAGACGGGGTAAAACCCGTAGGATGCAAGTGGATCTTCAAAAGGAAGATTGGTATAGATGGACAGGTTGAGACCTATAAAGCTAGACTTGTAGCAAAGGGTTTCCGTCAAAGACCTGGCTTGGACTATGACGAAACCTTTTCTCCAGTGGCTATGCTGAAATCCATTCGGATCCTTCTTGCCACTGCTGCCTTCCACGATTATGAGATTTGGCAGATGGACGTAAAAACCGCTTTTCTAAATGGAAATTTAGAGGAGTGTGTCTATATGGATCAGCCAGAGGGTTTCATTCAGAGTGGGAGCAGCGGAAAGGTGTGCAAGTTGCTTAAGTCTATCTATGGACTAAAGCAGGCATCGCGGAGTTGGAACATCTGTTTTGATGAGACGGTCAAGGGATTTGACTTTACCAAAAATCCAGATGAACCATGCATCTATAGTAGATTTGTAGCGAGAACTGTAGTATTCCTTGTTTTATACGTGGATGACATTGTCTTAATAGGAAATGACATTCCTATGCTACAATCTGTCAAGGATTTCTTGTCACACAGGTTCTCCATGAAAGACCTGGGTGATGCCTCTTACATCCCGGGGATCCGGATCCATCGTGATAGATCCAAGAGGATATTAGGACTTTCACAGTCCAGGTACATCGACACCGTACTGAAAAGATTCAGTATGGAAGATTCCAAGCGCGGTAACCTACCGGCTTGTCACGGGATCACCCTCTCTAAAGAGATGTCTCCCAAGACTGATTTGGAGAGGGATCGCATGTCTATTATACCCTACGCTTCTACAGTAGGCTCTATAATGTATGCGATGTTGTGTATCAGACCGGATGTAGCTTATGCACTGAGTGTAGTAAGCCGGTATCAGTCAAACCCTGGGGAGAAACACTGGATAGCAGTAAAGAACATTCTCAAGTACCTGAGAAGGACTAAGGAGATGTTCTTGGTGTATGGCGGAAAAGACCTCCAGATCGAGGCCTTTGCTGACTCCAGCTTCCAGAGTGACAAGGATGATTCCAAGTCCATGTCGGGTTTTGTCTTTACCCTCAATGGAGGGGCGGTGTGTTGGAAGAGTTCCAAACAGGAAACCGTTGCAGACTCGATTATGGAAGCGGAATACATCGCTGCATATGATGCCGCAAAAGAAGCTGTCTGGATGAGGAAGTTCTTGAAAGAACTTCAGGTGGTTCCGTCCATTGTTGACCCAATACCTCTGTATTGCGACAACAACGGGGCTATAGCTTTAGCGAAGGAACCCAGGTCCCATCAGAGATCCAGGCACATCTTGAGGCGGTATCACCTGATCAGGGAGATCGTGGATCGCAAGGAGATCGAGGTTCGGAGGGTTGCTTCAGAAGAAAACACTGCAGATCCATTCACTAAGGCCCTACCCCAGACTCAGTTCGAGCGGCTGATCGAGATGATAGGTCTTCGATACGCCAGTACATGGCCTTAGTGCAAGTGGGAGATTGTTAGTGTATATGCCCTAGAGGCCATTACTGTATCATACTAATTTGTATATTACTTAATGGAAGCTTGGGATATTCACCTTGTATAAACAATCTTGCTCAATATAGTAGTATGCTACTTGGTTTGTTTCTACTTCAATGTGTACATGTGTTTATTTTGCGATATCACCTATACACATTAATGGAGCCCTTAGGATCTTTGCTTGATTACCAGCGTTGTGATGGCAGTCACACTAGTGGGGGCTGGGTAATCTATAAGCACATCCTTATACAGGTCCCTAGTCGCAGGACTATCGAGACAGGGCATCGATACTCCGGAGTAGACTAGCGTATGCGCTTCTCATCCCAGTGTGGGAGATGGTCTGTCCCACAGCCATCAGTACGTCGTACTGGAGATAGTATACGGGTGCTCGTTGGGTTACAAGTACACTGGACAGGACTCGTCGGGAACTGACCAGTTGGTATTATACCTATCGTCAGTTATCAGTTCCCAGGTGACATGAGTACAGCTTAGTCCGCTGACTTGACACTGGCACATCGCCTCGAGTGTGTTCCCACTGTACTTTGACTACTACCCTACCACGGCTCAAAGGAGTCGTGCAAACAGGTAGTGGTTGGGTGCTGTCCCGAAGCACTTGGAGGCAGTGCCGGTTAGACAGGATTCGTCTCTTCCGGTATTGGGGGTTGACGTCGCTCTGTGTCTAGGAGAGCCATTACACGAGTAGTCCCTGGCCAGGGCAAGCGAGATATACTGGTAGGCTTCCAGTGTTATCTCAGGGTGTTTTGGGCTTCACTCCGACACGACTTGTACCTCTATTGGGGGACTGACGTTTACCGCCCCCTAGGCCCGACATGCGATGTATCAGACGAACAGACCGGACTGTACGGAGAATGTCACATTCAGACTCAGTAGGAGTTCAGATGGGGTTCACCTCGTCAACCTTCTTGTCGACGTCTACCTGGGGACCGTTACGCACAGCTTGTGCCGCTTGCGGTCTGTGGTTAAACCCACTGCCAGCGTAGTGTCGAGTCTTTAGAGTCCCACACAGAGGGTATTCTCCTCTGGGCAAAATGAGTAGAGGTCGCATGGTTTTGCGGCAGGGTTCGTTCTCATCCGCGCACTTGTGCACGTTTGGAGTCCGGACGGATTATATTGGCGGGCTCTGGTTTGAGCCAGATACCGGTATATGTTTTGGGGTTGCTTTTATCTCTCAGTATTCATGTTCCTCGGAACAAGAATGCAGGTGTGTATGCACAGTTGTTTGAGGCGAAAGAAGAGGTTTTTCATTAGGGTTTCGGAACGGGTGCGCATGCACAGTTGATTTTTCCAAACCCTAATGAATTAGTGAGATATCTATTAATAATAGTAATTAAATGAAATTATATTATGGTTGGTTTTGTTGACTTGTTGACCATGGTTGACTTGTTGACCATGGTTGAATGTTTCACCATCATCATTATTTTGCAAGGATGCTCCTTGATTCTTGCCAACGTTCATTTAATGAAGTATGATAGTGGTCATTCCAAAACAACCATCAACTATTCTCATTTGAATTATTATTACTAATTAGATAATTCTTTTTCTTTTGATATGGTTGCAAAAAGGAAAAAGATAGCTCATTCTATCATTTAGCTTCTCGCTCCTCACTTCATCTTCTTCTTCCTCTAGCCAAAGGAGAATCCTTCTCATGTGTTGAGAATCCCTCTCCTTAAAAGAAAAGCACCCCTTAGACACTCTCTACTCACTCTAGGATCAAGGGTTTAGCAAGCCGGAGATTCTAGTTCACTCAAAGTTCGAAAAGAGCACGAAGGTTGAACCCTCAGGTGGATCCATCTTCGACGGAAGAAGGCGACGAGAAGAGAACCATCAACCTCTACAAGGTTTCAAGAAGAAGGAGTTCAAGTTTAGGTATAACCATCTTTCCGAGTAGCTAACTCTCTTTAGCTTGTTTGCTTGCTTTAGTTTAGGAAAAGATCCTGACTTTGTTAGTCCATGTTGCCCAATGCGCTAAAAATTTGATTTTTATACCGTTTCCGCCTCCCCGTAAGAACCGGGGGTCGCAACGTGGACTTACAGGTACTGAGGCACGAACTGAATGTTGCTAGACTTATTTCATGTGTTGGACTGTATCGGGAAAACTTGGGTATTCGACTGTTCGATCGGAAAGTTTAACATTTTCTGTTTATCTGGAATGTGATACAATAATTGGAATTCACAAACAGTTATGAGATAACTGGATGAATGTTATAAATCTAGCAGTTTAGTCCCATACGATATTGAAAAGAGTTTTCGATAATGAGACTAAAATGCGGGGTTTGTAACTGTTAGGCATGTGATGTCTAAAGAGGTTGCGGATTCCAACTGTTGTAGTTTTACACTTTCTTTTCTGTGACCGTAAGTGTAATATGTGAATCGCCGGTTTCGTTGCTATGTGTCAACGACAATTGGGATGCACATATTTACTTACGTTGATGACATGTGATGTTATGTGTTGCTGGATATGTTATATTGGATCGTCGTGTTTGAATAGCCGGGGGTTTTTATATGAGAAGAGTGTTTTTCATTTTCATTCATGTAAAAACTTGTATGTAATATTCTTTTATTTGGGGCACTTCCAGGTAGCGGAAGATGTCACCTTTTGTATATTATTTACTTTTCCGCATTAGGATAGACCCAAGGAGGGGAGCACAAGTAACCGGGTTCTGGGGTCCAGTGGGAGACCAACTCGAGGAGTCGAGTCCGGGTCTCCTAACCCTAGAATTGGCAGGGTTGCTTGCCGCTCTCGTAGGGGTCTAGGGGTGTGGGATTGGCTATTCATCACGACCGTGGAATCCGTGTTTTATACTGGCTCGTATTGAAAACACGGACGTCCTAGTATATCCAATATTTCATATGTTTATTCTGCTGCGATATCTGTGTTGTGACTCTGTGATGGATATAGTATATAGTACATATGATATATTATATAGACGTTACTTATGTTTTACACCCGCGCTAGCCCTGCCCTGCTCTGTCGTTAGTTACCTAACCTAACGGTGCACGAGGGGACATCGAGGCGAATGCGGATGGCATAAGTGTACGTCATATCTATCTGTGATGTTTAGGTATTTAAATGATGGGACTTCATTAATGTGATTAATGAAAGATAAGAAACCTAAGATGTTGTAGAATCAAATTTTAAAATAAAACAGGTAGCTACAGTTCTTGCTTTGCACAGCGGTATATATGATATACCATGTACCTTATTCGATGAGGAAAGGACCGAGATCCCTTCACCGGGAGTGACTCCTTTAGCAATAACTGGCAGATGCTACACACTCGGTTTGCTCTTGATTGCTTTTGAGTTTTTGCTTTGCACAGTGATATATATGATATATCCCGCACCTCATTCGACGAGGAAAGGGCCGACGATCCCTTCACCGGGAGTGACCCCTTTAGCAAAACTAGAAAAGCCTCAAAATCACTCCATTTCAAAACTCCATTTGATTCTACAACGATATCAAGTTCATTACGCAATAGGTTTTCAGAAAAACCTGTCGTAACCCTCCGTCATTTCAGATAAGTACTATTTAGTATTCGTGCTGCGGTTGTTTGGCATGCGTCAAGGCGTAGTGTACGGTAGCTAACTAGTATTTATCTGCTTATGCATATGATGCAGATTGGATTAGGGTATTCGCACGGCGTTGTTTGGCATGCGTCAAGGGTCGTGCTGGTGGGTTTAATTTAATCAGGAAATGACGGGTTGAACTTGACTAGCGGACTATGGGTTGTTTGGCATGCGTCAAGGTCATAGCTGTTAGTTATATGTATGCCCTAGAGGCCATTACTGTACATAGGATGTATATTGTAGTGGATGCTGCGACATATATAGGGAGGACTTTCTTGCTCGACATGATAGTATGCTATCTGGTTACCCTTTACCTTAACGTGTATGCTGATTGTCTCTCTGTTACATGTTGGTAAAGCCCTTAGGATCTGTACTTGACTACCTAGACTATGATGCGGATCATACTAGTGGGGACATGGTAGTCCATAAGTACATCCTTCACAGTCCCTAGTCGTGGGTGTATCGAGATGGGGCATCGATAATACCAGAGTAGACTAGCGTGTACCTTCTCGACCCATACAGATGGGCGATGGATGATCCCATATCCATCGGTGTTTGACATCAGAGGAGATATACGGGTGCTCAGTAGAGACTGGGTACACTGGACGGACTCGCCGAGAACTCCCAGATGGTATTATACCTCACGTCAGATGGCAGTCCTCTGGTGACACTGGTACAGAGTAGTCTGTTGACCCGAGATCGTCATAGAGTCTTGTGTGGTTCCCACTGTACTTTGATTTCCATCTTACCACGTCCAAGAAGGCGTGCAAAACGGTTGTTTTTGGGTACAGTCCCGAGTCACATGGAGGCAATGAGCGATAGGAGGGGATTCGTCTCTCCCGGTATATGGGGGTTGATGTTGCGCTGTGTTCGATTGGCTATAACAGGAAATCCCTGGCCAGGGTTGCTGAGATTTACTGGTAAGTGTTACCAGTAGTTTCTCGAACAGTTATAGACCTCATATCGACACGACTTATCGAGCTACTGGGGTCTGACGTTTACCACCCCTAGGCGAGATATGCAACATATCAGACGATCAGACCGGACTGTACGGTAGTGTTACTGGTCGGATTCACTGGAGTGTGAGCGGGCTTGCTCGTCGATCTTCAGATCGCTCAATACCCGGGTGGCCGTTACGTTTAGCAGACCGCTTGCGGCTTGTGGATGTTTGATATGATCATCATCCGCTGCCGGCGTATTGACGAGTCTTTAGAGTCCTACACAGAGGTTTCCTGGCTCAAGCGAAACGAAATAGGAGCGCATATGAGATATGTGCGGGACCGAGAATAATGCGTGTATGTGATACCGTATTCTATTCTCGCGATAAATATATCGAATGGTTGTATGCGATATAACCTAGTTATCGATTCAAGCGTTGATTCGATAAGCCGATATATTAGATACCAGTCGGTTATGTGCGCATGACCGGATCATTGAATCAAGTGTTGATTTAATGATTTAATGCATATTTATATATTTGATATATTGCTTTGCATTAACTAGTATCGGTCTACTTAAGATGGATTTTCTCACTCGGATGTGCGCATTACATATGCGATATGTTTTTGTGCACTTGCTTGTATCATGTTTGATGATGCATGCCTAACTTGGTTAAGTGTAAAGAATGAACCATGGTTATGAATGGGTTAGGGTTTTGATTTTTATTTATTCATTTATCTTTCTTATTTATTCTTTTTTTTGAATAAGGAAAAGAAAGATAAATGGTGGCTTATTTTGGATTTAGTTGAAGTTTCATAAAACTTTGACTAAGTCTTCATTCTTATCTCATGCTTAACCTAACCATTCTTTAACCATGATTTACTCTCTACATCTAACCATGGTTCAAGTTATGATAAGATTATTATTCTTTTCATTTTTGAGAATAATCTAATCATAATTTTCTTCTTCATATTCTTCTTCTTCTTCATTGAACTAAAGAAGAAAAACCTTGACCTCATCAATGGTGATTGATGAATTAGAGTGAGAAATCCAATTCTAAAGTCTACCCACTTCCTATTTCTTCATCCTCTACCTCTTGCCAAGTAGTAGAGTGTGTTTCCTTCACAACTTTTCACGGTTTGGTGAAGGTGGAGCTTGATTCATCGATGCCTCGACGTAGATCATCTTCGGCATGGACATCGACGACCTAGCTTGCCCATTCTCCGACGAAGCCGACTCTAGAGCCCGGATTTGATTTGGACAGCGGAGACGACATCGTTGCGGAGCCGTGGAGGTGGAGCACCGGATCTACAAAGGTTGTATTTCCGTATTCTCATTAGCTAAGTTGTTAGCTAGCTTTCTTTTCGCCTAGACATCTAGTTATCGATCCGTACACTAGGGTTTGTAGGCACCATATTTTTGAAATTGCCATGGTTGATGGCTTGGGAGACCTCACTAGCGTGCCTAGGAACCCTGCAGTGGTATCAGAGCCTAGCTAGAGCCTTAGGCGAAGTCCAGACGGAAATTGAAGTCCGATCGAACCGAAACCTCACCCGGGAAATTGCTCTCTGTACAATTTTTAAAAACAGGGAATTTTCCACATTAAAAATGTTCAGAAATATCAGCAGGAAATTATAAGAAATTCTGTAAAATTCGGCTTCCTAATTCCTACAGTGCGCCGCGCTTCCGCGGCACAAGCTTGGCTCGTGCGGCGCAAGCGCGGCCATTTTGTCGTATTAGGCATCCTAATTGGTACAGTAATTCACAATATTCTGTGCTGGTTTTCCTGGATATTTTTAATATTTTTTCCAGAGTTGAAATTTTCTGAGTTGATTTGGGAATTCGGTATTTCGATCGGGATATCAAATTTTGTCTGTGTGGCTTTCCGGATAAATTTTAGAATATGTTAAAAAGTTCGACCGGATATAAATACCCAACTTTTCCCCTGTCGGGAAATTTCCAAGTGTTGGATTTTTCCACAGTTTGACGACGTTCTAAGTAGTGCAAGTAACGCGATGGTCCCTCTAGAAGACACAAACCTTAACTCGATTATGTGACCGTCTTGAACTGCCCTTTGAACCTTCGGGTTTGGGGCAGTACGGCGTGCCACATGTGAGGCGTTTGCTTGACCCTTCTACGGCTGGACCGTCGGTACTGAGGTACGAACGGAATGTTGTTAGACTTGTTTCATGTGTTGATCAGTTTCGGGAAAACTTGGGTGTTCGATTGTTCGATCGGAAAGTTTAACATTTTCTGTTTATCTGGAATGGGATACAATAATTGGAATTCACAAGTAGTTATGTGATAACTAAATGAATGTTATAAACGTAGCATTTTAGTCTCACTTGATCGGTTGCCACGGAATTTTGATGTGATCAAAAGTCCGTTGCAATCACGTAGCGTACGCGGATACTCGCCGGGTAAACTTAATAGACAGCTTCACTCCATAGCCCCGACCAAGTGACTGTAGGAAAACCCCGTCGCCGAAAGCATCCGTTCAGGTGCTCGCGGTAGCGGTGTTCCGCCTTGGTGCACTTCGTCGACGGTATCGGGGGTGCGGCCGCCTACTAAAGTTTGCGACGAGCATTCGATCAGGATGTCGGGAATCTTGTTGAATTGCCCGACTTGATATTGAAAAGAGTTTTCGATAATGAGACTAAAATGCGGGGTTTATAAATGTTAGGCATGCGATGTCTAAAGAATTCATTTGGTCAGGCATGCGATGTCTGAGGTGATTGCGGATTCCAACTGTTGTAGTTTTACACTTTCTTTTCTGTGACCGTAAGTGTAATATGTGATATCGCCGATTTCGTTGCTATATGTCAACGACAATTGGGATGCGCATATTTACTTACGTTGATGACATGAGATGTTATGTGTTGCTGGATATGTTATATTGGATCGTCGTGTTTGAATAGCCGGGGGTTTTTATGTGAGATGAGTGTTTTTCATTTTCATTCATGTAAAAACTTGTATGTAATATTCTTTTATTGGGGCGCTTCCAGGTTGCGGGAGTTGTCACCTGTTGTATATTATTTACTTTTCCGCACTAGGATAGACCCAAGGAGGGGAGCACAAGTAACCGGGTTCTGGGGTCCAGTGGGAGACCAACTCGAGGAGTCGAGTCCGGGTCTCCTAACCCTAGAATTGGCAGGGTTGCTTGCCGCTCTCGTAGGGGTCTAGGGGTGTGGGTTTGGCTATTCATCACGACCGTGGAATCCGTGTTTTATACTGGCTCGTATTGAAAACACGGACGTCCTAGTATATCCAATATTTCATATGATTCTTCTGCTGCGATATCTGTGATGAGATCATGTGATGTTTCTGTGATGGATATAGTATATAGTATATATGATATATTATATAGACGTTACTTATGTTTTACACCCGCGCTAGCCCTGCCCTGCTCTGCCGTTAGTTACCTAACCTAACGGTGCACGAGGGGACATCGAGGCGAATGCGGATGGCATAAGTGTACGTCATATCTATCTGTGATGTTTAGGTACTTAAATGATGGGACTTCATTAATGTGATTAATGAAATAAAAGAAACCTAAGATGTTGTAGAATCGAATTTTAAAATAAAACAGGTAGCTACAGTTCTTGCTTTGCATAGCGGTATATGTGATATATCCTGCACCTTATTCGATGAGGAAAGGACCGAGATCCCTTCACCGGGAGTGACTCCTTTAGCAATAACTGGCAGATGCTACACACTCGGTTTGTCTTTTGATTGCTTTTAAGAGTTTTTGCTTTGCACAGTGATATATATGATATATCCCGCACCTCATTCGACGAGGAAAGGACCGACGATCCCTTCACCGGGAGTGACTCCTTTAGCAAAACTAGAAAAGCCTCAAAAACACTCCATTTCAAAATTAATTCGATCCTACAACGATATCAAGTTCATTACGCAATAGGTTTTCAGAAAAACCTGTCGTAGCCCTCCGTCATTTCAGATAAATCCTGTTTAGTATTCGTGCTGCGTTTGTTGACCTTGTCAAGGCGCAGTGTGCGGTAGCTAACCAGTATTTATCTGCTTATGCATATGATGCAGATTGGGTTAGGGTAGTCGTGCGGCCTTGTTGACCTTGTCAAGGGTCGTGCGGGTGGGTTTGATTCAATCAAGAAATGACGGGTAGAACTTGACTTGCGGTCTATGGTTTGTTGACCTTGTCAAGGTCATAGATCGTTCGGGGCAAAACATTATCGGGAATTTCAAGTGTTGAAATTTGCAATGAGATTGCATACCTTCTATGAGATAGTTGGATCCCGATACCCGCTGCGAGTAAGTGTTACTCCTGGGAGAGTTTTATACATTACAATTAGCCGATCAAGTAGGTGTCTAGAAAGGTGTCAACGGGGTTACGCCTCTGGGAAAACGAGGTTTACTGTAATTAGGTTCGTGCGAAAGCACGGGGGACCTCCCTCAAAGTACCGACACTGGCCTGGCTGAAAGATTGGCGAACTTGTAGTGTGTAATTAATCCCGGCTAGTCTTTCCTTTTAGGGTTTGAAGGAAGATTTGATAAAAAGCAGTGGGAGTCATCCTGATTAGATAAAATAATAACCAATCTATTCTTGACAGAGCGCACGCTGAGTGTTTTCTTCTCTCTCTCTCCAGGTAGCGACCATATCACGCCTTAATCAAGATAATAATACGGAATATTGACCGAACCCGCTTGTTATACTGAGCTGGGGAACGTTGGTCCCGCTCCAACTTATAATTGTTATAAGACAGAGCAGGAATTTGGGGAATACCAGATTTCCCGTGCCGCCCAAACGAAGAGAGTGCATGCTGATGCATCATCTTCGGGTGTGTTCATTATACAGAACTGTTTCTCAGTATCCTTTACGTCCTGGGTATGTGTTACCAGATCAGGATCCCAGATATGTAATCAGTTACATAGGGCTACAGATGGGTAGAGAACTGAGAACGGGTGATAAGTTTCATGAGGCAGAAAACGGGGCAAGTGTTGCAGCCAAGTCTGTCGGTCACTGTCACCCTGTATTACCAATACATTAATTCTGAACGAATGTTGTTAGATACCGAACCTGATATACAAAATCATATCAGTCTCTTTATCTGAAAAGAAAGGATATAATTTTGTATTGTTGGATAATGTTTTGAACATTTCCTATATCAAAGGTTGATCGGTTCAGGCACGTTATCTAAAAGCATTTATGTTCTAAATCAAACTACAGTTCTTAATATACGGAACACACACGAGAGGAATAGTTCAGAATTGAACGAATTCTTCTTGAGGTATTGTAGACTAGGTCAGATCAATGCGACCCGACTGGCTAGAGTTACATATAGATGTATATTTAAATCAGTTTGAATTTACATCTTCTGAAACTCGCCAGTCATGTCACAAAGATAAGATGACCATAGCTCCGTTTACTGAAACAGAGAAAGAGTTAGTAAACTCTTGGGATGATACATGTTGATGTATGTAAGGTCCCCTGTCTACACCTGCCAAGACTGGTTCTTTATACTTCATTATATTCTCTGATAATCTCTCAAGATTTAGACATATGTTCCTGTTGAAACACAAGTCCGAACCTTTTGAGATATTCACGGAATATAAGTTAGAAGTAGAGAACCAGAATACGGGTATAAGTATTATGTCCTTTGATGAGATCAAGGAGGAGAATACTTGAGCACGGAAATACTGGACTATTCTAAAGGAGAATGAGATTCTCTCTCAGCATTACTCCTCCGAATACACCATAGCACGATGGTATATCAGGGCGGAGCAGATACACCCTATTTGATATGGTGTGCTCTATGATGAGTAATACTGAGTTACCTTTTTCCTTTTGGGAGTTATGCACTTACGAAGTTGCATACCTATTGAATAGGGTTCGAATCAAATCAGTTGCCTACCACTTCATATATGATATGGAAAGGGAAGAGCCCATGTCTTAAGCTTGTTAAGATTTGGGGTTGTCCGGCCTATGTCTAAAAGCAAAATCCGGACAAGCTCGAGGCAAGATCGGTTATGTAGAACTGGAAGTGTTCCAGCTATACAAATTACAGCTGATGATTTGATAGAACCAAAGGATTCAGTAGATTCCAACGAACCTCAGCCTCTCCGCCGATCTAGTAGGGTTCCTCACCCACCTGAGAGATACTTCGGTTTCTCTATGACAGTGGGAGCGAAGATTGCATCATGAGATGATGACCCAACTAGTTTCGAGCTGGCCATCAAGAGTGAGACTCTGTAAGAATGGCTGGATGTTTATCGATCTGAGATGGAATCCTTATACACCAACAAAGTATGGACTTTGGTTGCTATATCTGAAGGGTTAAATCCCCATCAGGAGCAAGTATATCTTGAGAAGATTACTTGGTGTAGATGGAAAAGTTGAGACTTTCAAAGCTAGACTTGTTAAAGGTTTTCTTCATTGACCAGGCGTGGATCATGATGAAACCTTTTCAAGGATCTATGCTTAAGTCCATCCAGATCCTACTTACCACGGCTACATACCATGACTACGATATCTGGTGGTTGGGTGTCTTGACTGCTTTTCTAAATGATGATTTAGAAGAGTGCGTCTGTAAGTACACAGCCAGAGGGCTTCGTAGACAGTGGGAGCAGCAGAAACGTGTGCAAGATGCTTTATAGGATAAAGCAGGCATCGCGGAGTTGGAACATCTGTTTTGATGGATTGGTCAAAGAGTTTGACATCATCAAAATGGTAGATGAACCTTGTATAAACAAAAAGGTAGTAGGGAGTATGGTGGTGATCCTCGTAGAGTACGTGGATAACATACTCTTGATAAGAAAAGAGTTTCCTATGCTACGCTCGGTCAATCTCCGCTTATCACAATGATTCTCCATATAGGATCAAAAGTGATACCTACTAAATCCGGGGTTTTGGATCTATGAGATAGATCTAAATGGATGTTAGGATACTCACTAGATGTAGTGAGATGGTATCAACCGATCCTGGGGAGAATCACTGGAAGGGTTCCAGGGTGATAAAGACGACTGAATGTCAGTCGCAGGCATTGTCTTTACCCTCAGTAAAGGGACGGTATGTTGGAAGAGTTCCAAGCTAGATACCGTGACATACTAGACGATAAAGGCTGGATACATCGCTACTTAAGATGCTACCAAAGAGGCTGTTTGGGTGTATATAGGTTCATGAGATGAACTATGTTCCTCCCATTGTGTGACAATGGAGTTGTGGCTTATGCCAAGGAACGCCCGTCCCATCAGTGATCCAGACATATTCTAAGGCAGCATCACCTGATCATGGAGATGGTTGATCTCCAGGGTGATCGAGGTTGGGAGAGTAGACTCAGAGGACAACACAGCGGATCCACTCACAAAGGCCTGTTCCCAGAGAGAGACTTTCATGGGATGGTTGAGTATGAGATACTGCAACCACTGCTACAGATGGCCCTAGTGCAAGTGGGAGATTGTTAGTTATATGTATGCCCTAGAGGCCATTACTGTACATAGGATGTATATTGTAGTGGATGCTGGGACATATATAGGGAGGACTTTCTTGCTCGACATGATAGTATGCTATCTGGTTACCCTTTACCTTAACGTGTATGCTGATTGTCTCTCTGTTACATGTTGGTAAAGCCCTTAGGATCTGTACTTGACTACCTGGACTATGATGCGGATCATACTAGTGGGGACATGGTAGTCCATAAGTACATCCTTCACAGTCCCTAGTCGTGGGTGTATCGAGATGGGGCATCGATAATACCAGAGTAGACTAGCGTGTACCTTCTCGACCCATACAGATGGGCGATGGATGATCCCATATCCATCGGTGTTTGACATCAGAGGAGATATACGGGTGCTCAGTAGAGACTGGGTACACTGGACGGACTCGCCGAGAACTCCCAGATGGTATTATACCTCACGTCAGATGGCAGTTCTCTGGTGACACTGGTACAGAGTAGTCTGTTGACCCGAGATCGTCATAGAGTCTTGTGTGGTTCCCACTGTACTTTGATTTCCATCTTACCACGTCCAAGAGGGCGTGCAAAACGGTGGTTTTTGGGTACAGTCCCGAGTCACATGGAGGCAATGAGCGATAGGAGGGGATTCGTCTCTCCCGGTATATGGGGGTTGATGTTGCGCTGTGTTCGATTGGCTATAACAGGAAATCCCTGGCCAGGGTTGCTGAGATTTACTGGTAAGTGTTACCAGTAGTTTCTCGAACAGTTATAGACCTCATATCGACACGACTTATCGAGCTACTGGGGTCTGACGTTTACCACCCCTAGGCGAGATATGCAACATATCAGACGATCAGACCGGACTGTACGGTAGTGTTACTGGTCGGATTCACTGGAGTGTGAGCGGGCTTGCTCGTCGATCTTCAGATCGCTCAATACCCGGGTGGCCGTTACGTTTAGCAGACCGCTTGCGGCTTGTGGATGTTTGATATGATCATCATCCGCTGCCGGCGTATTGACGAGTCTTTAGAGTCCTACACAGAGGTTTCCTGGCTCAAGCGAAACGAAATAGGAGCGCATATGAGATATGTGCGGGACCGAGAATAATGCGTGTATGTGATACCGTATTCTATTCTCGCGATAAATATATCGAATGGTTGTATGCGATATAACCTAGTTATCGATTCAAGCGTTGATTCGATAAGCCGATATATTAGATACCAGTCGGTTATGTGCGCATGACCGGATCATTGAATCAAGTGTTGATTTAATGATTTAATGCATATTTATATATTTGATATATTGCTTTGCATTAACTAGTATCGGTCTACTTAAGATGGATTTTCTCACTCGGATGTGCGCATTACATATGCGATATGTTTTTGTGCACTTGCTTGTATCATGTTTGATGATGCATGCCTAACTTGGTTAAGTGTAAAGAATGAACCATGGTTATGAATGGGTTAGGGTTTTGATTTTTATTTATTCATTTATCTTTCTTATTTATTCTTTTTTTTGAATAAGGAAAAGAAAGATAAATGGTGGCTTATTTTGGATTTAGTTGAAGTTTCATGAAACTTTGACTAAGTCTTCATTCTTATCTCATGCTTAACCTAACCATTCTTTAACCATGATTTACTCTCTACATCTAACCATGGTTCAAGTTATGATAAGATTATTATTCTTTTCATTTTTGAGAATAATCTAATCATAATTTTCTTCTTCATATTCTTCTTCTTCTTCATTGAACTAAAGAAGAAAAACCTTGACCTCATCAATGGTGATTGATGAATTAGAGTGAGAAATCCAATTCTAAAGTCTACCCACTTCCTATTTCTTCATCCTCTACCTCTTGCCAAGTAGTAGAGTGTGTTTCCTTCACAACTTTTCACGGTTTGGTGAAGGTGGAGCTTGATTCATCGATGCCTCGACGTAGATCATCTTCGGCATGGACATCGACGACCTAGCTTGCCCATTCTCCGACGAAGCCGACTCTAGAGCCCGGATTTGATTTGGACAGCGGAGACGACATCGTTGCGGAGCCGTGGAGGTGGAGCACCGGATCTACAAAGGTTGTATTTCCGTATTCTCATTAGCTAAGTTGTTAGCTAGCTTTCTTTTCGCCTAGACATCTAGTTATCGATCCGTACACTAGGGTTTGTAGGCACCATATTTTTGAAATTGCCATGGTTGATGGCTTGGGAGACCTCACTAGCGTGCCTAGGAACCCTGCAATAGCATGCTAGGTGCAAAAGATTATCGGGAATTTCAAGTGTTGAAATTTGCAATGAGATTGCATACCTTCTATGAGATAGTTGGATCCCGATACCCACTGCGAGTAAGAGTTACTCCTGGGAGAGTTTTAAACATTACAATTAGCCGATCAAGCAGGTGTCTAGAAAGGTGTTAACGAGGTTACGCCTCTGGGAAAACAAGGTTTACATTGATTAGGTTCGTGCGAAAGCACGGGGGACCTCCCTCAAAGTACCGACACTGGCCTGGCTGAAAGATTGGCGAACTTGTAGTGTGTAATTAATCCCGGCTAGTCTTTCCTTTTAAGGTTTGAAGGAAGATTTGGTAAAAAACAGTGGGAGCCATCCTGATTAGATAAGATAATAACCAATCTGATCTTGCACGAGCTTACGCTAAAGTGTTTTCTTCTCTCTCTCTCCAGGTAGCGACCATTTCATGCCTTAATCAAGATAATAATATGGATGTATTGACCGAACCCGCATGTTATACTGTGCTGGGGAACGTTGGTTCCGTTCCTTCTTATAAGAGTTATAGGAATGAACAGGAAATAGGGGAATACCAGGATTCCCATGCCACCCGAATGAAGAAAGTACATGTTGATGCATTTTCTTCGGGTGTGTTCGTTACAGAGAACTGTTTCTCCATTTGCTCCACGTCCTGGGTATTAGATACCGGGTCAGGATCCCATATATGTAATCAGTTACATGGGCTTAGGAAAGGTAGAGAACTTGGAGAAGGTGATAAAGACATTAGAGTCGGAAATGGTGCAATTGTTGCAGCTAAGACTGTCGGGGAATATCACCTTACATTACCAACTGGTAATACATTGGTTCTGAACGAATGCTATTACATGCCGAACCTGATATGCAACATTATATCGGTTTCTTTACTGAGTAAAGAGGGATATAATTTTGTATTACAGGATAATGTTATGAACATTTTCCGTAACCAAAAGTTGGTTGGATCAGGCACGTTGTGCAATGGCATTTATGTTCTAAAACCAATCAACAGTTCTGAGCATAACAAACACACACAAGAGGAAGAGTTCTGAACTGAACGAATCCTTCTTGTGGCATTGTAGACTGGGTCACATCAATGCGACACGACTGGCTAAGTTGCATAAGGATGGATATTTAAATCCGTTTGAATTTTCATCCTATGACACTTGCCAGTCATGTCTCAAAGGCAAGATGACCAAAGCTCCGTTTACGGGACACGGAAAAAGAGTTACCGAACTCTTGGGACTGATACATAGTGATGTATGCGGTCCCATGTCTACACATGCCAGGGATGGTTCTTCGTACTTCCTTACATTCACTGACGATCTCTCTAGATTCGGATATGTGTTCCTGATGAAACACAAATCAGAAGATTTTGAGAAATTTAGAGAATATAAACAAGAAGTCGAGAACCAAACCGGAAAAAGTATTAAAATCCTACGATCTGATCGAGGAGGAGAATACTTAAGCAATGAATTTCTGGAATTCCTAAAAGAGAATGGGATTCTCTCTCAGCTTATTCCTCCTTATACACCACAGCACAACGGTGTATCTGAACGGAGAAACCGCACCCTATTAGATATGGTGCGCTCAATGATGAGTACAGCTGAGTTACCTATTTCCTTCTGGGGATATGCGCTTGAGACAGCCATGGACCTATTGAATAGAGTTCCTACCAAATCAGTGCCTACCACTCCATATGAGATATGGAAAGGGAAGAGACCACATCTTAATTATATTAAGATATGGGGTTGTCCAGCCTATGTCAAAAGACAAAATCCGGACAAACTCGAGGCAAGATCTGTCTTATGTAAGTTTGTAGGATATCCCAAAAATTCACAAGGGTATATCTTCTACCACCCCGAGGAACAAAAGGTGTTTGTTTCTCGACATGCCATTTTCTTAGAAAAAAGTTTTCTTATGAAACAGATAAGTGGCATTGAGGCAGAACTGGAAGAGGTTCCAGCGACACAGACTACAACAGAAGATTTGGTTGAACCAGAGGATTCCGTAGTTCCCGATGAACCCCAGCCACTCCGCCGATCTAGTAGGGTTCCTCGCCAACCTGAGAGATACTACGGTTTTCTCATGGATGGAGGGAGCGAGGATTGCATCATGGAGGATGATGACCCAACTAGCTTCGAGCAGGCCATCACGGGTAGGGACTCAGTGAAATGGCTGGATGCTATGCGGTCCGAGATGGAATACATGTACACCAACAAAGTATGGACTTTGGAAGTTGCTCCTGAAGGGGTAAAACCCATTGGGAGCAAGTGGATCTTCAATAAGAAACTTGGTGTAGATGGGAAAGTGGAGACTTTCAAAGCTAGACTTGTAGCAAAGGGTTTTCGTCAAAGACCAGGTGTGGACTATGACGAAACCTTTTCTCCAGTGGCTATGCTTAAATCCATCCGGATCATGCTTGCCATTGCTGCCTTTCATGACTACGAAATCTGGCAAATGGATGTTAAGACCGCCTTTCTAAATGGTGATTTAGAAGAGTGCGTGTACATGACTCAGCCAGAGGGCTTCGTAGACAGTGGGAGCAGCGGGAAGGTGTGCAAGCTGCTTAAATCCATTTATGGATTAAAGCAAGCATCACGGAGTTGGAACATCTGCTTTGACGTCGTTATCAAAGAGTTTGATTTCGTCAAAAATCCAGATGAACCTTGTATCTACAAGAAGGTGGCAGAGAGTAAAGTTGTCTTCCTCGTATTGTACATGGACGACATACTCTTGATAGGAAATGATATTCCTATGCTGCAATCGGTCAAGCTCTTCTTATCACAAAGATTCTCAATGAAAGATCTTGGTGATGCCTCCTGCATATTGGGAATCAGGATCTATAGAGATAGATCCAAACGGATTTTGGGATTGTCCCAATCCAGGTACATTGACACCATACTAAAGAGCTTTAGTATGGAAGAGTCCAAGCGTGGGAACTTGCCCACGATCTCTCGAGTCACTCTCTCCAAAGAGATGTCTCCCAAGACTGATTTGGAGAGAGCTCGCATGCAAGGGATACCCTATGCTTCGGCAGTAGGCTCTATCATGTATGCGATGCTATGTACCAGACCCGATGTAGCATACTCACTAAGTGTAGTGAGCAGGTATCAAGCTGATCCTGGAGAGAGTCACTGGACAGCTGTGAAGAGCATTCTCAAGTACTTGCGAAGTACTAGAGATATGTTCTTGGTGTATTGTAACGGAGAGCTCCAAGTAGAGTCCTTTAACGATTCGAGCTTCCAGAGTGATAAGGATGACTCTAAGTCGCAGTCGGGCTTTGTCTTTACCCTTTACGGAGGGGCGGTTAGCTGGAAGAGTTCCAAGCAGGAAACCGTGGCAGACTCGACGATGGAGGCTGAATGCATCGCTGCCAACGATGCTGCTAAAGAGGCTGTCTGGATCAAGAAGTTCATTACTGAACTTGGTGTGGTTCCATCTATTGAGCATCCAATACCTTTATATTGCGATAACAATGGAGCAGCGGCTTTGGCCAAGGAACCCAGGTCCCATCAGCGATCCAGGCATATTCTGAGGCGGTATCACCTGATCCGGGAGATAGTTGATCGCCGGGAGATCGAGGTCAGGAGAGTTGATACGAAGGACAACACGGCGGATCCACTCACGAAGGCCATTCCCCAGATACAGTTTGAGAGACTCTTCGGGATGCTCGGTATGCGATACTACAGCAGCTGGCCCCAGTGCAAGTGGGAGATTGTTAGTTGTATGTATGCCCTAGAGGCCAGTATTGTACAGATGATGTATATTATATTGGATGCTTGGACATATATAGAGATGACTTTCTTGCTCGATATGATAGTTTGCTATCTGGTTGCTCTTTATCTTAACATGTACACTTGTCTCTTTATACTGTCTTATAGTTACATGTTGGTAAAGCCCTTAGGATATGTACTTGACTACCTGGACTATGATGCAGATCATACTAGTGGGGACATGGTAGTCCATAAGTACATCCTTCAAGGTCCCTAGTCGTGGGTGTATCGAGATGGGGCATCGATATACCAGTGTAGACTAGCGTATACGCTTCTCGACCCATGAGATAGGCGATGGATGATCCCATATCCATTGGTGTTTGACATCAGAGATGGTGTACGGGTGCTCAGTGGAGACTGGGTACACTGGACGGACTCGCCGAGAACACCCAGATGGTATTATACCTCACGTCAGATGGCAGTTCTCAGGTGACACTTGTACAGGTTAGTCTGTAGACCCGAGATCGTCATAGAGTCTTGTGTGATTCCCACTGTGCTTTGATCTCCACCTTACCACGTCCATGAGGGCGTGCAAAATGGTGGTCTTTGGGTACAGTCCCGAGTCACATGGAGGCAATGAGCGATAGGAGGGGTTTCGTCTCTCCCGGTATTGGGGGTTGATGTTGCGCTGTGCTCGATTGGCCGTAACAGGGAAGTCCCTGGCCAGGGCTGATCAGAGATTTACTGGTAAGTGTTACCAGTAGTTTCTCGACCCGTTACGAGCCTCACTTCGGCACGACTTATCGGGTTATTGGGGTCTGACGTTTACCACCCCTAGACTTGATATGCGACATATCAGACGATGAGATCGGACTGTACGTTAGGTGTTACTGGTCGGACTCGCAGGAGTGTGAGCGGGCTAGCTCGTCGATCTTCTGATCGCTCAATACCCGGGTGGCCGTTACGTTTAGCAGACCGCTTGCGGCTTGTGGGTGCTTGATATGATCATCATCTGCTACCGGCGTATTGACGAGTCTTTAGAGTCCTACACAGAGGTTTCCTCGTTCAAGCGAAACGAAATAGGAGCGCATATGAGATATGTGCGGGACCGAGAATGATGCGTGTATGTGATACCGTATTTAATTCTCGCGATTAATGTTTCGAATGGTTGTATGCGATATAACCTAGTTATCGAATCGAAGATCGATTCGATAAGCCGATACATTGAATACTAGTCGGTCGTGTGTGACATGACCGGATCATTGAATCAAGTGTTGATTTAATGATTTAATGTATAATTATATATTTGATATATTACTTTGCATTGACTAGTATTGGTTCACTTTAAACGGATTTTTCTCACTTGGATTGCACATTGTATATGTGATATACTTTTGTGCACATTTTTGTATCATGTTTGATGATACTTGATCATATGGTTAAGTGAATAGAATTAAACTATGGTTATTATGATAATTAAGGTTTTGCATATTTATTTGTTCATTTATTTGTTTATTAATTTATTTGGATAAGTTTAAATGAGAATGGTGGCATTTTTGTTTCTTATAAGATGCTTCATGAACCCTTGACTTTTGCTACCATTCTTGTCATCATGCTTAACCCTAACCCACCCAACTAACTATGGTATATTCTCTACACTTAACCAAGGTTAAGTTATGATAAGTATTGATTTTCTATTTCATTTTAATTAGAACTTATCATAACTAGCTTCATCATCTTCTTCTTCTAAAAGGAAAAAGCTTGCTACTTTAATGGCAACTTGAGTTCTAGTGAGAGAAATCCAATTCTAAAGTGAACCCACCTCCTATTTCTTCACCCTCTACCTCTTTCCAAGTTGTTTTGGGTGATTTCTTCACAAGTTTCACAACTTTGTGAAGTCGGAGCTTGAACTAGTGCAACCTCGACGTAGATCGTCTTTGACACGAAGCCGACGACCTAGCTCGCCCGTTTCTCCGATGAAGCCGACGATTGGGTTCGGGATTCATGATGGACAGCGAGAGGACACCCACGTGGAGCTAAGGAAGTGGAAATCCGGATCTACAAAGGTTGTAGCTTCTCACTTCTAGTTAAGTAGTTAACTAGTTTACCGTTTCGCCTAGAAATCTAGCCGACGATCCGTATTAGGGTTTCTCGGCACCCATAATTTTTGAAATTGGCATGATCGATGCCTTGTGAGACTTCATTAGGATGCCTAGGAACCCTACAGTCATGACCCGAAATTTGGCACGTGACGGCACTTAAACTACGTAACGTCTACAGGCGTAACGCAATTCAAGTAAGCCGAAAACCTAGAAATCTAAACCATCAAAAGTAGTAAGTGATAAGAACATTGTTAAATGCTTTTGGGAATCTCAAGTAAAAATCTTTAAAGTCCAAATTTACTTTCCTTAAAAATTTGGCAGCACCTTGATTTTTGTCTCAAAGAATAATTTATAACCGCAATGAAGAACGGCGTCGCTTGGTAGCTAGCCAGTGAGTACGGGTCGGTCCACAGGGACGTTGTGTATTTCCTAATTTGGTCTAACGAGTTAATTCCAAACGGTGTGAATGGATTATTGCTAAAAACTAAACTGATTTATACTAGGATTAGAATCTTGCTAGGGTTAGGTTTAGGTTATGTTTGGAAATTGAAGATTTCCTTACCGCTGTCAATGCCCTAATTTGGATCTCATTAGGTGTTATGGTAACAATTAATAAAAGGGATTAGTACCATCGGGAAGAAACGATGTTTCTTCCTCTAGGTTCTAGTCCTTCCTTTCTTAATTCTTACCCTAACCTCCATGGAAAATATACACAACCGGTCGTTTATACTACGGTATCACCGTTACCTCATGGGGTAAGGTGCCATAGGGAACGGTGTGTGTATGTATGCATGAAGTCCTATCAATTATATGTGATGGGCAAGAAAGGGGTGAGAGATTTTCATCTCTCAAGCATTCCCCAAATCTAACCCTAACAAGCGAGGAGACTACTCGCTCATTAGGAAATTGAAAAACATATCTATCGATCTAACTAAGGAAGATAAGAAAATTATACTACGGCAGAATAGAAATTAACTAGGGCAATTAAATAAAACTACTTACTTTATTGATGGCTCTTTCCAAACATTTACACAGGAATTTACAGATTTGAATAGATGAATAAAAAGAGGCATAAGAAGAGGCATACCTCCAAAAGAGGTTTAGGGTTTCTATTTATAGATCATAGAAACCCTAGGGTTACAATTGATTCATGTCTGCATTTACAATTTTACCCTAAGAAATCCCTATTTACTGCACCGACGCACTGACACCACCGACACGCACCTCGCACGCGCCATAGAAAATTTTCATCAATACAGACGACGCACGGCCGCGGAACCGCGGCCAATAGCCAGGTTTCACCACGGTTCCGCGGCAAAAAAAAGGGTTCTTCAGTTGAAATCTTCAGGGCTTGGTCTGGTCGTTGGCTTCTTCTATTTTCTTCAGTTTGTTCTTCAGAATGTCTTCTGGTTCTCTTCCAGATTTCCACAGTGAATAATGTAGTGGACTTTTACCATTGCTTCGTGTTGAAGTCTTGAATCTTGCTCTGCCTTTGTACTTTGTGAACTTGTTCATTGATCTTCTTTTATTCTCCAAACTATAGGCTTGATCAAGATTCTTCCATTTGTTGGTCGTAGTCTCACTTTTGTATCTCTTCTTTTCATCTTTTCACTCTTTTATTCCGAGAACCTGTAACCTGCAACTATGTAGCAGACATGGGTCAAAAGCACCTGTTTATTTGTCAAATGAATAAGAATAGGGAATATAATAATGCAATATTATGATATGAACAAATACCCCCAAACTTATCTTTTGCTCGTCCTCGAGCAAACCTAATTTTATTCTTGAAAAAGACCTAGCCTCACTTTCGCAGGGAAACGCGATTGCACTGAGCTCGTGCAACAAGCCGTTAAACCTCTAGGTGTCCATAGTAGGAGGAGTGTTGTCTCCTGAGGGTTTTAAGCGGATTCTACCCACAAAATCTTATCAATTCGGCCTATTGACTTTTATTCTCCAATTAGGTTTTCTAACAAGAAATTCTATTATCTTCTACTCATAAATTATCCACCCGTATTTTTCACGCTTCCTTATCATTTAACTTAAGATTATATATATTCTTGTGAATTTACTTAGCTTTTGGCATCTTTTATGTTTTTCTTCTAGGGTTCTATCTCAACTTAGGAATTTTCATCATCTCTACTAAAGATACAAGTCCGATTTTTCATTCCTATCTCTTATCTAAACCGCAATCACATACCCCTACGTGTGTGAATATCAACTCTACACTTAGAAATTCAAATCAAGCTATTATACTCTTGTCCATCGTCCAAAGTAATTTTAGTTGGTGAATTTTTATATGAAATCGCTCACACATTCTTCATGCGACTGTTAATACTTCTTGAGGTACCAACAACCAATTACCAAATGTGTTTGCTCACTAAAGCGTAATTCCAAGTCTTGTAATACCTAAGGCTTTAGCAGTGACTCCTAAACCAGTTGGTCTAAGGCACTAGGTAATAAAGCACCCTCGCTAAATATTTTTTTCTATTATGCAGCCTTAAGTAATTACAAAAACCAGTGTTCATTTTTTTTTATCTCTTTATTCTCACTTGTATTTTTATTTTATTTTTCTCAGACAAGAGCATTTCAAGGTCTCTTCCACTATTCCAAGTTTCAAGGTTCGTGTTTGTGCAAGTTGCAGGCTATATATTTTCAGAATTTAGACTTAAGCTTAGGGATTATTTTTCAAACTTATACTTTAATAAAAATATCAATACATTTCCCTTGTTTTAACTTAGCCCAAGAAGTCAACTCGAAATTTGCCTATTTCTAAATAAACTACAAAAACATATACTTTCTACCGTTAAATTTTAAGAAAGGTTATTTTTAGGGTTTTTAATTTACTAAGTCTAGGATCTAGTTGTTCCTAACTAGTTAACCTTCTTGTTAAACTTAAGTCGATTATAGCCAAAATTGAATGTTTCAATTTTTATAATTTTTCAAATTTATCATTTTTTTTGGTTTTTAAAATAAGTATGCAAATGCAAGAATATACATATGAATGCGAAGGAAGAAGGCTTACCGAGCATACCCCCAAACTTAAACTTGACAGTGTCCACACTGTCATCCACACCAAGAGGGTTGAAAATGTCGGCACTCCCCTGTTTATTTATTTACAAAAAATTTTTATTGTTAAAAGAAAAACAAAATATATATACAAAAAGGTTCCCCCAAACTTCAGTGAAACGATGTTACACATCATTGCCATACTTTGCAAAGACCAAACGTCAACACCAACCAGTTGAAAAATTTATCTGTGTAGAGTATCGGTCGGTGGAAGAACATGTTGTACCGAGCCAAAAAGAATTGGGGAAGAGATAAGTGGTGGTATGGAAAGTGTCTGTATGAATGTGGAAGTGAAGAGATAGGAGGTGATGATGAATCAAAACGAGAATGCGAATGATCAAAAATCAGTGGAATGTTGGCATTCTCGTAGCTTATTAAAAGAAAAGGGGTGGTTTAACTTCTTTAGGAGGAGGTTGATTAACCACACAGTCCCCGAGATGTTTCAGTGGATCCTTTATTGACTTGGAATCATCCATCATATGCATATGATATTTAATTATGAGGGAACTAATCTCCTCGATGTCCGCCATAGTCCAGTCGAAAGCTTGCCGATTATTTTGCAAGACCATTAAAAGGTCTTTCTCTTGCTCGAGGGCTAGAGAGGCCGATATGATAACGGGAAAGGTCTCATTCTCACCTAGGTAAGCGTATTTAAGGTGAGACGGCAAGGGCTTGAGTTCGAGTTTCGGAGGCGAAACAATCAAAGGTAAAATTAGGGAATCTACCTCGAACTCAAAGGATTCCAACAATGGCTCGAAATCACTGTAAGCAACCGAATCGGATGGTTCAACTAACTCATCCAAAAATTCAAAGGACTCATACTCGGGCGGTGAGTCGTCAAAATCATCCGAAAAAGTTAAACATTCATAATCAACATCGGTTGTGCCAATTGTGTTAGATTCAAGGAGGGACGCACTAGTGGCGTCAAAACTGTTGTTATCAAACAGAAAATTTTCATGCTCGCAGTCCTCCTGCGTGATTTCGTGAATCGAGAAAAAGTCTCGTGTACTATTTTTAGGCATGGGGGGCAGAGTTCCTATCCTGTAAATATTGAACTCACTAGACATCATCCCAAAGGATAGAGTCATAGAGCCATTGCGACAATTTATTACGGTATTGGAAGTGGCCAAAAATGGTCGACCGAGGATCACCGGAATTTGGTTTTGTGGGTACAGGTTGTGTGTCCATAACAATAAAATCAACGGGGAATATGAAGTCCCCTACTTTGATCAACACATCCTTTAACTCACCCCTAGGATGGGTGATTGATCGATCAGCCATTTGGAGAGGACAACGAGTGGGTTTCAACTCTCCAACAACTAATTGCTCGTACACGGAGTAGGGAAGCAGGTTAACACTAGACCCAAGATCTAAAAGTGCTCGATTGATGTTCTTATCCCCAATTGTTATTGAAATTGTAGGACAGCCAGGGTCCTTTCGTTTTTGGGGTAAGGGTTGACGTTGGTTAATAGCATTGCTCACGGCACTAGCTGCTAGCACTTTCTTGGGTATTTGAGACTTTCTTTTCGAGGAGCATAAACCCATTAAGATTTTCGCGTAAGAAGGGACTTGTTGGATTGCATCCAAGAGAGGTATATTTATGCTAACCTGTTTAAATAACTCCACAATTTTCTCCATTTGTGGAGTTGGTTTATTGGATCTCAACCTGTTTGGAAAAGGAGCATTTTGAAAATCTGTTGAGTCCAATGTCTGTGGAGTAGATTGCGGAGTTGGAACGGATCCCAGTGGTGGTGTGTTCATGAAGTAGAAAGTGGGTCCGTGCAAACTAGAAGAAGTAGAGCCTTGTGAAGAATGAAGAATAGGCTCTAACAAAGAAGAAGATGATGGAAAAGAAGAAGATGAAGAACCACCGGCGGGGGTGTTATCACTATTACCCACCTTATTATGCAACACTCTTCCAGATCTCAACGTGGTCAGAGCATTTACATTATGATTTTGTTGTTCATATGCAACATGTGCATTGTGTGTGTGACCAGGATTTGGCAATGGTTGAGATGGAAGCTTTTCCTTTTCTCGCTCTCTCAACGCAGCAGTTAGTTGTGCAATTTGTGCCTCAATAGATTTGATGCTTTGATCGTATGAAGCATTGTTGTGCACCAAAGAATGAATGGAGGTCTCCAATCTTGTTGCGGATTGTGTAGATTGTTGTAGAAACACATCTAGACCTCCTTCTAGCGAGGTAACCTTATCATCATTTGGTTGAACAAAATTGTTTGGAGGGTAAGAGTTGTTAGGCACAAAATTGTTCGTTTGATTTGGGCAAGGTTGTGGTTGGAAAGGTTGCTTGTATTGTGTTTGTTGGGGTGCTTGTTGTTGTGGAGGAGGAGGCCTTTGAAAGTTGTTGTTTCCTTAGAATTGTTGATTTTGATTCCAAGCAAAATTTGGGTGACTCCTCCAACCCGGATTATAAGTCGAAGAGTATGGATCATTTCTTTGTCATTGCTGAAAGGCAGCATTGACTTGATCTTGTCCTTGAACAGATGGATTGTAAGGACACTCTTCGGTAAGATATGATGGATCCGAGCAACTGTTAGGTCCACGTTACCCACCCCGGTTCTTTCAGGGAGGCGGAATAGGTAAAAATCAAAAATTTCTAACTAGGTAACATGGACCATCCATGAAGGATCTTTGCTAAACAAAAACTAACAAATAAACTACAAGTTTTAGCTACTATGTAGAATGGTTATACCAAGGTCTTGAACTCCTTCTCTTCTTTTTTTGTGGTTCTCCTCCTTGCTTGCTCCTTGTAGCGGTTTGAACGGCTCCTCCCCGTCGTCTCCTCTTTGCCGTAGATGGATCCACCCGAGGGCCTCGAACTTGAGCTCCTATCTCAACCTAGAGATAACTAAGGTGCTTGGTTTGCTAAACCTAGAACCTTAGAATGAGTAGAGAAGAGTTCTAGTGGTTTTGTCTCAAAAGTTTATGATTTCCAACTCATGGAACACTTAAACTTTTAGAGTGGAAGAGGGAGAGCTTTCTTTCAAGAGAGTTACCCACCCCGGTTCTTTTGGGGAGGCGGAATAGGTAAAAATCAAAATTTTCTAACTAGGTAACATAGACCATCCATGAAGGATCTTTGCTAAACAAAAACTAACAAATTAACTACAAGTTTTAGCTGCTATGTAGAATGGTTATACCAAGGTCTTAAACTCCTTATCTTCTTTTTTTGTGGTTCTCCTCCTTGCTTGCTCCTTGTAGTGGTTTGAACGGCTCCTCCTCGTCGTCTCCTCTTTGCCGTAGATGGATCCACCCGAGGGTCTCGAACTTGAGCTCCTATCTCAACCTAGAGATAACTAAGGTGCTTGGTTTGCTAAACCTAGAACCTTAGAATGAGTATAGAAGAGTTATGGTGGTTTTGTCTCAAAAGTTTATGATTTCCAACTCATGGAACACTTAAACTTTTAGAGAGGAAGAGGGAGTGCTTTCTTTCAAGAGGGAGAAAGAATATGATAGAATGAGCTCTCATCATGCAACCATGCTCACATCTTTTGAAATAATGATAATGATAATAATAATAATAATTAAGAATTGTGATGGTTAGTTTATGAATGACCTTTATCATTACATTCATTTAATGCATTTTGCAAAGAACAAGAAACATCATTGAAAAGAAATGATGATGGTCAACAAGTCCAGAATGTTCAACCGGTCAACAAAGTTAACAAGTCAACAAAAGTCAAATGTTCAACAACCATGACACAATAATTCTTAATTAATATTATTAATCATATTTCTCATTCTCATTAGGGTTTAGAAAAAGTCAACGGTCAACAAGTCAACCAAAATCAAATGGTCAACAACCCTAATGAGAACCCTCTGCCTCTGCCTCTGTCAACTATGCATACACACCCGCATCCGTGTTCCGAGGAACACGAATACACTGAGTCAAAACCAATCCCAAAACAAATACTAAGATCTGGCTTAAACCAAAGCCCGCTAGTAATCACTGCCCGGACACCAAACGTGCACAAGTGTGTGGATGTGAACGAACCCCATCGTAAAACCATGTGACCTTTACTCTGTTTTGCCCAAAGGCGAGTAACCCTCTGTGTGGGACTCTAAAGGCTCAACATTACGCTGGCAGTGGGTTTAACCATAGGCCGCAAGCGGTACTAGCTGTACGTAACGGTCCCCAGGTAGATGCCGATAAGAAGACTGATGAGGTGAACCCATCCGAACTCCTACTGAGCCTGAATGTGACAATCTCCGTACAGTCCGGTCTGTTCGTCTAAGAGTATCACATGTCGGGCCTAAGGGGAGGTAAACGTCAGATCCCTAATAGCGGTACAAGTCGTGTTGGAGTGTAGCCCAGAACACCCTGAGAAACTACTGGTAACACTACCAGCAACTCTCGCTTGCCCTGGCCAGGGACAACTATGTGTAATGGCTCTCCCAGACACAACGCGATATCAACTCCCAACACCGGGAGAGACGAATCCTGTCTAACGGTCACTGCCTCCAAGTGCTTCGGGACTGCACCCAACTAGTACGTGTTTGCATGACTCAATAGAGCCATGGTAGGGTAGTAATCTAAGAACAGTGGGAACACACTTGAGGCGAAGTGACAGTGTCAAGTCAACGGACTAAGCTGTACTCATGTCACCTGGGAACTGTTAACTGACGATAGGTATAATACCAACCAACATTTCCCAATGAGTCCTGTCCAGTGTACTCATAACCTAATGAGAACCTGCATACTATCTCCAGTACGACGTACTGATGGCTATGGGACAGACCATCTCCCCTGCTGGGACGAGAAGCGTATGCACCTGTATACTCTGGAGTATCGATGCCCTGTCTCGATAATCCTATGACCAGGGACCAAAATAAGGATGTGCTTATAGACTACCCAGCCCTCACTAGTGTGATCGCCATCACAACGCCGGTAGTCAAGCAAAGATCCTAAGGGCTCTATCAATATATTTTTAGCGATATGTTAAAAGAAACATATACACATATTAAGATAGATACAAACCAAGTAGCATACTACTATATCGAGCAAAACTGTCGTAAACCCGTGTATATATCCCAAGCTTCCAAAATGTGTTATACATACTAGTACTATACAATAATGGCCTCTAGGGCATACATATCCAACAATCTCCCACTTGCACTAAAGGCCAGTAATTGGTGTACCGCATACCCAACGTCTGCTCTATGGCCAGCTGCTGGCGCACCGCATACCCAATAGCTCAAAAAGTCGCTCGAACTGTGTTGAGGGAGGGCCTTTGTGAATGGATCTGCCGTGTTGTCTTTTGTGACCACTCTCCGTACCTCGATCTCCTGGCGATCAATGATCTCCCTGATCAGGTGATACCGCCTTAAGATGTGTCTGGATTTCTGATGCGACCATGGTTCCTTCGCTAAAGCTAAAGTCCCATTGTTATCGCAATACAAAGGTACTGGGTCAACGATGGATGGAACCACCTGAAGTTCACTAATGAACTTCTTCATCCAGACCGCCTCGTTTGCGTCATCGCTTGTAGCAATGTATTCGGCCTCCATCGTCGAGTCTGCGACGGTATCCTGTTTGGAACACTTCCAACACACCGCCCCTCCGTTGAGGGTAAACAAAAAACCCGAGACAGACTTGCTGTCATCTTTGTCACTCTAGAAGCTTGAATCGGTAAAGGACTCGACCCTGAGGTCTCCATTACCGTAAACCAGGAACATCTCCTTAGTCCTTCCCAGGTACTTGAGAATGTTCTTCACTGCCGTCCAGTGGTCCTCACCTGAGTTTGACTGATACCGGCTCACCACGCTCAGCGCGTAAACTATATCTGGTCTTGTACATAGCATCGCATACATTATAGATCCTACCGCCGAAGCGTAGGGTATAGTGCTCATGCGAACCCTCTCCTCGTCAGTCTTAGGAGACATCTTCTTGGAGAGGGTGATTTCGTGCAATGCGGGTATATTACCGTGCTTGGAATCTTCCATAGTAAATCTCTTTAGTACGGTCACTATGTACCTGTTGGATATATGTATGCCCTAGAGGCCATTATGTGATAGTGGATGTATCTATACATGTATATATATTCAGTTTGCATTCTTGCTCGACATGATAGTATGCTATCTGGTACTTCTTTATCTGACATGTTTATTTGATCATCCTTCTATTCATTCAAACATGCTGATAAAGCCCTGAGGATATCGGCTTGACTACTCTGATTATGATGGAGATCATACTAGTGGGACATCTGTAGTCTATAAGCATATCCTGAAATGTCCCTAGTCGGAGGTATATCGAGACGGGGCATCGATATACCAGAGTAGACTAGCGTATATGATACTAGACCCATGTGATGGGCGATGGATGTTCCCACATTCATCGATGTTTGACATCAAGATCATATACGGGTGCTCAGTAGTGACTGGGTACACTGGACGGACTCGCCGAGAACTCCTATATGGAATTATATCTATCGTCGGATAGCAGTTCTCAGGTGACACTGGTACATGTTAGTCTGTAGACCCGAGATCGTCATAGAGCCTTGTGTGTTCTCCCACTGTACTTTGATTGCCACCCTACCACGGTTCTACTGAGTCGTGCAAACAGGTGGCCGTTGGGTACAGTCCCGAGACACACGAAGGCAATGAGCGATAGGAGGGGTTTCGTCTCTCCCGGTATTGGGAGTTGATGCTGTGCTGTGCTCGACTGGTTATAACAGCAAGTCCCTGGCCAGGACTGCTGAGATTTGCTGATAAGTGTTATCAGTAGTTTCTCGATCTGTTATAGACCATTCACCGACACGACTTATTGAGTTATTGGGGTCGACGTCACCATCCTTAGGCTCGATATGCAGCATATCTGACGAAGAGACCGGACTGTACGGTAGTGTTGCCGGATGGCTCGACTGGAGTTGGAACAGGTTCGCTTGTTTTCTTCTAATCGCTCAATACCCGGGTGGCCGTTACGTTTAGCTGACCGCTTGCGGCTTGGGGGTGCTTGATATGATCATCACCCACTGCCGGCGTATTGACAAGTCTTAGAGTGCTACATAGGAGTTACCTAGTCCTGGCGAAACGTTGTGGTGCGCGTATGAGATATGCGCTTGGACCCGATTAAAATGCGTGTATGGGATACCGTATATTAATTGGGCGGCTTGCTAATGGTCGGGTCATATATGATATGACCGGATTAGTGAATCAAGTGTTGATTCATCATTAGTTTCTCTCTACAAATCCTATCTTGCTTATTATGGATGTATGCATGCATGTATGCATTCATTCTTGTTCATGCACATATTGATGTGCAAGCACACATGCATACATACATCAATTTTTATCATGGTTGTTTATACAATGAGAATGGTGGATGTATAAGAATTACACCATGGTTATTTTTGGATTATTATTGGATTTAAATTAAAGCAAAAGAAAATGAAAAATGGTTTAAATCATTTAAGAGTTTCTACACTCTTCTAAACTCTACCATGCTCACCTAACTTTTAACCCATGGTTTATTTTCTTATTATGCTTTTAACTTAAATCAAATGATAACTTTAAATCTAACCATGGTTGGTTGTGAGAAAGAAAAATATATATAGTTATTTTTCTTTTCTCTTTAGATAGATAATTCATTCTCTTCTTCCACCATCTTCATCAACCTCCATGCTTTGCTCTCTAGTTCTTATAAGAGAGTAAAATACTCATAAAAATAGGATTTTGAAGTGAGATCCATAGCCACAACATCATTCTAATCAAGTTTAGCCAACTTGATTAGAGTGTTCTCTTTGTTTTTCAAAGTTGCAAGCTTGGACGGGAAACTCCGGGTGGATCGTCGTGGACGTGGGAGGAGTACAAGCGGACCTTCTTCCAACACCTTAGAGTCTAAAGAGTCAAGCAAAAAGGGAGCTTCAAAGGTTGTAGTCTCTAAACCCTAACTTTTGTTAGCTTAAAGTTTAGTAACCTTAACTTTCTAGGATCGATCCATATGCGTGTTAGTTTAGCACCTTAAAAATCATAACATTTGGACATGTGATGCTTCAAAACTCTTCATAGGGTGCTAAACAAACCCTTCATTGGTATCAGAGCCGACCTAGAACGTTACGCGACCTTTTTGCGAAGTAAAAAGTCCGATCGAACCAAAATACGGATTTATGGGATGCTCTCTGGAAATTTTTTAAAAACTGACTTTTTTCAGAATTAAAAATTCTCAAAAAATAGAGCAGGTAAAAATAAGACAATCTGGAGAATTCGTGCCCATGAACAGTTCTTTTGGCCGCGGAAGCGCGGCATAAGTAAGCTTAGGCCGCGGATCCGCGGCCATATAAGGGGATCTTTGACCAATTTTTGCACAGTTTTTTTCTTTACCTGCTATAGTATATTTTGAGTATGTTTAATCTGAATCTGCTGTTGAAAAATTCTGGAGATGTTTTTGGACATGTGGTTTCGATCAGAATTTTCATTTCGTTTTCTTTTCCGGATAAACTAGAAAGTATTGAAGTGTTTGAACGAATATCATTTACTCAATATTCACGGGGTTTAAATAGTTTGTAGATACGTGCAAGTCTTTTTGCGGTGGTCCCTCTAGAAGACAACAAACCTTAACTCGACTAAGTGACCGTCTCGAACTGCCTTTTGAACCCTAGGGTTTGGGGCAGTACGGCGTGCCATATGTGAGGCGTTGGCTTGACCCTTCTACGGCTGGACCGCCGCTACTGTGTCACACTGCAGATTTTTTTGAACCCTGCTCAAGTGTTGAGATTTAGTGAATCTTGGGTGCTTGATTGTTCGTTCGAAAACTTTAATACTGTCTGTTTGTCTGGAATGTGATACAATATGTGGAATTCATATAGTGTAGGCATGAAATACGAAATATGTGATATTTCGCATTTATGATGTCTAAAGAGAATCTGGATTCCAAATATTGTAGTTTTACACTTTCTTTTCTGTGACCGTAAGTGTAGTATGTTAGATATCTCCGGTTTCGTTGCTATACATCAACGACAATCGGGATACGCATACTTACTTACGTTGATGATATGTGATATTATGTGTTGCTGAGGTATGATGTGTAGGATTGTCGCGATCGAATAGCCGGGGGGGTTTTGTGAGATGAGAGTTTTGTATTTTCATTCATGTAAATTCAAATGTAATGTAATATTCTTTTATTTGGGGCACTTCCAGGTTGCGGTTGTGTCACCAGTGTTGTATATTATTTACTTTTCCGCATTAGGATGGACCCAAGGAGGGGAGCACAGGTGACCGGGTTCTGGGGTTCAGTGGGAGGCCATCTCGAGGAGTCGGGACCGGGTCTCCTAAACTCCAGGATTGGTAGGGTCACTTGCCGCTCTCGTAGGGGTCCAGGGTGTGGGCTTGGCTATTCATCGCGACTGTGGAATCCGTATTTTCTATTCTGGCTAAATACTAAATACGGACGTCCTAGGACATCCCACATTATATCTATGTTTCTGCTGCCTGTGTTCTGTGATATCTGAGATGAATGACATATTATATATATGATATATAGTAGATGTTGCTTATGTTTTACACCCGCGCTAGTCCCGTCCCGGTATGCCGTTAGTTAAGTAACCTAACGGTGCATAACGGAACATTGCGGCGAATGCGGATGGCAAAAGCGTACGTGTTATTTTCGTTTCTTTTCTGTGATTGGCTTAAGGACTTAAATGATGGGATTACATTAATGTGATTAATGTAAAGAAAATAAACCTAAAAAGATGTTGTTGAATCGGATTTAAAAACTACTCGGCTATTTGTGAAAAAGCTACATTTCAAAACTGCGGAGCTTAAGCCACTCCTTTTGAAAACTGTTTGATTCTACAACGATATCAAGTTCAAAGCGTTAAAGATTTTCTTAAAAATCATTCGCAACCCTCCGTCATTTTAGGAAGTAGAGTACTTAGTATTCGTGCTATGTTTGTTGACTTTAGTTAAGGCGTAGTGTACGGTAGCTAAGTGATGTCTTCCTACACTGCATATGATGCAGATTAATTAGGACATTCATACGACTTTGTTGACCATAGTTAAGGGTCATATGGGTGGGTCTAATTGATCAAGAAATGACGGGTAGAACTTGACTGGTACTTATGATTTGTTGACTATAGTTAAGGTCATAAGTACTAGGGGTAAAAATTACATCGGGAATTTCAAGTGTTGAAATTTGCAATGAGATTGCATACCTTCCATGTGATGGTTGGATCCCGATCCCACTGTGGGCAATAGTTGCTCCTAGGAGAGTTTTACAGTTTACAATTAGCTAACTCATTAGGTGTCTAGAAAGGTGTTAACGGGGCTCCGCCTTTGGGAAAACGAGGTTTACTCTAATTAGGTCCGTGCGAAAGCACGGGGAACCTCCCTCAAAGTACCGACACTGGCCTGGCTGAACGGTTAGCGAAGTTGTAGACTGTAATTAATCCTGGCTAGTTTTTCTTTTTAAAGTTTGAAAGAAAAACTTGATAAAAAGCAGTGGGAAACATCGATTAGACAAGATAATAAACCAATCTAATCTATGCAAGAGCTTTCGCTGAGTGTATTCTTTTCTCTCTCTTAATGGCAGATACCAATGACTGGACTTAAGCTTCTACTAGATAAAAATAAACTGAATGGGACCAACTATAAAGACTGGCTAAGGAATCTGAAGATCGCCTTGACTTATGATAAAGTATCATATGTCCTCACGGCTTCAGCCCCGCCCGTCCCAGGTCCAAAATCCTCCGTTGCGGACATTGAAGTCCGCAAGACATGGGACGCTGACTGTGCCACGGCCACATGCCTCGCGCTTGCATCGATGGATAACACACATAAAAAGCAGCACGAGGACATTGACATTCACGGGATACTTCTCCATACAAAGGAGTTGTATGGGGAGCAATCCCGCGTATTACGATACGAAGCATCAAAGATACTGTTTCAGATGCGAATGGCCCCTGGCACACCAGTAGGAGACCATGAGTTGAAGATGATAGCTCTTATAGAAGAGCTTGAGGACCTTGCATGGACAATGGACAATGAACAATATATAGATATTATTCTGCAGTCCCTCCCCTCCACCTTTGCTCAGTTCATAGTGAACTTCAACATGCATGGCATGGAGAAGGACCTCCCTGAACTCCTTAATATGTTAAGGAGTGCAGAGAGCACTATGAAGTCAGCAAAGACTCCCGTTATGACCATTGGACAGTCTTCTTCTTCTCGCCCAAAAGCTAAGGCCAAGGGAAAGAAAAAGAAGAAACCCACTAATCCTAAGGGCGGAGTCAAAAAGGTGAAGGGAAAGGGAAAGTCCACGGCTGGAGACCCAGGGAAAGGCGAGTGTTTTCATTGCCACAAGACAGGACATTGGAAGCGCAATTGCACGGAGTACCTAAGTCTCAAGAAGAAGCATGGTGATGCTTCTGCTTCAGGTGCGTTTGTGACTGAAAACTGTTTTTCTATAAACTCTGCTTCTTGGGTATTGGATACCGGTTCAGGTTCTCACATTTGCAATTCTATGCAGGGGCTGAGAAATAGCAAGGTTTTGAAGACAGGTGACCATACTCTCCTCGTTGGAAATGGTTCCAATGTACATACAGTCGCAGTGGGAGAGTATCACTTGTGGTTGCCATCTGGATGTATTTTGACTTTGAATCCATGTTATTTTGTACCAAGTATGCTATGTAATATAATATCCGTTTCTTTGTTGGACAATGAAGGATATAATTTTGTGTTGCAGAACAATGTTATGAATATTCACCTAAATCAAATGTTGGTTGGGTATGGTACGCTTAATAATGGAATATATGTCCTTAATCAACACACAGTTTTCAGTATACAACACACTAATAAAAGAAAATTTTCAGAATTAAATGAAGCTTTTCTATGGCACTGTAGACTTGGTCATATTAACGAAACAAGACTAAACAAGCTACACAAAGATGGATATTTAAACTCTTTTGAATATAAATCTTATGCAACTTGCCAGTCTTGTATCAAGGGTAAAATGACCAAAACTCCGTTTACCGGACACGGAGAAAGAGCTACTCAGCTCCTGGGCCTCATTCATAGTGATGTATGTGGGCCTATATCTACACAGGCTAGAGGCGGTTTTTCATACTTCATTACATTCACTGACGATTTCTCAAGATTCGGTCATGTATTTTTATTAAAGCACAAGTCCGACGCTTTCAAGAAATTCATTGAATATAAACAAGAAGTAGAAAAACAAACCGGCTTGAGTATTAAGATGCTTCGATCAGATCGAGGTGGAGAGTATCTCAGTACAGAATTTGCAAACTTCCTAAAAGAGAATGGGATTCTCTCTCAGCTCACTCCTCCTTACACACCACAGCACAACGGTGTGTCAGAATGACGGAATAGGACCCTATTAGATATGGTCCGGTCCATGATGAGTGACGCTGAGTTACCAGTCTCGTTTTGGGGACATGCATTGGAGACTGCAGCGTTTCTGCTAAACAGGGTTCCAACCAAAGCCGTGTCTACCACGCCATATGAGATATGGAATGGGAAGAGACCATCTCTTAAAAGAATTAAGATTTGGGGTTGCCCGGCCTATGTTAAAAAGCAGAATCCGGACAAACTCGAGACACGGTCAGTCATGTGTAACTTTGTGGGATATCCAAAGAATTCTTATGGATATCTGTTCTACCATAAAGAGGAACAAAAGGTGTTTGTTTCTCAGTATGCCACATTCTTGGAAAAAGAGTTTTTCACAGATAAAGATGATGGCAAGGTAGTAGATCTAGAAGAGGTTCTGGAGACACAAAGTACAAATGACGATTTGGTTGAACCGGCTGTTGCAACAGAAACTGAAGAACCTCGGCCACTCCGTAGATCTGGTAGGACTTCTCGCCCACCGGAGAGGTACTACGGTTTCCTCATTGATGGTAACGGAGAAGATTGCATCATGGATGATGATGATCCTACCAGTTTTCAGCAAGCTATCACGAGTGGTGACTCTGTGAAGTGGCTGGATGCCATGAGATCCGAAATGGAGTCTATGTACACCAACAAAGTATGGACTTTGGACGTTGTACCCCGTGGGGTAAAACCTGTAGGGTGCAAATGGATCTTTAAAAGAAAGATTGGTGTGGATGGGCAGGTAGAGACCTATAAGGCAAGACTTGTGGCGAAAGGTTTTCGTCAAAGACCAGGTTTGGACTATGACGAAACTTTTTCGCCCGTAGCCATGCTTAAATCCATTCGGATCTTACTTGCGATTGCTGCTCACTACGACTATGAAATCTGGCAGATGGACGTTAAAACGGCATTTCTAAATGGAGATTTAGAAGAATGCGTTTATATGGATCAGCCAGAGGGCTTCATTGACAGTGAGAGCAGCGGGAAAGCATGTAGATTGCTTAAATCCATATATGGGTTAAAGCAGGCATCTCGGAGTTGGAACATCTGTTTCGATGATGTCCTCAAAGAGTTTGATTTCATCAAAAATCCAGATGAACCTTTTGTTTATAAGAAGGCTGTAGGAAGAGCTGTCACATTCCTCGTATTGTACGTGGATGACATTCTTCTGATAGGAAATGATATTCCTATGCTACAATCGGTCAAATCATTCTTATCACTACGGTTCTCCATGAAGGACCTGGGAGATGCCACATACATCCTGGGTATAAGGATCTATAGGGATAGATCCAAAAAGTTATTGGGACTGTCCCAAACCAGGTACATCAACACCATCCTAAAGAGGTTTAGTATGGAAGACTCCAAGCGGGGTGCCTTACCCGCTTGCCATGGAGTCACTCTCTCCAAGGATTCTTGTCCAAAGACCGATGAAGAGAGAGCTCGCATGAGCGTTATACCTTATGCTTCGGCAGTAGGGTCTATAATGTATGCGATGTTATGTACACGCCCAGATGTAGCTTATGCACTTAGTGTTGTAAGCAGGTATCAATCCAACCCAGGGGAGAACCACTGGACAGCTGTGAAGAACATTCTTAAGTACTTACGAAGGACTAAAGAATTGTTCTTGGTGTATGGTAATACAGATCTCCAAATGGAGGCCTTTAACGATTCGAGCTTCCAGAGCGATAAGGATGACAGCAAATCTATCTCAGGGTTTGTATTTACCCTCAATGGAGGGGCGGTAAGTTGGAAGAGTTCCAAACAAGATACCGTTGCAGAATCTACGATGGAAGCTGAGTACATTGCTGCAAATGATGCCGCCAAGGAAGCCGTCTGGATGAAGAAGTTCGTCTCGGAGCTAGGAGTAGTTCCAACCATTATTGATCCAATACCCTTGTATTGTGATAATAATGGGGCTATGGCGTTAGCCAAGGAGCCCAGATCCCATCAGCGGTCCAGACACATCCTGAGGCGCTTTCATTTGATCCGGGAGATTGTAGATCGCCGCGAGATCGAGATTAAGAGAGTTGACACAAAGAACAACGCCGCGGATCCATTCACCAAGGCCCTCCCTCAGCCGCAGCATGAGCGACTTTTTGAGATGTTGGGTATGAGATACGCCAATAACTGGCCTTAGTGCAAGTGGGAGATTGTTGGATATATGTATGCCCTAGAGGCCATTATGTGATAGTGGATGTATCTATACATGTATATATATTCAGTTTGCATTCTTGCTCGACATGATAGTATGCTAGCTGGTACTTCTTTATCTGACATGTTTATTTGATCATGCTTCTATTCATTCATACATGCTGATAAAGCCCTAAGGATATCGGCTTGACTACTCTGATTATGATGGAGATCATACTAGTGGGACATCTGTAGTCTATAAGCATATCCTGAAATGTCCCTAGTCGGAGGTATATCGAGACGGGGCATCGATATACCAGAGTAGACTAGCGTATATGATACTAGACCCATGTGATGGGCGATGGATGTTCCCACATTCATCGATGTTTGACATCAAGATCATATACGGGTGCTCAGTGGTGACTGGGTACACTGGACGGACTCGCCGAGAACTCCTATATGGAGTTATATCTATCGTCGGATAGCAGTTCTCAGGTGACACTGGTACAGGTTAGTCTGTAGACCCGAGTTCGTCATAGAGCCTTGTGTGTTCTTCCACTGTACTTTGATTGCCACCCTACCACGGCTCTACTGAGTCGTGCAAACAGGTGGCCGTTGGGTACAGTCCCGAGACACACGAAGGCAATGAGCGATAGGAGGGGTTTCGTCTCTCCCGGTATTGGGAGTTGATGCTGTGCTGTGCTCGACTGGTTATAACAGCAAGTCCCTGGCCAGGGCTGCTGAGATTTGCTGATAAGTGTTATCAGTAGTTTCTCGATCTGTTATAGACCATTCACCGACACACCTTATTGAGTTATTGGGGTCGACGTCACTATCCCTAGGCTCGATATGCAGCATATCTGACGAAGAGACCGGACTGTACGGTAGTGTTGCCGGATGGCTCGACTGGAGTTGTAACAGGTTCGCTTGTTTTCTTCTAATCACTCAATACCCGGATGGCCGTTACGTTTAGCTGACCGCTTGCGGCATAGGGGTGCTTGATATGATCATCACCCACTTCCGGCATATTGACAAGTCTTAGAGTCCTACATAGGAGTTACCTAGTCCAGGTGAAACGTTGTGGTGCGCGTATGAGATATGCGCTTGGACCCGATTAAAATGCGTGTATGGGATACCGTATATTAATTGGGCGGCTTGCTAATGGTCGGGTCATATGTGATATGACCGGATTAGTGAATCAAGTGTTGATTCATCATTAGTTTCTCACTACAAATCCTATCTTGCTTATTATGGATGTATGCATGCATGTATGCATTCATTCTTGTTCATGCATATATTGATGTGCAAGCACACATGCATACATACATCAATTTTTATCCTGGTTGTTTATACAATGAGAATGGTGGATGTATAAGAATTACACCATAGTTATTTTTGGATTATTATTGGATTTAAATTAAAGCAAAAGAAAATGAAAAATGGGTTAAATCATTTAAGAGTTTCTACACTCTTCTAAACTCTACCATGCTCACCTAACTTTTAACCCATGGTTTATTTTCTTATTATGCTTTTAACTTAAATCAAATGATAACTTTAAATCTAACCATGGTTGGTTGTGAGAAAGAAAAATATATATAGTTATTTTTCTTTTCTCTTTAGATAGATAATTCATTCTCTTCTTCCACCATCTTCATCAACCTCCATGCTTTGCTCTCTAGTTCTTATAAGAGAGTAAAATACTCATAAAAATAGGATTTTGAAGTGAGATCCATAGCCACAACATCATTCTAATCAAGTTTAGCCAACTTGATTAGAGTGTTCTCTTTGTTTTTCAAAGTTGCAAGCTTGGACGGGAAACTCCGGGTGGATCGTCGTGGATGTGGGAGGAGTACAAGCGGACCTTCTTCCAACACCTTAGAGTCTAAGGAGTCAAGCAAAAAGGGAGCTTCAAAGGTTGTAGTCTCTAAACCCTAACTTTTGTTAGCTTAAAGTTTAGTAACCTTAACTTTCTAGGATCGATCCATATGCGTGTTAGTTTAGCACCTTAAAAATCATAACTTTTGGACATGTGATGCTTCAAAACTCTTCATAGGGTGCTAAACAAACCCTTCATTGGTATCAGAGCCGACCTAGAACGTTACGCGACCTTTTTGCGAAGTAAAAACTCCGATCGAACCAAAATACGGATTTATGGGATGCTCTCTGGAAATTTTTTAAAAACTGACTTTTTTCAGAATTAAAAATTCTCAAAAAATAGAGCAGGTAAAAATAAGACAATCTGGAGAATTCGTGTCCATGAACAGTTCTTTTGGCTGCGGAAGCGCGGCATAAGTAAGCTTAGGCCGCGGATCCGCGGCCATATAAGGGGATCTTTGACCAATTTTTGCACAGTGTTTTTCTTTACCTGCTATAGTATATTTTGAGTATGTTTAATCTGAATCTGCTGTTGAAAAATTCTGGAGATGTTTTTGGACTCGTGGTTTCGATCGGAATTTTCATTTCGTTTTCTTTTCCGGATAAACTAGAAAGTATTGAAGTGTTTGAACGAATATCATTTACTCAATATTCACGGGGTTTAAATAGTTTGTAGATACGTGCAAGTCTTTTTGCGGTTGTCTCTCTAGAAGACAACAAACCTTAACTCGATTATGTGACCGTCTCGAACTGCCCTTTGAACCCTAGGGTTTGGGGCAGTACGGCGTGCCACATGTGAGGCGTTGGCTTGACCCTTCTACGGCTGGACCGCCGCTACTGTGTCACACTGCAGATTTTTTTGAACCCTGCTCAAGTGTTGAGCTTTAGTGAATTTTGGGTGCTTGATTGTTCGTTCGAAAACTTTAATACTGTCTGTTTTTCTGGAATGTGATACAATATGTGGAATTCATATAGTGTAGGCATGAAATACGAAATATGTGATATTTCGTATTTATGATGTCTAAAGAGAATTTCGATTCCAAATATTGTAGTTTTACACTTTCTTTTCTGTGACCGTAAGTGTAGTATGTTAGATATCGCCGGTTTCGTTGCTATACATCAACGACAATCGGGATACGCATACTTACTTACGTTGATGATATGTGATATTATGTGTTGCTGAGGTATGATGTGTAGGATTGTCGCGATCGAATAGCCGGGGGGGTTTTGTGAGATGAGAGTTTTGTATTTTCATTCATGTAAATTCAAATGTAATGTAATATTCTTTTATTTGGGGCACTTCCAGGTTGCGGTTGTGTCACCAGTGTTGTATATTATTTACTTTTCCGCATTAGGATGGACCCAAGGAGGGGAGCACAGGTGACCGGGTTCTGGGGTTCAGTGGGAGGCCATCTCGAGGAGTCGGGACCGGGTCTCCTAAACTCCAGGATTGGTAGGGTCACTTGCCGCTCTCGTAGGGGTCCAGGGTGTGGGCTTGGCTATTCATCGCGACTGTGGAATCCGTATTTTCTATTCTGGCTAAATACTAAATACGGACGTCCTAGGATATCCCACGTTATATCTATGTTTCTGCTGCCTGTGTTCTGTGATATCTGAGACGAATGACATATTATATATATGATATATAGTAGACGTTGCTTATGTTTTACACCCGCGCTAGTCCCGTCCCGGTATGCCGTTAGTTAAGTAACCTAACGGTGCATAACGGAACATTGCGGCTAATGCGGATGGCGTAAGTGTACGTGTTATTTTCGTTTCTTTTCTGTGATTGGCTTAAGGACTTAAATGATGGGATTACATTAATGTGATTAATGTAAAGAAAATAAACATAAAAAGATGTTGTAGAATCGGATTTAAAAACTACTCGGCTATTTGTGAAAAAGCTACATTTCAAAACTGCGGAGCTTAAGCCACTCCTTTTGAAAACTGTTTGATTCTACAACGATATCAAGTTCAAAGCGTTAAAGATTTTCTTAAAAATCATTCGCAACCCTCCATCATTTTAGGAAGTAGAGTACTTAGTATTCGTGCTACGTTTGTTGACTTTAGTTAAGGCGTAGTGTACGGTAGCTAAGTGATGTCTTCCTACACTGCATATGATGCAGATTAATTAGGACATTCATACGACTTTGTTGACCATATTTAAGGGTCATATGGGTGGGTCTAATTGATCAAGAAATGACGGGTAGAACTTGACTGGTACTTATGATTTGTTGACTATAGTTAAGGTCATAAGTACTAGGGGTAAAAATTACATCGGGAATTTCAAGTGTTGAAATTTGCAATGAGATTGCATACCTTCCATGTGATGGTTGGATCCCGATCCCACTGTGGGCAGTAGTTGCTCCTAGGAGAGTTTTACAGTTTACAATTAGCTAACTCATTAGGTGTCTAGAAAGGTGTTAACGGGGCTCCGCCTTTGGGAAAACGAGGTTTACTCTAATTAGGTCCGTGCGAAAGCACGGGGAACCTCCCTCAAAGTACCGACACTGGCCTGGCTGAACGGTTAGCGAAGTTGTAGACTGTAATTAATCCTGGCTAGTTTTTCTTTTTAAGGTTTGAAAGAAAAACTTGATAAAAAGCAGTGGGAAACATCGATTAGACAAGATAATAAACCAATCTAATCTATGCAAGAGCTTTCGCTGAGTGTATTCTTTTCTCTCTCTTAATGGCAGATACCAATGACTGGACTTAAGCTTCTACTAGATAAAAACAAACTGAATGGGACCAACTATAAAGACTGGCTAAGGAATCTGAAGATCGCCTTGACTTATGATAAAGTATCATATGTCCTCATGGCTTCAGCCCCGCCCGTCCCATGTCCGAAATCCTCCGTTGCGGACATTGAAGTCCGCAAGACATGGGACGCTGACTGTGCCACGGCCACATGCCTCGCGCTTGCATCGATGGATAACATACATAAAAAGCAGCACGAGGACATGGACATTCACGGGAACTGCTCCATACAAAGGAGTTGTATGGGGAGCAATCCCGCGTATTACGATACGAAGCATCAAAAAAACTGTTTCAGATGCGAATGGCCCCTGGCACACCAGTAGGAGACCATGTGTTGAAGATGATAGCTCTTATAGAAGAGCTTGAGGACCTTGGATGGAAAATGGACAATGAACAATATATAGATATTATTCTGCAGTCCCTCCCCTCCACCTTTGCTCAGTTCATAGTGAACTTCAACATGCATGGCATGGAGAAGGACCTCCCTGAACTCCTTAATATGTTAAGGAGTGCAGAGAGCACTATGAAGTCAGCAAAGACTCCCGTTATGACCATTGGACAGTCTTCTTCTTCTCGCCCAAAAGCTAAGGCCAAGGGAAAGAAAAAGAAGAAACCCACTAATCCTAAGGGCGGAGTCAAAAAGGTTAAGGGAAAGGGAAAGTCCACGGCTGGAGACCCAGGGAAAGGCGCGTGTTTTCATTGCCACAAGACAGGACATTGGAAGCGCAATTGCACGGAGTACCTAAGTCTCAAGAAGAAGCATGGTGATGCTTCTGCTTCAGGTGCGTTTGTGACTGAAAACTGTTTTTCTATAAACTCTGCTTCCTGGGTATTGGATACCGGTTCAGGTTCTCACATTTGCAATTCTATGCAAGGGCTGAGAAATAGCAAGGTTTTGAAGACAGGTGACCATACTCTCCGCGTTGGAAATGGTTCCAATGTACATACAGTCGCAGTGGGAGAGTATCACTTGAGGTTGCCATCTGGATGTATTTTGATTTTGAATCCATGTTATTCTGTACCAAGTATGCTAAGTAATATAATATCCGTTTCTTTGTTGGACAATGAAGGATATAATTTTGTGTTGCAGAGCAATGTTATGAACATTCACCTAAATCAAATGTTGGTTGGGTATGGTACGCTTAATAACGGAATATATGTCCTAAATCAACACACAGTTTTCAGTATACAACACACTAATAAAAGAAAAATTTCAGAATTAAATGAAGCTTTTCTATGGCACTGTAGACTTGGTCATATTAACGAAACAAGACTAAACAAGCTACACAAAGATGGATATTTAAACTCTTTTGAATATAAATCTTATGCAACTTGCCAGTCTTGTATCAAGGGTAAAATGACCAAAACTCCGTTTACCGGACACGGAGAAAGAGCTACTCAGCTCCTGGGCCTCATACATAGTGATGTATGTGGGCCTATGTCTACACAGGCTAGAGGCGGTTTTTCATACTTCATTACATTCACTGACGATTTCTCAAGATTCGGTCATGTATTTTTATTAAAGCACAAGTCCGACGCTTTCGAGAAATTCATTGAATATAAACAAGAAGTAGAAAAACAAACCGGCTTGAGTATTAAGATGCTTCGATCAGATCGAGGTGGAGAGTATCTCAGTACAGAATTTGCAAACTTCCTAAAAGAGAATGGGATTCTCTCTCAGCTCACTCCTCCTTACACACCACAGCACAACGGTGTGTCAGAACGACGGAATAGGACCCTATTAGATATGGTCCGGTCCATGATGAGTGACGCTGAGTTACCAGTCTCGTTTTGGGGACATGCATTGGAGACTGCAGCGTTTCTGCTAAACAGGGTTCCAACCAAAGCCGTGTCTACCACGCCATATGAGATATGGAATGGGAAGAGACCATCTCTTAAAAGAATTAAGATTTGGGGTTGCCCGGCCTATGTTAAAAAGCAGAATCCGGACAAACTCGAGACACGGTCAGTCATGTGTAACTTTGTGGGATATCCAAAGAATTCTTATGGATATCTGTTCTACCATAAAGAGGAACAAAAGGTGTTTGTTTCTCAGTATGCCACATTCTTGGAAAAAGAGTTTTTCACAGATAAAGATGATGGCAAGGTAGTAGATCTAGAAGAGGTTCTGGAGACACAAAGTACAAATGACGATTTGGTTGAACCGGCTGTTGCAACAGAAACTGAAGAACCTCGGCCACTCCGTAGATCTGGTAGGACTTCTCGCCTACCGGAGAGGTACTACGGTTTCCTCATTGATGGTAACGGAGAAGATTGCATCGTGGATGATGATGATCCTACCAGTTTTCAGCAAGCTATCACGAGTGGTGACTCTGTGAAGTGGCTGGATGCCATGAGATCCGAAATGGAGTCTATGTACACCAACAAAGTATGGACTTTGGACGTTGTACCCCCTTGGGTAAAACCTGTAGGGTGCAAATGGATCTTTAAAAGAAAGATTGGTGTGGATGGGCAGGTAGAGACCTATAAGGCAAGACTTGTGGCGAAAGGTTTTCGTCAAAGACCAGGTTTGGACTATGATGAAACTTTTTCGCCCGTAGCCATGCTTAAATCCATTCGGATCCTACTTGCGATTGCTGCTCACTACGACTATGAAATCTGGCAGATGGACGTTAAAACGGCATTTCTAAATGGAGATTTAGAAGAATGCGTTTATATGGATCAGCCAGAGGGCTTCATTGATAGTGGGAGCAGCGGGAAAGCATGTAGATTGCTTAAATCCATATATGGGTTAAAGCAGGCATCTCGGAGTTGGAACATCTATTTCGATGATGTCATCAAAGAGTTTGATTTCATCAAAAATCCAGATGAATCTTGTGTTTATAAGAAGGCTGTAGGAAGAGCTGTCACATTCCTCGTATTGTACGTAGATGACATTCTTCTGATAGGAAATGATATTCCTATGCTACAGTCGGTCAAATCATTCTTATCACTACGGTTCTCCATAAAGGACCTGGGAGATGCCACATACATCCTGGGTATAAGGATCTATAGGGATAGATCCAAAAAGTTATTGGGACTGTCCCAAACCAAGTACATCAACACCATCCTAAAGAGGTTTAGTATGGAAGACTCCAAGCGGGGTGCCTTACCCGCTTGCCATGGAGTCACTCTCTCCAAGGATTCTTGTCCAAAGACCGATGAAGAGAGAGCTCGCATGAGCGTTATACCTTATGCTTCGGCAGTAGGGTCTATAATGTATGCGATGTTATGTACACGCCCAGATGTAGCTTATGCACTTAGTGTTGTAAGCAGGTATCAATCCAACCCAGGGGAGAACCACTGGACAGCTGTGAAGAACATTCTCAAGTACTTACGAAGGACTAAAGAATTGTTCTTGGTGTATGGTAATACAGATCTCCAAATGGAGGCCTTTACCGATTCGAGCTTCCAGAGCGACAAGGATGACAGCAAATCTATCTCAGGGTTTGTATTTACCCTCAATGGAGGGGCGGTAAGTTGGAAGTGTTCCAAACAAGATACCGTTGCAGACTCTACTATGGAAGCTGAGTACATTGCTGCAAATGATGCCGCCAAGGAAGCCGTCTGGATGAAGAAGTTCGTCTCGGAGCTAGGAGTAGTTCCAACCATTATTGATCCAATACCCTTGTATTGTGATAATAATGGGGCTATGGCGTTAGCCAAGGAGCCCAGATCCCATCAGCAGTCCAGACACATCCTGAGGCGCTTTCATTTGATCCGGGAGATTGTAGATCGCCGCGAGATCGAGATTAAGAGAGTTGACACAAAGAACAACGCCGCGGATCCATTCACCAAGGCCCTCCCTCAGCCGCAGCATGAGCGACTTTTTGAGATGTTGGGTAGGAGATACGCCAATAACTGGCCTTAGTGCAAGTGGGAGATTGTTGGATATATGTATGCCCTAGAGGCCATTATGTGATAGTGGATGTATCTATACATGTATATATATTCAGTTTGCATTCTTACTCGACATGATAGTATGCTATCTGGTACTTCTTTATCTGACATGTTTATTTGATCATGCTTCTATTCATTCATACATGCTGATAAAGCCCTAAGGATATCAGCTTGACTACTCTGATTATGATGGAGATTATACTAGTGGGACATCTGTAGTCTATAAGCATATCCTGAAATGTCCCTAGTCGGAGGTATATCGAGACGGGGCATCGATATACCATAGTAGACTAGCGTATATGATACTAGACCCATGTGATGGGCGATGGATGTTCCCACATTCATCGATGTTTGACATCAAGATCATATACGGGTGCTCAGTGGTGACTGGATACACTGGACGGACTCGCCGAGAACTCCTATATGGAATTATATCTATCGTCGGATAGCAGTTCTCAGGTGACACTGGTACAGGTTAGTCTGTAGACCCGAGATCGTCATAGAGCCTTGTGTGTTCTCCCACTGTACTTTGATTGCCACCCTACCACGGCTCTACTGAGTCGTGCAAACAGGTGGCCGTTGGGTACAGTCCCGAGACACACGAAGGCAATGAGCGATAGGAGGGGTTTCGTCTCTCCCGGTATTGGGAGTTGATGCTGTGCTGTGCTCGACTGGTTATAACAGCAAGTCCCTGGCCAGGGCTGCTGAGATTTGCTGATAAGTGTTATCAGTAGTTTCTCGATCTGTTATAGACCATTCACCGACACGACTTATTGAGTTATTGGGGTCGACGTCACCATCCCTAGGCTCGATATGCAGCATATCTGACGAAGAGACCGGACTGTACGGTAGTGTTGCCGGATGTCTCAACTGGAGTTGTAACAGGTTCGCTTGTTTTCTTTTAATCGCTCAATACCCGGGTGGCCGTTACGTTTAGCTGACCGCTTGCTGCTTGGGGGTGCTTGATATGATCATCACCCACTGCCGGCGTATTGACGAGTCTTAGAGTCCCACATAGGAGTTACCTAGTCCAGGCGAAACGTTGTGGTGCGCGTATGAGATATGCGCTTGGACCCGATTAAAATGCGTGTATGGGATACCGTATATTAATTGGGCGGCTTGCTAATGGTCGGGTCATATGTGATATGACCGGATTAGTGAATCAAGTGTTGATTCATCATTAGTTTCTCACTACAAATCCTATCTTGCTTATTATGGATGTATGCATGCATGTATGCATTCATTCTTGTTCATGCACATATTGATGTGCAAGCACACATGCATACATACATCAATTTTTATCATGGTTGTTTATACAATGAGAATGGTGGATGTATAAGAATTACACCATGGTTATTTTTGGATTATTAATGGATTTAAATTAAAGAAAAAGAAAATGAAAAATGGGTTAAATCATTTAAGAGTTTCTACACTCTTCTAAACTCTACCATGCTCACCTAACTTTTAACCCATGGTTTATTTTCTTATTATGCTTTTAACTTAAATCAAATGATAACTTTAAATCTAACCATGGTTGGTTGTGAGAAAGAAAAATATATATAGTTATTTTTCTTTTCTCTTTAGATAGATAATTCATTCTCTTCTTCCACCATCTTCATCAACCTCCATGCTTTGCTCTCTAGTTCTTATAAGAGAGTAAAATACTCATAAAAATAGGATTTTGAAGTGAGATCCATAGCCACAACATCATTCTAATCAAGTTTAGCCAACTTGATTAGAGTGTTCTCTTTGTTTTTCAAAGTTGCAAGCTTAGACGGGAAACTCCGGGTGGATCGTCGTGGATGTGGGAGGAGTACAAGCGGACCTTCTTCCAACACCTTAGAGTCTAAGGAGTCAAGCAAAAAGGGAGCTTCAAAGGTTGTAGTCTCTAAACCCTAACTTTTGTTAGCTTAAAGTTTAGTAAACTTAACTTTCTAGGATCGATCCATATGCGTGTTAGTTTAGCACCTTAAAAATCATAACTTTTGGACATGTGATGCTTCAAAACTCTTCATAGGGTGCTAAACAAACCCTTCAGTACCTGGACTGCGAAAGTCCCAGTAGTCTCTTGGATCTATCTCTGTAGATCTTGATCCCCAGAATGTACGAGGCGTCACCCAGGTCCTTCATGGAGAACCGTTGTGACAAGAATAGCTTGACCGATTGTAGCATAGGAATGTTATTTCCTATCAAAAGAATGTCATCCACATACAAGACTAGGAACACGACAGTTCGTCCTACAATCTTCTTATAGATACAAGGTTCATCTTCGTTCTTGATGAAATCAAATTCCTTGATTGCCTCATCAAAACAAATGTTCCAGCTCCGCGATGCCAGTTTTAATCTATAAATGGATTTAAGTAAATTGCACACCTTCCCGCTGCTCCCACTGTCTACAAAACCTTCTGGCTGATCCATGTAAACGCACTCTTCTAAACAGCCGTTTAGAAAAGCCGTTTTTACGTCCATCTGCCAGATTTCATAGTCATGGAAGGCAGCAATGGCAAGTAGGATCCGAATGGATTTGAGCATAGCCACTGGAGAAAAAGTTTCGTCATAGTCCACACCAGGTCTTTGACGAAAACCTTTTGCAACGAGTCTAACCTTATAGGTTTCCACCTGCCCATCTACACCAAGTTTCATTTTGTAGATCCATTTGCATCCAACGGGTTTTACCCAAGGTGGAGCAATTTCCAAGGTCCACACTTTATTGGTGTACATGGACTCCATTTCGGATTGCATTGCATCCAGCCAATTATTAGAGTCCCTACTGATAATGGCCTGCCTGAAACTGGTAGGGTCATCTTCTTCCATGATGCAGTCCTCTCGATCCCCGTCTATGAAAAAACCGTAGTATCTCTCAGGCGGATGAGAAATCCTACCAGATCTGCGGAGTGGCTGAGGTTCGTCTGGGGTTATTGAATCCTGAGCTTTTGTCAAATCTTCAGTTTCAGTTTGTGGTCGCTGAATTTCTTCCAATTCCACCGTGCTCCTACTAATTTCTTTTGCAAGAAACTCTATTTCTAAGAAAACGGCATGCTGAGCAACAAACACCTTCTGTTCCTTGGTGTGGTAGAACAGATATCAATAACCATTCTTTGGATATCCCACAAACCTACATAAAACTGACCGTGCCTCTAGTTTATCGGGTTTATGCGTTTTAACATAAGCCGGACAACCCCATATCTTAAATCATTTAAGATATGGCCTTTTCCATTCCATATCTCGAATGGAGTCTTAGGCACTGATTTAGACGGAACATCATTCAATAGATATGCCGCTGTCAAAAGCGCATATCCCCAAAATGAAAGAGGCAACTCAGCACTATTCATCATGGAGCGAACCATATCCAATAGGGTACGATTCCTCCGCTCCGATACACCGTTGTGCTGTGGTGTATAAGGGGGAGTAAGCTGAGAGAGAATACCATTCCCTTTTAAGTAATTTAGGAATTCCGTGCTTAAGTACTCCCCTCCTCTATCAGACCGGAGGATCTTAATACTTTTTCCAGTCTGGTTCTCTACTTCGTTTCTGAATTCCTTGAATTTCTCAAAAGCTTCAGATTTGTGTTTCATCAGATACACATATCTGAAACTAGAGAGATCGTCAGTGAATGTGATGAAGTACGAGAACCCACCCCTTGCTTGTATAGACATTGGACCACATACATCACTGTGTATGAGTCCCAAGAGCTCTGTTGCTCTTTCTCCTTGTCCGGTGAACGGAGATTTGGTCATCTTTCTTTTGAGACAAGACTGACAAGTTTCATAAGATGAAAACTCGAACGTATTCAAGAGTCCATCTTTATGCAACTTACTTAGTTTTTCTCTCCGATATGACCAAGTCTACAATGCCACAAGTAGGATTCATTCATATCTGAATTCTTCCTCTTGTGTGTGTTTTGTATATTGAGAACTATATTCTGATTTAGAACGTAGATACCATTACACAGTGTACCTTCTACAACCAGTACCTTATGAAGGTAAATGTTCATGATATTTCTATCAAGAACAAATTTATATCCATCTTTATCGAGTAAAGAAACTGATATGATATTGCAAACCATGGAAGGTACATAGTAGCAATCGTTCAAAATCATAGTATTGCCATTTGGCAACACTAGATGATATTCACCGACAGCTGCAGCATTAACTTATGCTCCGTTCGCTACCTTGAACGACATATCACCAGGTGCAGCTCTCTTACTTTTTCTCAGTCTCTGCAATAAATTACAGATATTAGATCCTGATCCGATATCAAGTACCCAGGAGTTAGGGCTGACCGTAAAGCAATTCTCAACTACAAGAACACCTGAAGTAGATGCAAAACTATGCTTCTTCTTCAACTGGGTATCCTTAGAATCCATACAATCCTCTTTCCCTTGCTCATACTTATGACTGTTGTCGTAAGTTAGAGCTGAACCAACGTTCCCCAGCCCCGAATAAGAATTCGGATCGGTCAAGCGATATATTTTATTATCTTGATTAGGGCGTAAAATGGTTGCTACCTGGAGAGAGAGAGAGAGAAAAGAAACACTCAGCGTGCGCTCTTGCAAGATTAGATTGGTTTATTAATTTATCTAACTAGGATGGCACCCACTGTTTCCTCAAATTCTTCTTCAAACCCTAAAAGAAGAACTAGTCAGGATAAATCGCACGTTACAATACTTGCTTAACCTTTCAGCCAGGCTAGTGTTGGTACTTCGAGGGAGGTTTTCCAACGCTTTCGCGAGGTTCCTTAATTAAATAACCTCTTTTCCATGGAGGCGTAGCCCCGCTAACACCGTTCTAGACACCTACTTGGTTTATACTATTGATTGTTAAGTGAAAATAATCTCCCGAGAGTAATCCAACTCATCAGTGGGATCGGGATCCAACTATCATTGTGTGATGACCTAGATGGAATCCATTCTAGTCACCACACTCCAGAAGGTATGCTAAATCTGCAAGTTTCAGTTTTCTTTAGAAACTCCAGATATGGATTTTTTGCCCCTAACGGTTTATGACCTTGACTAGGTCAACAAACCATAAACCGTTAGTCAAGTTCTACCCGTCATTATCTTGATTGCATTAAACCCACCCGTACGTGCCCTTGACTAGGTCAATAAGGCCGCATGACTGTCCTAACCAATCACATTGGCAATGCACAGAAAAAATATCACTTAGCTACCGTTCACTACGACTTGACTAGGTCAACAAACGCAGCACGAATACTAAATAATACCAATCCGAAATGACGGAGGGCTACGGCTGGGTTTTTGGCGAAAAACCCGTTAACGTAATGAACTTGATATCGTTGAAGGAACATGATTTCCCTTTTTAAAATTATAGTGACGATAACTTTTGCTAAAGAGGTCACTCGCTGTGAATGGAACTCGGCACTTTCCTCGTCGAATGAGGTGCAGGATATTCCAAACTGAATACCTCGATGCAAAGCAAGAATAATCGACAATAGTGAAGTTATTACCCTGACGCAAACTTTTGTCAAAAGGGTCACTCCCGATGAAGGGATCTCGGCCCTTGCCTCGTCGAATGAGGTGCTGGGCATTCATAACCGAATACCTCTGTGCAAAATAAAAGGGAACGTCCTAGCAATAATAGCTTTTTGAAAATTGTTACAACAACATCTTTTAGTTTTGTTTTTTCTTTGCATTAATATAATGCGTCCCATCAATTAATCCTACCATTGCAGAAAATAACGAAAATATGACGTACGCTTATGCTATCCGCATTCTCCACGAGGCCCCTCATTACCCGTTAGGTTACTTAACTAACGACAGCGCGGGGGCTGGACTAGCGCGGATGCAAAACATAAGCAACGCTTACTAGATATCATATATAGTTATATACATTCGTCAGATGCAATGATAGCCATTCCAGATCACAGATGAAGATATTGAATATGCTAGGAACCCACGTTTTGTTCGAGCATGCAATGAAAGATGTTTTACACGGTCGCGATGAATAGCCAAATCCCACCCTAGACCCCTACGGGTGCGGCAAACTACCCGCTAAATACCCGAAGTGAAGCAGCCCTCTTCAACAACGTGAGTAGGCCACTCATCACATCAACATACCCGGTAGTTTGTGCACCCCACCTTGGGTCTATCCTAGGAGGAAAAACAGTAAAAGAGATAATATACAATGGCGGCTACAACCTCATCCCGGATGTGCGGCCATAAAAATAATATTACATCAATTTACATATTACATTAAATGAAAGATAAAGAAACTCTCATCTCACAAAACCCCTACTATTCATCCGCGACAATCCAACAAGGTCATATACACAATCCAACAACATTACAGATTACAGATATACACAACCCCCATTAATCGACGTATAGCGATTAGCCGACGTTCAGTGCATATATCACATTACAGATATAACCAAATAGATAAAGTTTATAGAACATAGATCAAAATACCAATTTGTAACTACCCCAAACATAACATTGTTCTCTGGAAAATCTTGGCAGAAACAAAACATCTTAAAAATCCCAAAATACCAAACAGAGAAAACTGCGAGAAATCGGAGTTGCGGTCGAGTCAACTAGGCCGCGGATCCGCGGCGAAACGCATGGTTTCGCCGCGGTTCCGCGGCGAGTTGGCCGAGTCGTGGGCTTAAATATCTTGCCTGTTCCTATAAAACCCTGCACCAATTTTTAAGGCATGTGGAATAATTTTTAGAGCAGTTTTAAAAATCGGCAGAAAGTATGGTTTTTGACATATTTTTGGGATTTTTTCCGGATTGAAGTTCTAAACACTTTGCTAACAGTTAGTTGTTGTTTAGCTAGGCTATGATACCACTGTTAGGTCCACGTTACGCACCCCGGTGTTAGTGTATATGCCCTAGGGGCCATTATTGTATCATACTGCTTGTATATTACTTAATGGAAGCTTGGGATATTCACAGTTATATTAACAGTCTTGCTAAACATGGTAGTATGCTACTTGGTTATATCTATCTTAATATGTATGTACGTATTGATAGAGCCCTTAGGATCTTGCTTGATTACCAGCGTTGTGATGGTAGTCATACTAGTGGGGGCTGGGTAGTCTATAAGCACATCCTTTTCAGTTCCCTAGTCGTAGGATTATCGAGACAAGGCATCGATACTCCGGAGTAGACTAGTGTGTACGCTTCTCATCCCAGTTGGGGAGATGGTCTGTCCCATAGCCATCAGTACGTCGTACTGGAGATAGTATACAAGTGCTCGTTGGGTTACGGGTACACCGGAAAGGACTCGCAGGGAACTGTTGGTTGGTATTATACCAGTCATCAGTTAACAGTTCCCAGGTGACATGAGTACAGCATAGTCCGCAGACTTGACACTGCTACTTCGCTTCGAGTGTGTCCCACTTGTAGGGTTCCTAGGCACTCTCACAAGGCATCAACCATGCCAATTTCAAATTTTACGGTGCCGAGAAACCCTAGACTAGATCGTTAACTAGAATTTTAGGCGACAAAGTGAAACTAGTTAACTACTTAACTAAAAGAAAGATGCTACAACCTTTGTAGATCCGGTTCTCCACTTCCTTAGCTCCACGTAGACGTCCTTTCGCTGTCCGTCTCGAATCCCGGACTCAAGCTTCGGCTTCATCGGAGAAATGGGCGGGCAAGGTCGTCGGCTTCGTGCCGAAGATGATCTACGTCGAGGCAACACAAGTTCAAGCTCCAACTTCACCAAGTTGTGAAATTTGTGAAGAAAACACCCTATACTACTTGGCAAGAGGTAGTGGGTGAAGAAATAGGAGGTGGGTTCACTTTAGAATTGGATTTCTCACTTGTTTGCTCAAGTTGCCATTGATGAAGGCAAGGTTTTTCTTGAAGAAGAAGAAGGAGAAGATGAAGAATATTATGATAAGTCTTTTAAAATGAAAAAGAAAATGAATACTTATCATAATGTAAACCATGGTTAGGTGTAGAGAATTGACTAAGGTTAGATGAATGGTTAGGGTTAAGTATGAAGACAAAATGGTCACTTTGGTCAAAGCTTCATGAAGCTTCAACAAGCTTCAAGAATGAAAGCAACCTTTTTGTTTTCTTTTGCCATTTCTTTTTAATCCAAATTAAAAAGAAAGATAAAAGAATGAATAAATAAAAACCCTAACCATTTATTTAACCAAGGTTTAATTCTTTACACTTAACCAAATGAGCAAGTATCATCAAACATGATGCAAACATGTGCATAAAAGTATATCACATATACAACTTGCACAACAAGTGAGAAAATCCATTTAAAGTGAACCAATACTAGTTAATGCAAAGTAATATATCAAATATATAATTATACATTAAATCATTAAATCAACACTTGATTTAACGATCCGGTCATATCGCATACAACCGACTAGCATCCTATGTATCGGCTTATCGAATCAATCCTTGATTCGATATCTAGGTTATATCGAATATAACCAATCGATACATTCATCGCGAGAATGGAATACGGTATCACATACACGCATTATTCTCGGTCCTGCACATATCTCATATGCGCTCCTATTTCGTTTTGCTTGAGCCAGGAAACCTCTGTGTTGGACTCTAAAGACTAGTCAATACGCCGGTAGCAGATGATGATCATATCAAGCACCCACAAGCCGCAAGCGGTCTGCTAAACGTAACGGCCATCCGGGTATTGATCGATCAGAAGATCGACGAGCTAGCCCGCTCACACTCCTGTGAATCCAACCAGTAACACTTACCGTACAGTCCGGTCTGTTCGTCTGATATGTCGCATATCAAGTCTAGGGGTGGTAAACGTCAGACCCCAATAACCGATAAGTCGTGCCGATGTGAGGCTCATAACGGGTCGAGAAACTACTGGTAACACTTACCAACAAATCTCTGATCATCCCTGGCCAGGGACTTCCCTGTTACGGCCAATCGAGCACTGCGCAACATCAACCCCCAATATCGGGAGAGACGAAACCCCTCCTATCGCTCATTGCCTCCATGTGACTCGGGACTGTACCCAAAGACCACCGTTTTGCACGCCCTCATGGACGTGGTAAGGTGGAGATCAAAGCACAGTGGGAATCACACAAGACTCTATGACGATCTCGGGTCTACAGACTAACCTGCACAAGTGTCACCTGAGAACTGCCATCTGACGTGAGGTATAATACCATCTGGGAGTTCTCGGCGAGTCCGTCCAGTGTACCCAGTCTCCACTGAGCACCCGTATACCATCTCTGATGTCAAACACCAATGGATATGGGATCATCCATCGCCCATCTCATGGGTCGAGAGGCGTATACGCTAGTCTACTCTGGTATATCGATGCCCCGTCTCGATACACCCACGACTAGGGACCTTGAAAGATGTACTTATGGACTACCATGTCCCCACTAGTATGATCTGTATCATAGTCCAGGTAGTCAAGTACACATCCTAAGGGCTTTATCAACATGTAACTATAAGACAGTTTAAAGAGACTAGTATACATGTTAAGATAAAGAGTAACCAGATAACATACTATCATATCAAGCAAGAAAGTCATCTCTATATATGTCCAAGCATCCAATATAATATACATCATCTGTACAATACTGGCCTCTAGGGCATACATACAACTAACAATCTCCCACTTGCACTAGGGCCAGCTGCTATAGTATCGCATACCGAGCATCCCGAAGAGTCTCTCAAACTGTATCTGGGGAATGGCCTTCGTGAGTGGATCCGCCGTGTTGTTCTTCGTGTCAACTCTCCTGACCTCGATCTCCCGGCGATCAACTATCTCCCGGATCAGGTGATACCGCCTCAGAATATGCCTGGATCGCTGATGGGACCTGGGTTCCTTGGCCAAAGCCACCGCTCCATTGTTATCGCAATACAAAGGTATTGGATGCTCAATGGATGGAACCACTCCAAGTTCAGTAATGAACTTCTTGATCCAGACAGCCTCTTTGGCAGCATCGTTGGCAGCGATGTATTCAGTCTCCATCGTCGAGTCTGCCACGGTTTCCTGCTTGGAACTCTTCCAGCTAACCGCCCCTCCGTAAAGGGTAAAGACAAAGCCCGACTGCGACTTAGAGTCGTCCTTATCACTCTCGAAGCTCGAATCGGTAAAGGACTCTACTTGGAGTTCTCCGTTACCATACACCAAGAGCATCTCTTTAGTCCTTCGCAAGTACTTGAGAATGCTCTTCACAGCTATCCAGTGATTCTCTCAAGGATCAGCTTGATACATGCTCACTATACTCAGTGAGTATGCTACATCGGGTCTGGTACATAGCATCGCGTACATGATAGAGCCTACAGCCGAAGCATAGGGTATCCCTTGCATGCGAGCTCTCTCCAAATCAGTCTTGGGAGACATCTCTTTGGAGAGAGTGACTCCAGAGATCGTGGGCAAGTTCCCACGCTTGGAATCTTCCATACTAAACCTTTTTAGTATGGTGTCAATGTACCTGGATTGGGACAATCCCAATATCCGTTTGGATCTATCTCTATAGATCCTAATTCCCAATATGCAGGAGGCATCACCAAGATCTTTCATCGAGAATCTTTGTGATAAGAAGAGCTTGACCGATTGCAGCATAGGAATATCATTTCCTATCAAGAGTATGTCGTCCACGTACAATACGAGGAAGACAACCTTACACTCTGCCACCTTCTTGTAGATACAAGGTTCATCTGGGTTTTTGACGAAATCAAACTCTTTGATAACGACGTCAAAGCAGATGTTCCAACTCCGCGATGCTTGCTTTAATCCATAAATGGATTTAAGCAGTTTGCACACCTTCCCGCTGCTCCCACTATCTATGAAGCCCTTTGGCTGAGTCATGTACACGCTCTCTTCTAAATCACCATTTAGAAAGGCGGTCTTAACATCCATTTGCCAGATTTCGTAGTCTTGATATGCAGCGATGGCAAGCATGATCCAGATGGATTTAAGCATAGCCACTGGAGAAAAGGTTTCGTCATAGTCCACACCTGGTCTTTGACGAAAACCCTTTGCAACAAGTCTAGATTTGAAAGTCTCCACTTTCCCATCTACACCAAGTTTCTTCTTGAAGATCCACTTGCTCCCAATGGGTTTTACCCCTTCAGGAGCAACTTCCAAAGTCCATACTTTGTTGGTGTACATGGATTCCATCTCGGACCGCATAGCATCCCGCCATTTCACTGAGTCCCTACTCGTGATGGCCTGCTCGAAGCTAGTTGGGTCATCATCCTCCATGATGCAATCCTCGCTTCCACCGTCAATGAGAAAACCGTAGCATCTCTCAGGTCGACGAGATACCCTACTAGATCGGCGGAGAGGCTGGGGTTCGTCGAGTTCTACTGAATCCTCTGGTTCTACCAAGTCTTTTGTTACAGTTTGTGTTGCTGGAACCTCTTCCAGTTCTACCTCAATGCTACTTGTCTGTTTCATAAGAAAACTCTTTTCTAAGAAAGTGGCATGTCGAGAAACAAACACTTTTTGTTCCTCGGAGTGGTAGATGATATACCCTCGCGAATGTTTGGGATATCCAACAAACTTACATAGAACAAACCTTGCCTCGAGCTTGTCCGGATTTTGTGTTTTAACATAGGCCGGACAACCCCATATCTGAATAAAATTAAGACATGGTCTCTTGCCATTCCATATCTCATATGGAGTGGTAGGCACTGATTTGGTTGGATCTCTATTCAATAGGTATGCAGCAGTCTCCAGTGCATATCCCTAGAAGGAAATAGGTAACTCAGCTGCACTCATCATATAGCGCACCATATCTAATAGGGTGCGATTTCTCCGCTCCGATACACCGTTGTGCTGTGGTGTATAAGGAGGAGTAAGCTGAGAGAGAATCCCATTCTCTTTTAGATAATCTCTGAATTCGTTACTTAAGTATTCTCCTCCTCGATCAGATTGAAGGATCTTAATACTTTTGCCCGTTTGGTTATCTACTTCTTGTTTATATTCTCCAAATTTTTCAAAAGCTTCTGATTTGTGTTTCATCAGGAACACATATCCAAATCTAGAGAGATCGTCAGTGAATGTAATGAAGTACGAAGAACCATCCCTGGCATGTGTAGACATGGGACCGCATACATCACTATGTATTAGTCCCAAGAGTTCGGTGACTTTTTCTCCGTGTCCCGTAAACGGAGTTTTGGTCATCTTGCCTTTGAGACATGACTGGCAAGTGTCATAAGATGAAAATTCAAACGAATTTAAATATCCATCCTTATGCAACTTAGCTAGTCGTGTCGCATTGATGTGACCCAGTCTACAATGCCACAAGAAAGATTCGTCCAGTTCAGAACTCTTCCTCTTGTGTGTGTTTTGTAAATTGAGGACTGTATTTTGATTGAGAATGAATATGCCATTATACATCGAGCCTGATGCAATCAACTTTTGATCTAGGAATATATTCATAACATTATCCTTTACTACAAAATTATATCCTTCTTTACTTAATAAAGAAACTGATATAATGTTGCACATCATTTTCGGTATATAATAGCATTCATTTAGAATCAGTGTATCACCGCTTGGTAATACTAGGTGATATTCGCCAACTGCTTTGGCTGCAACATTTTCCCTATTCCCAACTTGAACGGAATGATCACCCTTTCCCAGTTATCTACCTTTCCGCAGCCCATGTAACATCTTACATATGTAGGATCCTGATCCGGTATCTAATACCCAGTACGTAGGGTGAACTGAGAAACAGTTCTCAATGACAAACACACCCGAAGATGATGCATCAACATGCATGTTCTCCGTTTGGGCGGTGTGAGAATCCAGATATTCTCCTGTTTCCTGTTCATTCTTATAACACTTATAAGATAGAACGGGTTCAACGTTCCCCTGCACAGTATAACATGCGGGTTCGGTCAATACATCCATATTATTATCTTTATTAGGGCATGACATGGTCGCTACCTGGAGAGAGAGAGAAGAAAATACTTTAGCGTAAGCTCGTGCAAGATCAGATTGGTTATTATCTTATCTAATCAGGATGGCTCCCACTGGTTTTTATCAAATCTTCCTTCAAACCCTAAAAGGAAAGACTAGCCGGGATTAATTACACACTACAAGTTCGCCAATCTTTCAGCCAGGCCAGTGTCGGTACTTTGAAGGAGGTCCCCCATGCTTTCGCACGAACCTAATTAATGTAAACCTCGTTTTCCCAGAGGCGTAACCCTGTTGACACCTTTCTAGACACCTACTTGATCGGCTAATTGTAATGTGCAAAACTCTCCCAGGAGTAACTCTTACTCGCAGTGGGTATCGGGATCCAACTATCTCATAGAAGGTATGCAATCTCATTGCAAATTTCAACACTTGAAATTCCCGATAATGCTTTTGCCCCTAGCGTCCTGTGACCTTGACGGAGGCCAAACTACCCACAGGGCGCTAGTCAAGTTCAACCCGTCATTTCTTGATTGAATTAAACCCACCCGTACGACCCTTGATGGAGGCCAAACTACGCCGTATGAATACCTTAATCCAATCGCATCATATGCTGGCAGATAAGCACTAGTTAGCTACCATACACTACGCCTTGACGGAGGCCAAACTACCGCAGCATGAATACTAAGTAGTACTTATCTGAAATGACGGAGGGCTACGCAGGTTTTTCTGAAAACCATGAGCATAATGAACTTGATATCGTTGTAGAATCAAATGAAGTTTTGAAATGGAATGATTTTGAGGCTTTTCTAGTTTTGCTAAAGGGGTCACTCCCGGTGAAGGGATCGTCGGCCCTTTCCTCGTCGAATGAGGTGCGGGATATATCATATATATCACTTTGCAAAGCAGAAACTATAGAGACAATCAAAAACAAACCGAGTGTGTAGCATCTGCAAGTTATTGCTAAAGGAGTCACTCCCGGTGAAGGGATCTCGGTCCTTTCCTCATCGAATAAGGTGCAGGGTATATCATATATACCGCTGTGCAAAGCAAGAACTGTAGCTACCTGTTTTGTTTAAAATTTGATTCTACAACATCTTAGGTTTCTTTTCTTTCATTAATCACATTAATGAAGTCCCATCATTAAAGTCACCTAAACATCACAGATAAATACGACGTACACTTATGCCATCCGCATTCGCCTCGATGTCCCCTCGTGCACCGTTAGGTTAGGTAACTAACGACAGAGCATGGCAGGGCTAGTGCGGGTGCAAAACATAGGTAACGTCTATATAATATATCATATATACTATATAAAGTATCTATCACAGAACATCACATGATCACATCACAGATATCGCAGCAGAAGAAACATATGAAACATTGGATATACTAGGACGTCCGTGTTTTCAATACGAGCCAGCATAAAACACGGATTCCACGGTCGTGATGAATAGCCAATCCCACACCCATAGACCCCTACGAGAGCGGCAAGCAACCCTACCAATTCTAGGGTTAGGAGACCCGGACTCGACTCCTCGAGATGGTCTCCCACTGGACCCTAGAACCCGGTTACTTGTGCTCCCCTCCTTGGGTCTATCCTAATGCGGAAAAGTAAATAATATACAAAAGGTGACAACTGTTCACACCATAATATTGTATTTTATATTCCCCATTCTTATGCATTTTAGAATAAAAACAGGTGCTTTTGACGCATGTCTGCTACATGTTACAGGTTACAGGTTCTTGGACAGGAAACAGTGAAAACGATGAAAAGATAATGCAAAAGTGGACTTTAACCAACAAACAGAGAATCTTGATCAAGCCTACATGAAGATCAGTTCACAAAGCAAGATTCAAGACATAGACTCAAAGCGAACGGTTAAAAATCCATTGCGAATTGTTCACTGGAAATCTGGAACTAACCTAGAAGCCCAAATGGAAAACAACATATATAAACAGGAATAAAAAGTCACCAGAAGCCAGAATAAAAAAGCCCTGAGCCCAATTCCACATTTTGGCCGCGGAAGCGCGGCCAAACCAGGCCTCGCGCCGCGCTTCCGCGGCCGTCTAGTGCACGGAGTCCGAGATTTTTTTTCCAAAATGCAGAGCGGCGCAGATATTTGACTTGGACATTTCTTAGAGGGCATTTTTGTAAATTCAGATGTGCGAATCAAAATGTAACCTAGGGTTTCCTATTATCTATAAATAGGACTCTAATCATTGTAATTTCTCATGCCTCTTTTCAATCAATAAAATTCAGAATTTCTGAGATAAAAATTGAGATCTGTTCTTCTTGTTTGGAGGGAGCCATCAACTAGTAAGTATTTTTATCTCTTTTAATTTAATGTCTTCTCATCCCCTAATGAGCGAGTAGTCTCCTCGCTTGTTAGGGTTAGCCTTAGGGAAAGGGTTGAGAGATGAAATCTCTCGCCCCTTTCAATACCACCTTCACCTAATGAATAAGAACTTCACGCATACGAGCACAACCGCTCCCTGCGGCATCCTACCCTTCGAGGTAACGATGAACCGTAGTATAAAGGGCCGGTTCCGCGCGTTTTCCGTGAGGGTTAGGATAATTATCAATAAAGGTAGGGTACAAATTTAGAGGAAGAAATATCTTCCCAAAAGATTTGTATCCACTTTATTGATAATTAACTTAACATCTAAGAGATCTAAAAAAGGAAGGTATTGAAAGCGGTGAGGAAAAATCTTTAATTTCCAAAACTTCCCCTAATCCTAACCCTAGCAAGATTCTTAATTAAATTAATTAGATCCAGTCTTTAGATTTTTATAAACCTACCAAAACTACAAAAAGAATCAACTCGTTAAAACACTTTAAAGAAATTTACCCGTCTCTGTGGATCGACCCGTACTCACCGGCTAGCTGCGAAGCGACGCCGTTTCTGATTGCGGTAATTAATATTTTTGAACGTAAAATTTCTACTAATCAAATGGCGCCGTTGCCGGGGACGGCGTAATCTTTCTTTTTTGTGAATTTTCGGGTTGATATAAAATTTAAAAAAATTATAAAAATCTGAAAAAATCAAAAATATAAAAAAAAATATCATCTTTTATTGTTTGAAGGGTACTCTTTGTGAATCTTTGCAGGTTTCACGGATCTGGAATTTTACAGAGGGCAAATCAGAAGTTGGTGCATAAAAACAGAGGAGAAATTGGACAGAGGAGCAGTACAAAAATTTACAAATCCCAATCTTTCCTTTCGGCCGCTCTTCCGCCGCATAAAGGGGTCTCACACCGCGGAAGCGCCGCGAGTTGGCCACGTCAGCACACCAAAATTTCTGTGTTCGTTTATTTTCCTCCCCTCTGCAAATCTCCATATATCTTTTGCCAAATCTTCTGCAGGATTCTTCGCGCTAAAAATCATCTTCCCCCTTCCAAATAATTGATTTTCTGCAGGATTCTTTGCGCCGCGCTTAAAAGCAAATTGATTGCAAGTGATTTACTGCTTTGCATACTTTAATCTGACTTTAAGGGGCTATTTACCAATTCAGATTGGGTGGGGATTTCATTACCCTTCCCAGGACCCCAGAAATCACTTAAAGCATCTGCATTGACCACTTTTAATCTAAAAAATATTAGACTCAGCCCTAAGGACGTCGAGCTCAATAGGACAGAGGACTAGTATAGGCATCGGCCGTTTAACCTAACCGACATTGCGGTGACTAGGCTAGTGGTTTTTAATTAGGCCCACTGTAGTGGTGGTTCCTTCCCACTTACCTGGCCGTACTTGTCCGTGAAGAGGCGGTTTGAGGCCCTATATCTAGCCCTTTGGAACAGTTAGGAGCTGTCTAGCTGACCTAGGTGACCCTAGACTTAGGTCTGATTGTGCATGTGTGGTTAATTGCAGTTGTGTCACTAGTCTCTTTTCAAAATCTTTTTGCAAAAGCTCACTTAAAAAGAAAAGGAAAATCTTTTAAAAAAAAAAAAACTTGCAACTTGTCGCTAAAGAATCTTTGCACTCACTTACACAACTTCTTCTCAAAGTCGTTTTCTTACCCTCACATTCTGTTTTCTGACTGCACTACCCTTTAGTGTATGTCATCTTGGACTAGGGATACTAACGCCCGATTAGTCCGTGTTTCGTTGGTACCGACCAACGAACCCTTCGTCGACGTTCCCTTCTTCTCCTTACCTCCATCTTCAAATTCTTCTTTCGAAGGTATGTCGGGACACGACCCCAACTATACCTTGCCGACGGGAATGATTCCGCCTCCGTTAGGTGCGAATAACCCGAATCTCCCGCCTGTCGAAGCGCCCGCACGAGTCGCGCTCCAGGATCTTTTCTACCCCGTCCGCACCGCCCTTCCCACTTGTCTTTCCCTCCCACCGGCTAATGGGGACAACTTTGAGATAAAACCACACTTCATCAATATGCTGCCTAAGTTTCATGGTTTGGAATCCGAAGATGCATATATTTTTATTAATAAATTCCAAAACGTTTGCGGCATGATGAAGACAACCCAATTAAGTGATGACGCAATAAGGCTAAGGGTCATTCCTTTTACCTTATGTGACCTAGCCGAGAAGTGGCTATACAGCACCGCATCACACTCCATTAGAAATTGGGACGAGTTTGTGAGAGCTTTTCTGAAAAAGTTCTACCCTCATCATAAAACTGCTAGAATCCGAAACGAAATTATACAATTTTCACAGCTTCCGTCCGAACCATTCTGGAAGTGCTTCGAGAGATTTAAAGACCTACTTGTTCAATGCCCTCATCATGGGATCGAAAAGTGGCAACTTTGCCAAACATTATACGAGGGATTGAACGCAGCAACGAAGCAGTTGCTAGAAACAATATGTCAAGGTCATTTTCTCTCTAAATCTAGCGACGAAGCGTGGCAGTTTCTTGAGGACCTAAGTGAGCAAACAATTCAATGGGAGAGTACCAAGACCACATCATCTTCTTCAGTTGGTCAATCTAGGGCAGGCATACATCAAATAGATATGTCGATAGCTATGAAGGCCGAGATGGCCTCACTTATGAAAAAGCTAGAAGCGATTGAGACCAAAATCTCATCGACTTCTCCTGCCCCTACTCTACCCACACGAACTGTTTGTGCTTGTTGTTCTAATCCGTCACATCTCACCGAAGAGTGCCCTTATAATGCACCCATTCAAGGCAGGATCAAGTCAATGCTGCATTCCAGCAAAGACAAAGAAACGATCCTTACTCTTCGACATACAATCAGGGGTGGAGGAGTCACCCAAATTTCGCTTGGAACCAAAATCAACAAGTCCAAGGGAATAACAATTTTCAAAGAGCTCCTCCACAACAACAACAAGCACCCTTACAAACTCAAAACCAGCAACCTTTCCAACAACAACCTTATACAAATCAAACGAACAATTTGGTTCAACCTAATGATGATAAGGTTAGCTCGCTCGAGAAAAGTCTTGAAGCATTTCTCAAGCAAACTACAGATTCCGCAGCAAGATTTGAAAGTTATGTTCAATCTTTAATGAATAACAATGCCTCACACGATCAAAGTATCAAATCTATCGAGGCACAAATTGCACAATTAACTGCTGCGTTGAGCGAGAGAGAAAAGGGAAAGCTTCCATCTCAACCATTGCCCAATCCCGGTCACACACTAAACGCATATAACAATCACAATGTGAATGCGGTGACCACGTTGAGATCCGGAAGAGAGTTGCAAAATAATGTGGAAACTAGTGATGACATCCCTGCCGGTGGTTCTTCTTCCCCTTCTTCATTTTCTTCACTTCCTTCTTCACCTTTTTCTTTAGAGCCTATTCTCCACCCTTCACACGGCTCTACTTCTTCTGACTCGAACGGACCCATTTCTAACAACACGAACACATCCACACTGGGATCCGTTCCTATACCACATTCTACTCCACAGACTTGTGACTCAACAAATTTTCAAAATGCACCATTTCCAAATAGGTTGAGTCCTAATAAACCAAATGCACAAGTGGAGAAGATTGTGGAGATCTTTAAGCAGGTTAGCATAAATATACCTCTCTTGGATGCTATCCAACAAGTCCCTTCATACGCGAAAATCTTAAAGGGCTTATGCACTTCAAAGAGAAAGGCATCTCAAGTACCCAAGAAAGTGCTAGTGGCTAGTGCAGTGAGCAATGCTATTAACCATCATCAAACCTTACCCCAAAAACGAAAGGACCCCGGCTGTCCTACGATTTCCATCACAATTGGGGATAAGCAAATTAATCGAGCACTTTTAGATCTTGGGTCTAGTGTTAACCTGATTCCTTACTCCGTGTACGAACAATTAGGGGTTGGAGAGTTGAAACCCACTCGTTGCACTCTCCAAATGGCTGATCGATCAATCACCTATCCAAGGGGTCAACTAGAGGATGTGTTAATCAAAGTCGGGGAATTCATATTCCCCGTTGATTTTATCGTTATGGATACACAACCTGTTGTTAACCCAAGAAACCAAATTCCGGTGATTCTTGGTCGACCATTTTTGGCCACTTCCAATGCCATAATAAATTGTCGCAATGGCTCCATGACTCTATCCTTCGGAAAGAGGTCTAGTGAGTTCAATATTTATAAGATGGGAAGTCTGCCCCCCGTGCCTAAAACTAGTACACGAGAAGTTTGCTCTATTCACGAAATCACGCAGGAGGACTGCGAGCTTGAAGGATTTCTATTTGATGAAAACAGTTTTGACGCCACTAGTGCGTCCCTCCTTGAGCCTACTACTGTTGACACAACCGATGCTGATTATCAATGTTTCACTTTTTCGGATGACGACGACTCACAGCCCGAATATGAGTCGTTTGAGTTTTTGGATGAGTCAGTAGAACCATCCGAATCGGTTGTTTGCAATGATTTCGAACCTGTGTTAAAGTCCTTTGAGTTCGAGGTAGATTCCGCAATGGTTCTTTCGCCTCAGAAATTCGAACTCATGCCCTTGCCGTCTCACCGTAGATATGCTTATATAGGTGAGAATGAGACTTTTCCCATTATCATATCAGCCTCTCTAGCCTTCGAGCAAGAGAACGCTATTTTAAAAGTCTTACAAGATAGGCGGCAAGTTTTCAGTTGGACTATGGCGGACATCGAGGAGATCAGTTCCCTCCTAAGTAAATATCATACACATTTGATGGATGATGCCATGTCAATAGAGGACACACGGGAACATCTTGGGGGTATTGTGGTGAGTCAACCTCCTCCCTTAGAAGTTGAAATACCCCCATTTCTTTTAATACGGTACGAGAATGCCAACACTCCACTGATTGCTGATCACTTACATTCTCGTATCGATGCATCACCATCACCTGTATATTCACCTCCACACCTCCCATTCCACTACTTCTATCTTCCCCAATTCTTTGCGGACCACCACTACTTATTTTTTCACCCACCAATATTCTTTACTGATAAATTTTTCGAATGGTTGGTGTTGACTTTTGGCCTATGCAAAGTTGGACAGTATTGTCTAACATAGTTTAATTGAAGTTTGGGGGAGGGTCTTTTTGTATATATTTTTGTTTTCTTTTTCTCTAAAAAATAAAAAAAAAATTTCAAAACATTAAAAATAAAAAAAAAAAATTGTAAATAAATAAACAGGGGAGTGCCGGTATTTTGACCCTCTTTGTTTAGCATGACAGTGAGGACACTGTCAAGTTCAAGTTTGGGGGTATGCTCGGTACGTCTTCTTCCTTCGCATTCATTTGTACATATTTTTGCATTTGCATACTTATTTGAAAACCCATAAAAATTTCAAAAATTTCAAAAATTATAAAAATAAATGTATTCAATTTTGGCTAATTGACTAGAGTTTGACAAATAGGTTAACTGGTTAGGAACAACGAGATCTTAGACTTAGTAAATTAAAAACCCTAAAAATAACCTTCCTTAAAGTTTAACGGTAGAAAGTATATGTCTTTGTAGGCTATTTAGAAATAGGCAAATTTTGAGTTAACTTCTTGGGCTAAGTCGAAATGAGGGAAGAGTATTGATGTTCTTATTAGAGTATAAGTTTGAAAAATAGTTCCTAGCTTAAGTCTAGATTCTGAAAACGTATACCCTACAATTTGCACAATCACGCACCTTGAAACTTGGAATAGTAGAGGAGACCTTGAAATGCTCTTGTCTAAAGTCCTTAGTACAATGAAAATAAAAGAAAAAAAAAAGTGAATAAAGGAAAAAATGGACACTGGTTTTTGTGATTACTTAAGGCTGTAAAAATAGAAAAATATTTAGCGAGGGTGCTTCATCACCTAGTGCCTTAGACCAACTGGTTTGGGAGTCACTGCTAAAGCCTTGGGTGTTGAAAACCTAGGAAGTACGCTTTAAAGTGCAAACGCATTTTGTAATCGGTCGTTGGTACCTCAAGAAGTATTAACGGTCGCATGAAGGATGTGTAAGCAAATTTCATTCACCAACTAATTAGTACTTTGGACAATGGATGAGAGTACGATTGCTTGATTTGAATTTCCAAGTGTAGGGGTGATCTATACACACACGTAGGGGTATGTGATTGGAATCTAGATAAGAGAAAGGAATGAAGAATAGAACTTGTATCTTTAATAGAGTTGATAGAAATTCCTAAGTGGAGATGTAACCCTAGAAGGAAAACTTAAGAAATGCCGAAAGCTAAGTAATTCTACATAACATATATAATCTTAAGTTAAATAATGAGGAAGTATGAAGAATATGGGTGGATAATTTGCGGGTCGACGATAATAGAATTCCTTGTTAGAAAACCTAATTGGAGAACAAAAGTCAATGGGCCGAGTTGATAGGATTTTGTGGGTGTAATCCGCTGAAAACCCTCAGGAGACAACACTCCTCCTACTAGGGACACCTAGAGGTTTAACGGCTTGTTGCACGAGCTCAGTGCAATCGCGTTTCCCTGCGAAAGTGCGGTTAGGATTTTTGTAGAGAATAAAACAATAAGTTTGCTCGAGGACGAGCAAAAGATAAGTTTGGGGGTATTTGTTCACACCATAATATTGTATTTTATATTCCCCATTCTTATGCATTTTAGAATAAAAACAGGTGCTTTTGACGCATGTCTGCTACATGTTACAGGTTACAGGTTCTTGGACAGGAAACAGTGAAAACGATGAAAAGATAATGCAAAAGTGGACTTTAACCAACAAACAGAGAATCTTGATCAAGCCTACATGAAGATCAGTTCACAAAGCAAGATTCAAGACATAGACTCAAAGCGAACGGTTAAAAATCCATTGCAAATTGTTCACTGGAAATCTGGAACTAACCTAGAAGCCCAAATGGAAAACAACATATATAAACAGGAATAAAAAGTCACCAGAAGCCAGAATAAAAAAGCCCTGAGCCCAATTCCACATTTTGGCCGCGGAAGCGCGGCCAAACCAGGCCTCGCGCCGCGCTTCCGCGGCCGTCTAGTGCACGGAGTCCGAGATTTTTTTTCCAAAATGCAGAGCGGCGCAGATATTTGACTTGGACATTTCTTAGAGGGCATTTTTGTAAATTCAGATGTGCGAATCAAAATGTAACCTAGGGTTTCCTATTATCTATAAATAGGACTCTAATCATTGTAATTTCTCATGCCTCTTTTCAATCAATAAAATTCAGAATTTCTGAGATAAAAATTGAGATCTGTTCTTCTTGTTTGGAGGGAGCCATCAACTAGTAAGTATTTTTATCTCTTTTAATTTAATGTCTTCTCATCCCCTAATGAGCGAGTAGTCTCCTCGCTTGTTAGGGTTAGCCTTAGGGAAAGGGTTGAGAGATGAAATCTCTCGCCCCTTTCAATACCACCTTCACCTAATGAATAAGAACTTCACGCATACGAGCACAACCGCTCCCTGCGGCATCCTACCCTTCGAGGTAACGATGAACCGTAGTATAAAGGGCCGGTTCCGCGCGTTTTCCGTGAGGGTTAGGATAATTATCAATAAAGGTAGGGTACAAATTTAGAGGAAGAAATATCTTCCCAAAAGATTTGTATCCACTTTATTGATAATTAACTTAACATCTAAGAGATCTAAAAAAGGAAGGTATTGAAAGCGGTGAGGAAAAATCTTTAATTTCCAAAACTTCCCCTAATCCTAACCCTAGCAAGATTCTTAATTAAATTAATTAGATCCAGTCTTTAGATTTTTATAAACCTACCAAAACTACAAAAAGAATCAACTCGTTAAAACACTTTAAAGAAATTTACCCGTCTCTGTGGATCGACCCGTACTCACCGGCTAGCTGCGAAGCGACGCCGTTTCTGATTGCGGTAATTAATATTTTTGAACGTAAAATTTCTACTAATCAACAACTTCCGCAACCTGGAAGTGCCCCAATAACAGAATATTACATACAAATTTTTACATGAATGAAAATAAAAAACACTCATCTCACATAAAAAAAAACCCGGCTATTCAAACACGACAATCCAATATAACATATCCAGCAACACATAACATCACATGTCATCAACGTAAGTAAATATGCGCATCCCAATTGTCGTTGACATATAGCAACGAAACCGGCGATATCACATATTACACTTACGGTCACAGAAAAGAAAGTGTAAAACTACAACAATTGGAATCCGCAATCTGTTTAGACATCACATGCCTAATCAAATGAAATACTTAGACATCACATGCCTAACAGTTATAAACCCCGCATTTTAGTCTCATTATCGAAAACTCTTTTCAATATCAAATGAAACTAAACCGCTAGATTTATAACATTCATTCAGTTATCTCATAACTGTTTGTGAATTCCAATTATTGTATCCCATTCCGGATAAATAGAAAATATTAAACTTTCCGATCGAACATTCGAACAGCCAAGTTTTCCCAAAACCGTTCAACACATGAAATAGGTTCAAAAACATTCACTTCATGCCTCAGTACCAACGGTCCAGCCGTAGAAGGGTCAAGCCAACGCCTCATATGTGGCACGCCGTACTGCCCCAAACCCGAAGGTTCAAAGGGCAGTTCAAGACGGTCACATAATCGAGTTAAGGTTTGTTGTCTTCTAGAGGGACCATCGCATTACTTGCACTACTTAGAACGTCCTTAAACCACAGAAAAATCCAACACTTGGAAATTTTCCGGCAGGGGAAAAGTTGGGTATTTATATCCGGTCGAACCTTTTAACATATTCTAAAATATCCGGAAAGCCACATAGACAAGGTTTGATAATCCGATCGAATCGTCGATTCCCAATACAACCCCAGAACACTCAACTCTTGAGTCAAATTAAAAATTCCCAGAAAATTCAGCATAATAAAATAGGAATTACTGTGCAAAAATGGACAGATGATGTCATCATATGGCCGCGGAACCGCCGCAGAAGCCAGGCTTCTGCCGCGGTTCCGCCGCGTCCTTAGCAGATCATGGGATAAATTTTGCATCGTAATTCTTAGAATTCCCTGCTGAATTTTTTAAGCATTTTTAATATGGAAAAATCCCAGATTTAAGAAAAAGTCCAGAGAGCATATCGGGAATTTGGGTTTCGGTTCGATCGGGTTTCAAACGTCGTCTAGACTTCGCCTAAGGCTCTAGCTAGGCTCTGATACCACTGTAGGGTTCCTAGGCACTCTCACAAGGCATCAACCATGCCAATTTCAAATTTTACGGTGCCGAGAAACCCTAGACTAGATCGTTAACTAGAATTTTAGGCGACAAAGTGAAACTAGTTAACTACTTAACTAAAAGAAAGATGCTACAACCTTTGTAGATCCGGTTCTCCACTCCCTTAGCTCCACGTAGACGTCCTCTCGCTGTCCGTCTCGAATCCCGAACTCAAGCTTCGGCTTCATCAGAGAAATAGGCGGGCAAGGTCGTCGGCTTCGTGCCGAAGATGATCTACGTCGAGGCAACACAAGTTCAAGCTCCAACTTCACCAAGTTGTGAAACTTGTGAAGAAAACACCCTATACTACTTGGCAAGAGGTAGAGGGTGAAGAAATAGGAGGTGGGTTCACTTTAGAATTGGATTTCTCACTTGTTTGCTCAAGTTGCCATTGATGAAGGCAAGGTTTTTCTTGAAGAAGAAGAAGGAGAAGATGATGAATATTATGATAAGTCTTTTAAAATGAAAAAGAAAATGAATACTTATTATAATGTAAACCATGGTTAGGTGTAGAGAATTGACTAAGGTTAGATGAATGGTTAGGGTTAAGCATGAAGACAAAATGATCACTTTGGTCAAAGCTTCATGAAGCTTCAACAAGCTTCAAGAATGAAAGCAACCCTTTTGTTTTCTTTTGCCATTTCTTTTTAATCCAAATTAAAAAGAAAGATAAAAGAATGAATAAATAAAAACCCTAACCATTTATTTAACCAAGGTTTAATTCTTTACACTTAACCAAATGATCAAGTATCATCAAACATGATACAAACATGTGCATAAAAGTATATCACATATACAACTTGCACAACAAGTGAGAAAATCCATTTAAAGTGAACCAATACTAGTTAATGCAAAGTAATATATCAAATATATAATTATAAATTAAATCATTAAATCAACACTTGATTTAACGATCCGGTCATATCGTATACAACCGACTAGCATCCTATGTATCGGCTTATCGAATCAATTCTTGATTCGATATCTAGGTTATATTGAATATAACCAATCGATACATTCATCGCGAAAATGGAATACGGTATCACATACACGCATTATTCACGGTCCTGCACATATCTCATATGCGCTCCTATTTCGTTTCGCTTGAGCCAGGAAACCTCTGTGTAGGACTCTAAAGACTCGTCAATACGCCGGTAGCAGATGATGATCATATCAAGTACCCACAAGCCGCAAGCGGTCTGCTAAACGTAACGGCCATCCGGGTATTGATCGATCAGAAGATCGACGAGCTAGCCCGCTCACACTCCTGTGAATCCAACCAGTAACACTTACCGTACAGTCCGGTCTGTTCGTCTGATATGTCGCATATCAAGTCTAGGGGAGGTAAACGTCAGACCCCAATAACCGATAAGTCGTGCCGATGTGAGGCTCATAACGGGTCGAGAAACTACTGGTAACACTTAGCAGCAATTCTCTGATCAGCCCTGGCCAGGGACTTCCCTGTTATGGCCAATCGAGCACTGCGCAACATCAACCCCCAATACCGGGAGAGACGAAACCCCTCCTATCGCTCATTGCCTCCATGTGACTCGGGACTGTACCCAAAGACCACCGTTTTGCATGCCCTCATGGACGTGGTAAGGTGGAGATCAAAGCACAGTGGGAATCACACAAGACTCTATGACGATCTCGGGTCTACAAACTAACCTGCACAAGTGTCACCTGAGAACTGCCATCTGACGTGAGGTATAATACCATATGGGAGTTCTCGGCGAGTCCGTCCAGTGTACCCAGTCTCCACTGAGCACCCGTATACCATCTCTGATGTCAAACACCAATGGATATGGGATCATCCATTGCCCATCTCATGGGTCGAGAGGCGTATACGCTAGTCTACTCTGGTATATCGATGCCCCGTCTCGATACACCCACGACTAGGGACCTTGAAGGATGTACTTATGGACTACCATGTCCCCACTAGTATGATCTGCATTGTAGTCCAGGTAGTCAAGTACACAACCTAAGGGCTTTATCAACATGTAACTATAAGACAGTTTAAAGAGACTAGTATACATGTTAAGATAAAGAGTAACCAGATAGCATACTATCATATCGAGCAAGAAAGTCATCTCTATATATGTCCAAGCATCCAATATAATATAGATCATCTGTACAATACTGGCCTCTAGGGCATACATACAACTAACACCACTGTTCTTAGATTGCTACCCTACCACGGCTCAAAGGAGTCGTGCAAACAGGTAGCAGTTGGGTGCAGTCCCGAGCACTTGGAGGCAGTGGCGGTTAGACAGGATTCGTCTCTCCCGGTATTGGGAGTTGATATCGCGCTGTGTCAGAGAGCCATTACTCAAAGTCCCTGGCCAGGGCAAGCGAGATTTACTGGTAGGTTTTCCAGTAGTTTCTCAAGATGTAATGGGCTTCGCTCCGACATGACTTATACCGCTTTTAGGGGACTGACGCATGCCTCCCCCTAGGCCCGATATGCGATAGTCCTAGACGAACAGACCGCACTGTACGGAGATTGTCACATCAGGCTCAGTAGGAGTTCGGATGGGTTTCCTCATCGGCCTTCTTATCGACATCTACCTGTGGACCGTTACGTACAGCTAATGCCGCTTGTGGTCTGTGGTTAAACCCACTGCCAGCGTAGTAGTCTAGTCTTTAGAATCCCACACAGAGAGTTTCCCTGCTCCAGGCAAAACGATATAGAGGTCGTTTGGTTTTACGACAAGGGTTCGGACGCATACGTGTTTAAACGCACGTACGATGTTCGGACAGTTTTTACTAGCCGGCTTTGGTTTAAGCCAGATTCTAGTATCGGATTATTGGATTTATACAGTCTAAAGTTTTTCCGTGTTTTCACGGATAGGAGGGGCGTTCTCGTAATTTGGCGGGAAGTTTCTAGAAGGATGATGACTTGGGGGTTAAGGTGGCATAAGCATTTAGTGATTTAGTAACTCATTTGTGTGATTCATTCATATCATTAATGATTCATTAAATGGTTAATGACTCATGTAATGAATCACACATAATGAATAAATGAAGCATGATGATTAATCATTTGATTTATTTATTTGATAAATGATTATGCTTCATATATTCAAGAAGGGTCATTATTTCATTATCATTCTCATCCTCACCTTCTCTCTCCTCAAGCTCTCTCTCTCTCTTCAAATCCTAATCCTACCCTCTCATGTGTTGAGATCAAGGATTAGCAAGACTAATTAATCCATATCCATACTCTATATCACCTAGGTGACTTTGATTAGCAACTACAGAAACCTAGTTACCTCAAGATTAGAGGCAAAGCTCTCGGGTGGATCGTCTATTACATAGAGAAGGCCGACGAGGAGGTGGATAACGAGAAGAAGAAGGAGACGGTTCATTAGGTATAATTTTCTTCCATAGTAGTTAACAACTCCTATGTTAGTGTTAGTTATAGTTTAGCAAAGATCCTTTCGGGTAGTCGATGTTAATTCAAACAAAATGATTGTTTTTCATATTTCCGCCTCCCCGCAAGTCGTGGGGTGTACAACGTCGACTTACAGTGGTATCAAAGCCTCGCTAAACAATAACAAACTTATTAGCAAAATCGTAAGAATTTCAAACGCAAAACGAACAGGAAAAAATATCGAAATCACCAAGTTTCTGTCGAATTTAAAATGAGGTCTAAAAATTATTCAGGGACCTCTAAAATACAAGCAGGAAAATATAAGAATTCTGGAGAAAATTGGGTTCCTGAATCGGCCACGACGCCGCGGAACCGCGGCCGATCCAAGCGATCGGCCGCGGATCCGCGGCCGAGTTGGGGCCGATTCAACCCTAATTTCCCCAGAACTCTTCTATGGTTATTTTGTTATTTCTGGAATGTTTATTTCTGCTCAAGTCTTAGGTGCACAGAGAAGTTTTGGAGTAGAATCTAATGTGTTTGCTCGATCAAAATTATACGATGTTTGGCTAATTAGATTATATCTGTGAATTGTATAATGTGTTCGTAAACCTCCCCTAACTGCTAGTATGTCGGTTGGCAGAGGGTTGCACATATCTGTAATGATTTTACTGTTTGTGTTTATGAACTTGATTGGATCGTTGTGAGGATTAGCTGGGGTTTGTGATGGGTTTTAATATTCATTCATTCGATGTAAATTGTAATATGTTGTAATATTATTTTGCGGGGCACATCCAGGTTGCGGTTGTAGCCACCGTTGTATTATTTCATTTTACTGGTTTTTGCTCCTAGGATAGACCCAAGGTGGGGTGCACAAACTATCGGGTACTTTGAAGTGTTTAGTGGCCTACTCACGTTGTTGAGGGAGACCGCTTCACTTCGGGTACTTGGCGGGTAGTTTGTCGTACCCGTTGGGGTCTAGGGTGGGGTAATGGCTATTCATCATAACTGTGTAATCCGCCTTTCGTTGCAGGCTCAAAAGAAACGCAGATTGCTTGTATATCCAATAATCTTCATCTGTGATCTGGAATGCCTATTATTGCGTCAGACAAATGTACAATATCTATATATGATAGCTATTTAGACGTCACCTATATTTTACACCCGCGCTAGCCCAGCCCCCGTTCTGTCGTTAGTTAAGTAACTTAACGGGTGATGACGGGACCCAGTGGCGAATGCGGATGGCATAAGAGGACGTTGTATTTTTGTTGTTTTCTGCAACGATAGGTTAATTGATGGGACGCATTATTAATAATGCAAAGAAAATAAACCAAAGTTGAATCGTTGGAACAGTTTAAAAGAAACCACTCGGTTATTTTAAAACAGAGGATAGTTTTTAAATTGCGGAGCTTTAACCACTCCTTTTAAAAGCTATCAGGTTCCTTCGATCATATCAAGTTCACTATGTTCACGGTTTCGCCAAAACCATTCATAGCCCTCCGTCATTTCATTTGGGTATTCAGTAGTATTCAAGCTATGTATTTTGACCTAACGCCAAGGCATAGTGTTTGGTAGCTGCTGGGTATTCATTTGTTGCATAGATAGATGAGTTAGTTTGGGACAGTCGTATTATCATTTTGGCCGACGTCAAGGATATGTACGGATGGGTTCAAATTAACAAGATAATGATGGGTAGAACTTGACATGTGACTTATGACATTTTGACCTAACGCCAAGGTCATAAGAGCATGGGGCAAAAATTTATATCGGGAATTTCTAAAGAATCTGAAATTTGCAAAGAGATGCATACCATTTGGAGTGTGATGAATGTTGGTAGGATTCCTTCAGCATTATCACACGATGATATTTGGATCCCGATCCTACTGTGAGTATATGCTACTCATCAGGAGATTCATCACTTAATGATCAATGCTATAAACCAAGTAGGTGCCGAGAAAGGTGTCAGCATTATCACACGATGATATTAGGATTCCTTCAGCATTATCACACGGTGCTTCTTCTTCCGGGTCCAAGGCTCGGGCCAAAGGAAGGAAGAATAAGGCCGCCACCAAACCTAGAGGAGGTGTTAGTAAGGTGGGAGTGAAGGGAAAGAAAAAGATTGCTGTGCCAGTAGTGGTTAAGGATGAGTGCTTCCATTGTCATAGGAAAGGGCACTGGAAGAAAGATTGCAAGGCGTGGAACGCCAAGAACCAGGAACTAAAGCAGGCTGTGGCTTCGACTTCAGGTGCGTTTGTAATTGAGAATTGTTTGTCAATCAACTCTACTTCCTGGGTATTGGATACCGGATCAGGATCTCATATATGCAATTCATTACAGGCACTGAGAAACCGTAGAGTGCTGAAAGTTGGTGATATGACCCTGAAGGTTGCTAACGGAGCTAGCGTGGGAGCTGTGTCCGTAGGAGATTATCACCTGGGATTGACGAGTGGACATATTTTGGTTTTACATAACTGTTTTTGTGTACCTAGTTTAACGTATAATATCATATCGATTTCGATGTTATCAAAAGAAGGTTATAATTTCACATATGTAAGCGATGTTGTTAACATCCACCTTAATCATTGTTTGATTGGGTCCGGTACTGTAACGTTTTAGAAATCGTTTTGTGAATTTTCCCGTTTTAGGGCAAAATTGTCGGTTTTTCCCGTTTTAACCCGATTTCGATCAAACGTCCGTATAAACTTGCCGGCACCTAATTTAGGTAAAATAAAACTTGTGCGCGAACTTTGAGAGTATTTTGTTCAGATAGAATTTTTCCCAAATAAAATATTATTTTAAGCGGTATTTTGTGCACGTAAATCGGAAAAAAAATTCTCTTGTGAATAAATTTATTTTTGTCACTAGAATTATTTTAGAAGCTTCTTTTCAAATATCTAGATTTTTCTTTTGTGCAAAAGGATTTGGATTAAAAAAGAAAAGAAAAGAGTGAAAGGTGGCAAATAGCTTTAATTAGCATTTATTACTCTCTTTCTTAGCTATTTCTTCACAAAATATTCACAAAAATACCCCCCATCCCTCCTTGGCCGAGCCTCATCCCCATTTCTGGCCATTTCATTTTTTAAGCTCATTTCTCACTCTTTTTCACTCAAAAACACAAAAGAATTCCAAAAATAAATCAAAAAATTCCTATATAAAAATTAAACCATTTTTCCTTCACCAATCCTTTATGGATCTTCAATAAAGCATGGTTTTTGATGCTAAGATGTTGGATTAAGTTTCATTTTGTGTTCTTGGGGAGGTATAATTCTTACCTTAATCCTTTTATATTTGCTTTAATCTTATTCTAGCTAAATTAGTTAGCTAATTATGTGTTTAGTTTAGTTTTTAAATTATGATTAATTCATTTATATTTGGTTTAAGAAATTCATGTTAGGGTTAAATTTTGTTAAGTGTTTAGTGTTCATTTTAAGTGTTAATTTGTGTTTTGGAAATGATTAACCTAGTAGAAAATGTTAATTTTTGCTAATGAACACTTTATTTAATTATGCAATTAGCTTACTAGGTTTTTGCTAAAACATAATTAGCGAGTGTTAAAAATATAGGAATGGTTTAGATAGATTAGTTAAGCTATTTTAAGGTGTTTGTAATCGCTAGATATGCATTAGCTTGAAACTAGTGCGAAATATTGCGATAGGTTGCTTACTAGATTTCGGGGTTTTTCCGACGCGGGTTCGATTGGTCGTTGCGGGGTTATATCTATTGTATTCCTCGTAATTCTTGTGTTGTGTTGTGCGATCGGGGCGATCGGGGTCCAGACTTGGTGTTTTGTAGTTTAGCGACCCCAATTAGGGTTTTTGGCCGGTATCGTGCGCGATAGATGCGCTAAGCGCGCAGTGTAATTTTCCGGGCGTTTTCATCGCGTTTCGTTGTCTTTTTGTCATCATAGAATATTTAGCTTATGTGTTGTATTTATGAAATTTTAGGTTCGCAAGCAGGGACTTCGGGTGCCGCCGACAAGGGGAAACTGGTGGTCGGATTTTCATAGCTCGAGACCATCGGTGAGTAGATTTAACATCTGCAGGGGAATCGCCAGCATGGCGTTATGCGTCAGGGCTAGAGATTTTATTACTTGTCGCATATTCTACGTTATTGTTAGAATTACGCCTTTACCCTATTACTTAGATGTAGTTGTGCCTGGACTAGTAGTAGTAGGGCACTGCACATATTATTGACGATTCATTTTGCACGAGCACTGATTGTATATTACACACACCGTCAATAATTGCCATGTCACACACAAACCACTTATAGATGTTATATTGCTTGGTTAGGGACATTGTGACATTAATTCATACTGCTTATCATATATGGCATTTAGCATACCTGTATTCCTATAGAGTATTGTACCATTAGTGATAGGTACATACACACTCCCTAACATAGCTACAGGTATACCTTGCATATACTGTTCTTATACCCATGGGGTATACTATATCATTGCTTATAGGTAGACACATTATCTTGCTATACCTTATTGATTTCACATACATCTGGTTTTAGCTACATGTTTACCTTCACTTGGTGTTATTTAGAAGTGGATAAATAGGAACCGCATGATATTTGTATTAACTTGATGCAGTTAATTAGCGGTTTTTTCTTTATATGCTTGCATTTCAGATATGGCGCACATATTATATTCATGGATTTTCGCATTGTTATATGGATTTTTCATGATATTTTCTGGATTTGGGAACCGCGGGAGTTCATTAAATTATGCATTATATGAAAGGCCCGGTTTCCTTAATATGATATTTGCGCATCCACCATGTGATTTATCGGTTCTGATTATATACTCCATACGAGGAGTGGCTGCCGTATGAGGGTACATGGTGGGGCCCGGTACGGTCCCCTCCGCAAGATGATCGATGGACTTTGCCGATTGAGCCTGGAGGTGGGCAAGTACCTACCGGTGACAGTACTTATGACTCAGCGGCTATCATGTGGATACCGACGTGAGTCATGTACGTATTGATACGTCGAAAGGCGAGGGTCAGAGCTAGGCACTCGTGCTTTCGGGATAGCGCACGATACGTACCTATCAGGATGCTAGTCTTGGTGGCAGCAACTGATAGATTAGTATTTTTGTGTCGATGCTTGGCACATTGGTTTCATGATATTTCTAATTACTCCTTGTATATATAACAGGGGATTTAGTCACTGTTATATATACCCTTACATCATTCTTAGTGGAATGGGACGCTAATATATGTGTATTGAACCCATCATATTTATTTATGCAAATATATTTAGGATGTTAGAATGTTACTTGAGATTTGATTTGGGATATAAGTGATTCATTGAGATTGGATACTGGATAGATATGTGAGATCTACTTGATGTTGTACAGTCGGGATATGCGAGATATACTTGATATTGTACATTGAGGAGATGTGGGACTTATATGTTATGAGAGCCAATTGGGGGCTGATTGAGGAATTGGGATTTTGAGTATTTTGATGGATTGTGATCCTACCACGATGTCAGGATTCTATGGAAATGACATATTTCACTCCATGCCTCACCTTTATCTATTTGTGCACTGTTTCATGTATTAGCAGTACCTGTTAGTGTACCTTTTATGATTGTTGCATATTTATATTCTCACACCCTTATTGCATGATTATTGTATACTATTGTCATATTATTATTGCTTCATATATTGGTTGTACCTGCTAGAGTACTTTCCATTATTCTGCATTCATATGATATGTTATTGCTGTTAATTGCATATCTTAGATTCACACTTACGTGCATTCTTGCGATTACCTGCATATGTTATTTACAATTCACGAGTTGGCAACTCACCCCCGTTGTGCCACAGGTGTTACAGAGTGTTCCCCAGAGTAGTCGAGGCTGGCTATTCATCTATCATCTTTTGCTACAGATACCACATCGGCTCACAGTGTGCTGTTTTGTTCAGGTCGATTTTGGTGGTTATCTGTATTTGTATTGTATATTCGTTGTATCTTGTACTCTCCATCTACTATTATGTTGTTGACTTAGAGACATGGTGAGGACGATATTGTATAAATTGTGGATTGTTGTCTTTTATACAGCTTTCTCTCTATTGTCTTTATTTCTTCGCTATGGCGTCGTATATTTGTGGTGGTGATTGTTTTCCGCCTTTGGGCGTGTACTTGCTCCCGTTTGGAGATGCTTTATTTATCTTTAATTGTTGTACCCGTTTCGGGGTTAGTTTTTATAAATGGGGTGCTGCCAAAATTTTTAAGAGAGCCAGTTGAACTTTTTAAAGAAGTTGGGTTGTGATTTCAAATGTTTCAAAACTGCCATTATATTTTCTTGTCTTTTATTTGGTTTAGATTTCTGGGTTTTGGTTTTCTTTTACTGCGTTACGTCTTTAGGCGTTGCGTAGTATTAGGGCCATCACGTGCCAATTTCGGGTCGTGACAAAGTTGGTATCAGAGAGCTAGGTTTTACCTTTCGGAGAGTAGGATGACCTTGGTATGATGGAGTAGGTAGCTTAAGCAGAGTAACGTAGTGTGTGTATGTCTGCAGCATGCTCATGATGAGGTACGTCGCCTAAAGTGACCTAAGTACAAATTGCTTGAAATTCCTTCCTTGATGATTCATATCCTTGTGATTCGATTTCCGTGTCCTTATCGAATCTCATTTCTATTTATAGCCTTGCCGCCGATGACTATGGGGACTCAGAGTGATGCAGCGAGGGCCGAGGTCAGAGTTGGCTCGGGTGAGACGAGCACTGACCAGGATGGCACGCTAGTTGCACAGGTGCAGACGGATCAGCTTTCGACAGAGCAGCTCGCTAGGCTTGTGGTAGAGATGCAGGACTTGCGCCAGACGATGAGATCAATAGTTGATGCCGTTCAAGCGCAGCAACAGGAGGCCTTTTTGATTTGGCCTATTAGGCCTATGCTAGGGCTTTGCCCCTGTTTAATAATGCACTGTATTTTATTTTGGCCTGTAAGGCCTTTTTGATTTGGGCTCTGTCCCTTTTAATAGTGCATAGCACTTTTGTTTGGTCTGATAGACCTTTGTTTGGGCTCTGCCCTTGATAATGCATTGCATTAATTAGTCTGACAGAGTGCCACATGGCTTGTCAGGTGCTTTGCGCCAATTGAGGAGCGCAAGGCGCAAGTCCATGTGGAGGTGACACGTGTCATGCTCAGGAGAGCGCAAGCGCAGTGCACTGCGCCAGTGCGCTGCGCTGTTGCGCTGCTGACAAGTGGCGCACTCTGGTGAGTTGTGCCAATTCATGAGAGCAGTGCTCTGTTTTTAGAAGCGCATAGCGTAGATCATTATGGGGCTGACACGTGGCGCTCTCTGGTGGCTTGCGCCAACCCGAGAGCGCAACAGTGTAGATTTTGCAAATGCAGGGCACTGTTTTATTTTTTTGATCAATTTTAGATCAAAGAAAACAAATTTTCTTGTTTTCAAAGAACCAGTGGTTCATCAAAAGGCAATGCCTTTATTATTAATATATTTTTATTGAAGGTCTTTGATCTTGTTCTTAGATCAATGATCTTTTTAGAAGAAATTCTTCTTTTATTCAAGGTTTTTTCCTTTCCTTTCTTTGTGCTCTTCTCAAATTTTTTTTAAAGGAGTTCTCTCTGTGTTGATGTGTCTTTTGGAATTGGGGTCTAGGGGCCTTTATATAGTGCCCATTAATTTATTAAATTTGTTAAAGAGATCATTCTCTGAATGATTTGGGTAATTTTCCCTACCGTTGGATCTTTTGATCCAAGGGCTTATGTTTTACAGAAGACAATTTTCTTGTTTTACCAGGAACAGAAAGATTTTACTGCAAATTTAATTCTGTTTTTCGCAAACGCACCTGTGCTTGACACGTGTCGCGCAGCGCAGAGCGTAGCGCAACTGCGCTGCCACGTGGCGCGCAGCGCAGAGCGCAAGTCAACTGAAGCGTTGCTTCTTTTGTTTTCATTTTAATTTCAAAGCAGAGCTTTGCTTTGATTGGGGGAAACAGAAGCATTGCTTCATCTCCGGCCTTGGAATTTGAACAGAGCTTTGCTCTGATTGGGGTAAACAAATGCCCCCCCACCGTTGCGCTTACGTGGCCCCAAACATGAGCGCAGCGGTGGCAGAATTCCAACCGTTGTGGCAACTTTTGGAAGTTGAAAGGGCTCTCAATGCCTATAAATAGGACCTTTGGTCCCTTAGACGATTTTCATCAATAAAATTTTTTCTTTTAGAATCTCAGAGCCCTGCTCTTTACTTTCAAGAACTCCAAGAGTTAAACTCTTAAAACCTTTTAGGTAAAATTTTTAATTTAAATCAAATTAAATTAAATTAATTTTCATTGACAGAGACTTGCTCTCAATAGATCACTGATCTAAAGAAAACCCATTTATGGTCTCACTTAGCAGAGTTTAGCTCTAAAGAGATATAAAGAGAACTAAAGAGAACCCTATTAGAGTTCCATTAATAGAGTTCTGCTCTCTGAAAGATTTTTCTTGTATATTCTTGATTCACCAATGTAGCTTTGCTCCTTCCAAATCATATAGAAGAACCCTTAAGAGTTTTTCATAGATCCTAGTGGTTAGAGATGTCGTTCTATTCTTTAATCAATTATACTGTCTTGCTTAATCAGGCCGTCTGTTGATTTTGTTAAGTTTCTTTTACAGAAGTAATGGACGCCCATATGTGGAACCTTGACGAGATCATCTCTTACGGGGACATCCGTCGACTCGGCCGTTCTCAAAATCGAGAATTTACTAATGCCGAGTGTGCCGAGATCATGAGTCGCTTCGACGCGTATAATGGTTAACTGCTTCCTCGACGCTCCTCTCTATTGAAGCTTATTGTGGGAGCCATCTGGGAAGCTCTTCCCCTATTCTTTACCGGCGTGCCGTTTAGGGCCTTGGATGCTGCCGAGGACAAGGTGCATTCGGTGTACTTGATGAACTTAATCTCGAAGAGACGGCGAGACAATCTTGTCGATCTCTTGCACCAGGCCTTTCAACAGTCCGCCATTCTTGCTACCTATCGGAGGGTGGAGGACATCAGTGGGGATCCCGACGCCTGTGCTCGCGAAAGGAAGCACACCAGGATGGTTCGCCAAGCTTGGAAAGTCTTGGACAATGTCACTTTCGAGTTCCTAAATCCCTGTCCAGGATCCGAGGTTTTGCCGTTGTAATCATTTAAATAATGTCTTTGTTTATTTCTTTATGATTGTAAGAACCCTTTGCAATATGAATAGAAAATTTCTCATTTCAGCTTGTCTTATTTCTCGTTCTGAGCCTTTTGCACATGCATGAATGAGCGTGTCTCGAGCGCTTGATCAAATGCAAGTCAGATGTTCTTTCTGTCGCTTTCTTCTTTCTTTTATTAACAGCATGTTACTTTATCAAACATGGTCGACAGATAATAGAACGAGCATCCTGTCTTGGTTTCTTCAAGAGGTATGGCTTAGGCCGCAGGTTCAAATCTGCTACCTAAGACTTTTCAACTTTATGAGCCGTGGGGGTCTCATAAGGACTTTTCTCCCTACGGATCGAGAGGATCTCGTAGGTGTATTTTCTCCTTAGGAATCGTGAGGATTCCTAAGTGTATTTTCTCTTATAAGTCGTAAGGATCCTATAAGAGAATTTTCCCTCTTACGGGTCGAGAGGACCCGTAAGCGGTTGTTTCCCTCCTTGTCGAGATTCGACTTTGGAGAGTGAGACCCGTGGATAGTATGCAAGAGACCGTTTTGGGCCGACTTGCAGGGTCCCAGTGCTTAGGAAACAGGTTTTTTGATCCTTGCTGCCTAAGGCTTTATCTTACGAGTCGAGCCGCATCGAAAAGTTCTCGCGAAGACATCAATCTCCTCACGAGTCGAGACGAATCGAGCATTTCTCGCAAGAATATCCTAACATCACAGTTAACCTATGCTCTTTACGACAGAAGTCCGTTAGGGTCTGTGGTACTAGGGTTTTGCCCGTCGTACCGTCACATTGGCTGATATATCCCTCGATAGGCAATTGTGCTGTTCGAGTAGCCCTGCGACTGCCGTGTCTCTGATCCCTTCGGGGGCTGGACAAGACGTCTTCAAGCAATCCTCCTAGGCAGTTTGACCGTCGGAAGAGCAAGCGTTAGGAATTTTGCCATGCCGTTTTTTACTTGAGGTTAGGCTCATTTTGGGGAGCCCTGATGAGTCATAACCACTCTGCGGTGGGGTGGGATGATCTCCGATAGTCTTTCAGGCTTTATATGAGTTGCCGTCAAGACCTTGAAGCTAGGAATTTGGATTTTGCTTCGTTTGCTGGCATTGCGTCCTCTATATCGAGACGAATGTCGCGGTTGTCTCTAGGTTATTGGTGAACCGTCGAGGTTTGGAACTAGGGGCTTTTTCGTGGCTCCGCTGTTTGATGATGTTGCGTCTGCTGTGTCGAGATGAACGTCGCGGTTTTCTCTGGGTTGCTGGTGAACCGTCGAGGTTTGGAACTAGGGATTTTGCCGTGGTTCCTTTTGGTGATATTGCGTCTGTTGTATTGAGACGAACGTCGAGATGGTGACCATTCTGCACTGGTGTGAGATGATCTCCGTTGTCTCTCAGGCTTTATATGACTTGCCGTTAAGACCTTGAAGCTAGGAATTTGGCCTTCGCTTCATTTGCTTTGTCACGTCCGAGTCCTGTTGGAGGAAGAACGCATGGGTGACATCTTATCTGCTGTATCGAGACGAACGTTGAGGTGGTGACTACTCCGCACTGGTGTAAGATGATCCCCGATTGTCTTTCAGGCTTTATATGACTTGCTGTTAAGACCTTGAAGCTAGGAATTTGGTCTTCGCTTCATTTGCTTTGTCACGTCCAAGTCCAGTTGGAGGAAGAACGCTGGGGTGACATCTCGTCTACTGTATCGAGACGAACGTCGAGGTGGTGACCACTCCGTACTGGTGCAAGATGATCTCCGATTGTCTTTCAGGCTTTATATGACTTGCCGTTAAGACCTTGAAGCTAGGAATTTGGCCTTCGCTTCATTTTCTTTGTTACGTCCGAGTCCTGTTGAAGGAAGAACGCTGGGGTGACATCTCATCTACTGTATCGAGACGAACGTCGAGGTGGTGACCACTCCGCACTGGTGCAAGATGATCTCCGATTGTCTTTCAGGCTTTATATGACTTGCCGTTAAGACCTTGAAGCTAGGAATTTGGCCTTCGCTTCGTTTGCTTTGTTACGTCCGAGTCCTGTTGAAGGAAGAATGCTGGGGTGACATCTCGTCTGCTGTATCGAGACGAACGTCGAGGTGGTGACCACTCCGCACTGGTGCAAGATGATTTCCGATTGTCTTTCAGGCTTTATATGACTTGCCATTAAGACCTTGAAGCTAGGAATTTGGCCTTCGCTTCATTTGCTTTGTCACGTCCGAGTCCTGTTGGAGGGAGAACGTTAGGGTGACATCTCGTCTGCTGTATCGAGACGAACATCGCGGTTTTCTCTAGGTTGCTGGTGAACCGTCGAGGTTTAGAGCTAGGGATTTTGCCGTGGCTCCATTTGTTTGATTGTCGCGTCTGCAGTATCAAGATGAACATAGAGCTGGTGACCATTCCACGTTGGTGTGGGATGATCTCCGATTGTCTTTCAGGCTTTATATGACTTGACGTTAATGTAGGGTTCCTAGGCACTCTAATGGAGTCTCACAAGTGATCAAACATGGCCAATTGAAATTTTACAAGTGCCTATAACCCTAATACGGATCGTTAACTAGATAAATAGGCGAAACGATGCAAATAAACAACTTTATCTAAAAGGAAAGGAGCTACAACCTTTATAGATCCGGTCCACCACTTCGTATGATCCGCGATGATCTCCCTCCGCTGTCCAAATCGAACTCACGACTCTAGCATTGGCATCATCGAAGAATGGGCGGGCTTGATCGTCGGTTCGATGCCGAAGATGATCTACATCGAGGCATCGCTAGAACAAGCTCAAACTTCACCAAGTCAGGAAAACTTGTGAAGGAAACACCCTATACTACTTGGCAAGAGGTAGAGGATGAAGAAATAGGAAGTGGGTAAACTTTAGATTTGGATTTCTCACTAGTTTTCATCACTGCCATTGGAGTAGCAAGCTTTCTTCATGGAAGAAGAAGATGAAGAAGAAGAAGAAGATATGATAAGTCTTAATAATTAGATAAAAATAAATCAATACTTATCATACTTTCAACTATAGTTAAGTGTAGAAAAAAGACCATGGTTAAAATGATGGTTAGGGTTAAGCAAAAGAACAAAAGATTGACTTAGTCAAAGTTTCAAGAAACTTCAACTAAAAACAAAACATTCAACCATTCATTTATCTTTTTCCTTTTCCAAAATGAATAAATAAGAAAGATAAATGAATAAATAATCAAAACCCTAATCATTAACTTAAACCATGGTTTGATTCTTTACACTTAACCAAGTAAGCATGTATCATCAAACATGATACAAACATGTGCACAAAACTATATCGCATATACAATGTGCACAATTCAAGTGAGAAAATCCTTTTAAAGTGAACCAATACTAGTTAACGCAAAGTAATATATCAAATATATAAATATGCACTAAATCATTAAATCAACACTTGATTTAACGATCCGGTCATATCGGATATAACCGACTAGTATCATATGTATCGGCTTATCGAATCAATCCTTGATTCGATAACTAGGTTATATCGCATATAACCAATCGATACATTGATCGCGAGAATGGAATACGGTATCACATACTCGAATTATTCTCGGTCCCGCACATATCTCATATGCGCTCCTATTTCGTTTCGCTTGAGCCAGGAAACCTCTGTGTAGGACTCTAAAGACTCGTCAATACGCCGGCAGCAGATGATGATCATATCAAACACCCACAAGCCGCAAGCGGTCTGCTAAACGTAACGGCTACCCGGGTATTGAGCGATCAGAAGATCGACGAGCAAGCCCGCTCATACTCCTGTGAATCCAACCAGTGACACTTACCGTATAGTCCGGTCTGTTCGTCTGATATGTCGCATATCTCGCCTAGGGGTGGTAAACGTCAGACCCCAATAGCTCGATAAGTCATGCCGACTTGAGGTCCATAACATTCGTGAAACTACTGATAACTCTTACCAGTATATCACAGCAACCCTGGCCAGGGATTTCCTGTTATGGCCAGTCGAGCATAGCACAACATCAACCCCCAATACCGGGAGAGACGAATCCCCTCCTATCGCTCATTGCCTCCATGTGAATCGGGACTGTACACAAAAACCACCTGTTTGCACGACTCAGTAGAGCCGTGGTAGGGTGGAAATCAAAGCACAGTGGGAGACACACAAGAATCTATGACAATCTCGGGTCAACAGACTATGCTGTACCAGTGTCACCAGAGAACTGCCATCTGACGTGAGGTATAATACCATCTGGGAGTTCTCGGCGAGTCCGTTCAGTGTACCCAGTCTCTACTGAGCACCCGCATACCATCTCCGATGTCAAACACCAATGGATATGGGATCATCCATCGCCCATCGCATGGGTCGAGAAGATATACGCTAGTCTACTCTGGAATATCGATGCCCCGTCTTGATATTCCCTCGACTAGGAACATTTCAAGGATGTACTCATGGACTATCCAGGCCCCGCTAGTATGATCTGCATCATAGTCCTGGAAGTCGAGTACACATCCTAAGGGCTTTATCAACATGTAACAGAGAGACGAAAAGTATACACGTTAAGATAAAGAGCAACCAGATAGCGTACTATCATGTCGAGCAAGAAAGTCCTTCCTATATATGTCCCAGCATCCACTACAATATGCATCCAATGTACAGTAATGGCCTCTAGGGCATACATATAACTAACAGTTAAGACCTCGAAGCTAGGAATTTAGCCTTCACATCGTTTGCTTTGTCATGTCCGAATCCTGTTGAAGGAAGGACGTTATTGTTGACATTGCGTCTGCTGTATCGAGACGAATGTCACGGTTGTCTCTAGGTTGTTGTTGAACCGTCGAGATTTGGCTTTGCTTTCTGGCGGAGCCTGTCGGGATGGTATGGTTCCCTCTTTGTTTGTGCCCCTGGATTGTATACAGGGATCGATGTGATCTCACCTGCAGGGCATGAGTTTCATCATATTTTTTTTGTTATTGTTTTATTTCCGCGATGCTCTATCATTTCAGATTTTATATCGCGAAGGTCGCGATTGCCCAATCATTTCGGCTATTTTTCGCGGTGCCCAATCATTTTGGCTGTTTATTTTATATTTACTCGCTGCTTTTTATTGCGAGTTGCCCAATCATTTCGGCTATTTTGTGCGCACATGTTTTTACTTGCTGCTTTTTATTGCAAGTTGCCCCATCATTTCGGCTATTTCGTATGCATGTGCGGCCTACTGGCTTTTCGCCGTAAACCTGAAATTAGACACCGATTTTGGCATCAGCACCGCTACAACTAGGATATTGCTAGGAGCGAATAATCATTTGCCTCTGTCGATGTCAAACAAAGATGGCTTAGCGAACAGGGTTAAGGTCCTGTCGACTAAGGCTTTTGACTTCATGAGCCGTAAGGGTCCCACAAAGGTATTTCTCCCTACAAGTCGTGAGGATCTTGTAGGTGTATTTTCTTCTTAGGAATCGTGAGGATTCCTAAGTGTATGTTCCTCTGTAAGTCGTAAGGATCCTACAAGAGGGTTTTCTCCTTGTAAGTCCTCGACTTACAAGGGTTATTCACCATGCGAACATATCCCCAGTCACGGATGGGACTTGGTTAGGAAAATGTTTATTCGCGCCCGTGGATCGTATACAAGGGTCAGTATTGAGCCACTTGTAGGGCAATATGGTAGGTTGTGGGGGTTGCTTAAGCACAGGTTTAGTTCTCCGTAACTTAAGACTTTCAAATCTTATGAGCCGTGAGGGTCCCATAAGAGAGTTCTCCTTTCGAGTCGTGAGGATCTCGCAAGTGTATTTTCTCCTTAGGAATCGCGAGGATACCTAAGTGTGTTGCTCCCTTATGAGTTGTAAGGATCTCACGCGGGTGGTTTCTCCTTACAAGGACGAGAGGATCCTTTAAGTGTCCTTTAACGAGGCCGCGCCCTTTCGGGTTTTCACAAACATTCGCCGGTAGTCCTGCTGTTTTTACTCACGGAGCCCTTTCGGGTTTTCATCCGTGCCCCTTTTGCTTATGGACATACCGTCTTCTCTTCTATTTTTTAATTCTTTTTATTTTTTTTAATTTTTCTAACGAGGTTGCGCCCTTCCGGGTTTTCACAAACACCCGCCGGTAGCCCTGCTGTTTTTACTCACGGAGCCCTTTCGGGTTTTCATCCATGCCCATTTTGCTTATGGACATACCGTTTTTATTATTATTATGTTTTATTATTTTTTTTATTTTCGTCATCCTGAGGATGTTGCGGTAGTAGTTTAAAGACGTTTCGGTCGTCTGCAAGTTTTAGGACATTGCGGTCCATCATGAGTATAAGGACGTTTCGGTCCGTCATTAGTTTAAGGACGTTTCAGTCCGTCAGCTAGTTTTAGGACGTTTCGGTCCGTCATTAGTTTAAGGACGTTTCGGTCCGTCATTAGTTTAAGGACGTTTCGTTCCGCCGTCGCCATATTTGAGGCGAATCTCTAGTTTACTGACTTTTCGGTCTAAGGGGCTTTTTCTATGACTGAGCATGATGCCCCCGGCGTATCCATCTTTCTCGGAGCATGTGGTTGTGGCGGGCTCACTTTCCAGTCTTCGGAGATGACTAATTTGCCCTGTTGGTATTGGTCTTCAACCCAGTTTTTGAAGACATAGCAATCCTCGATCAAGTGACTTACCGTTTGGTGATAAGGGCAATAATTGAGATCGTTAACATCGCCTGGCCACAATGGACGTTTTGGACTTGGCAGATTGATGAGTCTGTAGCGCACTGCCAGCTCGAACAATCTCCTTGATTTACCTTGAGGAAACGAGTAAGGATGTTTCAACTTTTCATGGAGGGGTCGCCGCTTGTTGTTTCGGCAAACAACCGATCTAGGGCCACTCGATTGCTGTTGAGTGTTGGCTACGAGGGTTGTTTTTGTTGGAGATAGTGCCCTCAGAGTCAATTATTAGGTCACAGGTACGTGATTGTAATGATTGAGGGAGGACCTATCCCGGTAGGACAGTCTTACTCGAGATGATAGTATGCTATCTGGTTTACCTTTATCATCGTGTACTGCTTTAGGTGACCTGACACGTCGCTATTACACGTTGATAGAGCCCCTAGGATTCTTGCTTGACCACCAGCAGTATGAGGGCGATCATATAAGTGGGAGCTGGGGTCTATAAGCTTATCCTTAAAAGGTCCCTAGTCGTGGGAGTTTCGAGACTGGGCATCGGTACTCCATTAGTAGACTAGTGTATACAGTCGAGACCCCGACGAGGGGTGGTGGCCGGTCTCACAAGCCACTGGTGTCAGTTGGATCACCTAAGATGTATACAGGTGCTCATTGGGTTATGAGTACACCGGACAGGACTCGCCGGGAACATGCTAGTTGGTCATATACCAGACGTCAGATGGCAGTTCCCTGGCGACATGTGTGCAGGTTAGTTCATCGACCTGGGGATCGTCATTTGTCTCGTGTGAGTTCCCACTGTACTTTGATTACTACCCTACCACGGCTCAAAGGAGTCGTGCAAACAGGTTTTAGTTGGGTACAGTCCCGAGCCACATGGAGGCAGTGAGCGTATCTTTAGGGGTTCGTCTCTCCCGGTATTGGGGGTGAGGTCGTGCTGTGTCTAGGAGAGCCATTACACAAAGTTCTTGCCCAAGGCAAGGAGATTTACTGGTAGGTATTCCAGTAGTATCTCAGGGTGTTCTGGGCTACACTCCGACACGACTTGTACCGCTTTTGGGGGTCTGACTTTTACCAACCCCCTAGGCCCGCCATGCGATACTCATAGACGAACGGACCGGACTGTACGGATATTGTCACTGACAGGCTCAGTAGGGTTGTCAGGCTGAGTTCACTCACAGACGTCCCTTTTAGTCAATACTTGGTAGCCCGTTACGTATTGGCTTATACCTCTGACGTGCTAGTGGTTAAATCCACAACCGAGGTGTTGATGAGTCTTTAGAGTCCCCCACATTCAGTTACTCAGCTTTCGGGCGAAAGGTTGTAGAGGCCGTATGGAGATATGGCAAGGTCCGATCAGATACGTGCGGTATTGCACGGATCAGGATCGGACAGTTTGTACTATAGGCCGTATGGTTATATGGCAGGGTTTGATCAGATACGTGCGGTATTGCACGGATCAGGATCGAACGGATATTACTAGCCGGCTTTGGTTTAAGCCGGATCCTAGTATAGTACAGTGTAGATTTTGTCTCATTGCATTTGTATTTCGGTCGGAATACAAATGCGGGTGTGTATGCACAGTATCGGGGTTTTTCCTGTAATTTATTACGGGACCAGTTTTTTGGAGTTGCCAGTTTGCTTTCCGTTTCGGCCAATTTCCTTTGTTCCGTTCATTGGCCGAAGATTGGTGGAGGAGGGCTTATTTGCATTGTTGCAAATAAGCATTTGTGGAGGGGGTCTTTGCATATTATCATGTCATGATACTTGTCCCATCATTTGACTTCATAAACTCATGATTGCTTGACTTTGTATATCATCATGGTTGTTGATGATGAGGTTGGTGGTAGGTGGTTGAGTGTGGGTTTTGATTTGGTGATCATTTCCTTTTGCATGATAGTCTTCTCTCTCTCTCCCTTTTGGTATTATTGGATGGCTCTCTCATTATCTTGCATATGACACTCTCATTCTCTCCTCTCTTTATGTCATGGCCGGCCTTCCCCTTGGAAGGGCTGTCCAAGTTTTTTGAGGGTGGAAATCTTGTTCATTTCATGCTCCAAAAGCCTACAAGTTCCTCAACATAATCGTTGTATCATCCCTCCACCAAAAGGCACCTCCATGAACCCCAAATGAGACACAATCCTCTACTACACATTCTACAGCAAACCTTGGGCATGTCGAGTAGCCGGCTTCGTGCCCGAGTTGCCTCGGCATTGAGGTGGGAGCCCGTAAACAAAGTAGGCGATGTGGTGCACTTCCGGCGGCGAGGAGGAGACGGGACATTCCGCAGGAGATCGGGACGATGGCGAGAAGACCGGAGGACTTGGATCGTCGGTATATCTCTAACCCATCTTCTAGTTAGCTTAGACTAGTTAATGGTTTCGATCCGGGTGTTTAATGCGCGGTGGTGCCGGTTTGCTAAGTCCGCAAAATTTAAGTTTTCACCGCTTCCGCATTCCGGCATCGGATTGACGGCCGGGGCGCCGCCGTGCTCTTACAGTGGTATCAGAGCCTCGCCATTAACTTAGTCTAGCTTTGTGTGATGTGTTTTTCAGTTCCGATCGATCGAAATGTCCAAAAACCCGTATTTGCCCACATCAGTTTTCTGTTGGAAATTTTTGGTGTCGAAAAATTTTTCAGGTTGTAAAATATTGATGTACTGGAAAATCTAAGAGCTCTGTAAAAATTCGACGAAGTAACTCCACAGTGGGAGCGCGGAACCGCCGCGAAAACCACCTTCCCGCCGCCCTTCCGCCGCGCACTGTGGAGATCACTTCACCAATTTTTTACAGAGGCCTTCTGGGCTTAAAATATGGTTTTTGGAATATTAAAATTGGGCTCATGTTTTCTGTGAGTGCTACAGTTTTGATTGGGGGCCCACTTGTTAATATTCGATCGGTCGGATATTTTAAACACATTTTTCACAGTATTTACATTATATCTGCGACCGTGAATGTCACTTGATCGGTAAATCCGGTCTAACTGCTATAGCCCGGTTAGACGGATTTGCGAACGTGACTTTCACGTTGATGTTTTGTTTTTGCTGTGATGTTGCGGATCGGTCGTGGGGGATAGCCTGGATGCAATGCTAGTACAGTTTTGTTGTATTATGTACATTTGATATTGCGGGGTGAGCGTCCGACATGTGGACTGCCGTCACTGCCTGATTGTATTATTATTTTGGGGCACGACCTGGTTGCGGTCGATGTACCCGTTGTATGTATATTTTACTTTCTGTACTAGGATTGCCCCGCGGAGGGGTGCACGGATAGCCGGGTTCTGGAGGGCAACAAGCCCGCATCTCATGGCATTGAGACGGAGGGGGCTTCACTCTAGGATTGGCGGGCTATTCGCTGCACTCGTAGGGGGTACAGGTTGACCCAGGAGGGGTGCCCAAGTTACCGGATTCCGTGAAGTGCTGGGTGGTCCATTCACGTTGCTGAAGGGGGCTGCCTCGCTTCAGGTTTTGGCGGGTAACTTGCCGCGCCCGTAGGGGTCTAGGATTTCATTGCACAGGCTATCCACACGACCAGGGGAACGTCGGGTTTCAGCGGCTCTGTGAAACCCGGGGATCCCAGATATCTGTATTGTTTCTGTGATGCTGTTCATTCTCTGTGATGTTGCATTTTATTCACGCCTTGAGCGAATATAATATATTGGTATATATATTAGTAGATGTTGTATATGTTTTACATCCGCGCTAGTCTAGTCCCCGCTCTGTCGTTAGTTAGCTAACCTAACGGGTAATGACGGGACCCAGTGGCGAATGCGGATGGCATATACGTACATCAGTATATTTTCGTTCTTTGTGGTGTGATCAATTGATGGGACTGCATTAATTCGGATCAATGCAAGTTAAAAACAAACCTAATCTGATGTTGTTGGAACACTTTTCAAAAAGCTGTTATTGCAAGGACGTTAACTTTTGTTTTGCATCGTGATATTCATTTAGAATATCCTGCTCCTCAGTCGACGAGGCAAGGGCCGAGATCCCTTCACCGGGAGTGACCCCTTGGACAAACAGTTTGCGTCAGGGCATTAACTTCACTATAGCCGATTACTTTTGCTTTGCACCGTGGTATTCAGTTGGAATATCCTGCACCCCATTCTACGGGGAAAGAGCCGAGATCCCTTCACCGGGAGTGACCTCTTTAGCGGAAGTTGTCATCACTATATTTCTAAAAAGCTATCCGTTCCTTCGACGATATCAAGTTCATTACGTTAAAGGTTTTCGCCAGAAACCATTCGTAGCCCACCGTCGTTTCATATGGATAGTCAATAGTATTCAAGCTGTGTTTGTTGGCCAAAGTCAAGGCACAGTGTTTGGTAGCTGTTGGTTATTCATATGCAGCATAGATAGATGCGTTGGTTTGGGACAGTCGTATAGCCTTGTTGGCCTTCGTCAAGGGCTTGTGCGGGTGGGTTCAAATCAACCTGGAGAATGACGGGTAGAACTTGACATGTGACTTATGATTTGTTGGCCTTCGTCAAGGTCATAAGAGCATGGGGCAGAAATCACATCGGGAGTTTCAAAAGAACTGAAACTTGCCAGATATGCGCATACCTTCTGGAGTGTGATGACGTGAGCGGATTCCGTCACGTTATCATGCGATGAGAGTTGGATCCCGATTCCCACTGATGAGTTAGTTTACTCCTCGGGTAACCCCGACTAATTCTTCTTTCAGGTTTGGAGGAGAATTTGAGGTACAGTGGGAGGTTTCCAGATTAGATAAATTGGTGACCATTCTGATCTAGGTTAGAGTGCACGCTGAGTGTTTTCTTTTCTCTCTCTCTTTGGCAGCGACCATTGACCCGACCCTAAGACTTTGACTCAGTGACCAAGTTGACCGAACCTTCTTAAACACCGGCTTTTGGATTGTCAGAGTTGCAAACCTCATTGCCACTCCTACTTTTACCCTTTTCTCCAGGACACCCCGTTTTACTACGAACGTCCACTTCCATTGGACAAAACCATCGTATGGTTAGATACGAACTCGAAAGAATTTATTCGAGGATGGTTTCCGGTTCTGGAGAAAACGGATAGGATTATTCAGTTGTCTTTTCCTTTTACCCTCTCTCAGGTTACGAGTACTCCTTGGTTTAGGGGTAGTACACCTATTACGCAAATTGGATTGTCTTCTTCCAAACCTTAGGCTGGTGCCGACCGGTAGGGAATGAAGAAAACCAATTAGCATAACGATGGTGTGCAGAAGGTATTAAGTTAAGACAAGGCAAGGGATTAGTAAGAGGGCAAAGTAAATTGCAACAGATATTCATGACCAAACCAGGTATTTCATTACCACTCCCAAATCACCTTTGTATTTCTCCAGAACACTCCGTATCACTACGAAGATCCACAGTTTATTGGATACTCCATCGTATGGTTATATACGAACTCGAAAGGAATTTATTCCAGTTCGGGGATGGATTCTGGTTCAGGAGAAATAGGAATAAGGTTTATTCGGTTGTCTTTTATCTTCACCCTCTCTCATTGCGAGTGTTCCTAGGATTGGGACAGTACACCCATTATGCTTATTGGATAGTCTTCTTCCAAACCATAGGCTGGTGCCGAACGGTAGGGAAGGAAGAAAACCATTTGGCCTAAAAGGGTGTGCAGAAGGTAAAGACTAAAGACATATGAAGGGATTTGGAGAGGTGGCAAAGAACTATACGGTTACAGTCGTGAATCTGGAAGAGGCATTACTAGGAATACCGGGATACCCCATCGGAACATTTCAATGTTTCAGTTTCACTGTGTAATGTTAAAGGAAAACTGATTTCCCGATTAGATACTTACTCCAGAGTATGTATTTACCAGGTACGATTCTCACATCTGTATGGTTTTACAGATGATGAGTGGGAGTAAGTTATTGGGAATTGGGTGATTATCCTCATTATATCGGGATTCGTTGTAATCAGTGATATTTGAGGAAATCACCTGGGCTGTTTGCCGGTCGGCAAATATTTGGTTTTGAATATCCGCTGTTATGCACCAATTTCAAATTGATATATCTGTACGTCTATTTTCATAGAGTGAGATATACCTTTCTGAAATTATGTCTACGACATTTACCTATATCAGTGGATGGTTAGGTAAGGAGCATTAAACAGCGGTGTAATTCTTCTTAACCATAAGTACAGTTTTCAACCTACGACACACAGTGAATGAGTTATCAGACTGAAGGGACTTATACAAAGGATTGTATGTTGTCCAGGGTCCATCAGGACAAAGGGGTTGGTCCTCATACTATATTCTGTTTACTTTTAACTTCTCTAGTTCTTAGACATGTGTTTCGTAGAAACACAGGGTCTAAGTTTTGAGGAGTTATAGGTATTTGAATAGAGTAGAGAACCAGGTGTAGCAAGTATCGGGATTCTTCAAAGTGATCGAAGATGTAGATACTTGTGTATGGTATTAAGTTGATAGTAATGATAAAGAGATCTTGCTTCTCTTTCAGGTTACTCATAATTGGAAGTATTCCTAAGTTGAGTAACGCTGATCGGCCTCCTTCCATTTAGTTGACATGCGCTGGGGACAGCTGCATGATTTGAATCTGGTTCAATTAAATCAGTGCCTCTGTTTCTATATTGGATATAGAACAGTTCATATCTTAACGATGTTAAGGAACGGGGAGTTGTCCGGTTTATGATTAAAACCAGACACTAGACAACTCAAGGCACGTTTCTGTAATGGCTGTTTGTGGGTTGACCCAGGCTATGACGAGGGTTGACTTTCTACCATCTGGATGAACAATAGCGATATTGTTCTAGACTCGCCACAGTTTTATTAAAAATGGATTTTTTCAGAAAACAGTAGTGGGAGTATGGTAGAACTGGAAGTGATTCCAGAACCACAAACGATTACTGAAGATTTGATAAGGAACCTAAAGATTCAATCTGGATTGACATTCCATTGGCCACTCCGCAGATAAGGTGGGTAACTTCAGGCACCCGAGAGGTACTCCGGTAGCCTCAAGGACGGTGACAGGGAAGTTCTTGTTTACCCACAATTGCCATTGCTGTTGTTCCAGGTTACGAGACCCGGCGGGAGGATGAGTATAGCGTCGTTCTAAACCAGTTTTAGAAGTGTACGTCTATATGACTCTGCCAGAGGGTTGTCGTAGTCAGTGGGAGCAGCGGAAGCATTGGTGGACAGGTTGCTTATGTCTATTTATAGACTAGAGCAGATGTAGCGGAGAAAGATCATCTATTTCTGACGTGACAGTCATGGGTTTGACTTCATCAGAATAGAGGATGGTTCTGTTGAGAAGGTAGTAGGGTGTGATATCCTGGTATTTGGATGATATACACAAAGTAGGAAAAGAAACTCCTACACTACGATCGGTTATACTTTGGTCGTCACACAGTTGTTTCTCCACAAAGGAAATGGATTTTATATCAGACATACTGGTTACTAGATCTATGGTCTTAGATCTAGATTTGGGTGGTTTCCCAATCAGGGTACTTGACAGCATTCTAAGAGTATTTAGGATGGGCGACTCCTGGCACGGTAGTGTACCTGCAGGTAATGGAGTCACCCTCTCCAAAGGTGTCTTACAGACTAAAGGGGAGAGGGACGTGCATGATTGGCAGATCACTTGCTCAGGCAATTGAGTCAATCATGAGATGTCAAGTACCACACCAGATGTTGTCCTTGCACTAGATGCAATAAGTTGACATTAATCCAATCCTGGAGAAACAGTCGGAAGCAGTTTTAGAACATAAGTGGATGTTCTAGGGATATGATAACGACAGCCTCATTCAGGAGATAGTTATCATTCCAGGCTTCCAAGGTGACATGGACGACAAGGAGGTTGTCAGAGTTATAGTTTTCCTTCTGATGAGGGGCAGTATTTTGGACAGGTGGTCCAAGGCAATACTTAGGGAGGCATGGCGCGCAGGATACTGATTAAGTTCAGTTGACGATACAGTCTAAGAAGTTTGGATTTGGAGTTCATTTATGAGCTATGTCCCATCAGACATCCAGACACATTCTAAGACAGGTATTGCTCATTTCGGGAGATGGTTTTCTCCGCGAACTTGAGATATAGAGAGACATAGAAAGACACAACTAAGCGGTTCCACTCACTGAGGCTATTCCTCGAACGCAATAGTTCCGTAAACGAGCTTTGTGAGACTGACTAGTAGAGGAGTTGGATGTTCGGTATCACACGGGCTGTGAGTATGCGACATCGCAATAATTAGCCTTGAGTGCAAGTGGGAGATTGTTGGAGATAGTGCCCTCAGAGTCAATTATTAGGTCACAGGTACGTGATTGTAATGATTGAGGGAGGACCTATCCCGGTAGGACAGTCTTACTCGAGATGATAGTATGCTATCTGGTTTACCTTTATCATCGTGTACTGCTTTAGGTGACCTGACACGTCGCTATTACACGTTGATAGAGCCCCTAGGATTCTTGCTTGACCACCAGCAGTATGAGGGCGATCATATAAGTGGGAGCTGGGGTCTATAAGCTTATCCTTAAAAGGTCCCTAGTCGTGGGAGTTTCGAGACTGGGCATCGATACTCCATTAGTAGACTAGTGTATACAGTCGAGACCCCGACGAGGGGCGGTGGCCGGTCTCACAAGCCACTGGTGTCAGTTGGATCACCTAAGATGTATACAGGTGCTCATTGGGTTATGAGTACACCGGACAGGACTCGCCGGGAACATGCTAGTTGGTCATATACCAGACGTCAGATGGCAGTTCCCTGGTGACATGTGTGCAGGTTAGTTCATCGACCTGGGGATCGTCATTTGTCTCGTGTGAGTTCCCACTGTACTTTGATTACTACCCTACCACGGCTCAAAGGAGTCGTGCAAACAGGTTTTAGTTGGGTACAGTCCCGAGCCACATGGAGGCAGTGAGCGTATCTTCAGGGGTTCGTCTCTCCCGGTATTGGGGGTGAGGTCGTGCTGTGTCAAGGAGAGCCATTACACAAAGTCCTTGGCCAAGGCAAGGAGATTTACTGGTAGGTATTCCAGTAGTATCTCAGGGTGTTCTGGGCTACACTCCGACACGACTTGTACCGCTTTTGGGGGTCTGACTTTTACCAACCCCCTAGGCCCGCCATGCGATACTCATAGACGAACGGACCGGACTGTACGGATATTGTCACTGACAGGCTCAGTAGGGTTGTCAGGCTGAGTTCACTCACAGACGTCCCTTTTAGTCAATACTTGGTATCCCGTTACGTATTGGCTTATACCTCTGACGTGCTAGTGGTTAAATCCACAACCGAGGTGTTGATGAGTCTTTAGAGTCCCCCACATTCAGTTACTCAGCTTTCGGGCGAAAGGTTGTAGAGGCCGTATGGAGATATGGCAAGGTCCGATCAGATACGTACGGTATTGCACGGATCAGGATCGGACAGTTTGTACTATAGGCCGTATGGTTATATGGCAGGGTTTGATCAGATACGTGCGGTATTGCACGGATCAGGATCGAACGGATATTACTAGCCGGCTTTGGTTTAAGCCGTATCCTAGTATAGTACAGTGTAGATTTTGTCTCATTGCATTTGTATTTCGGTCGGAATACAAATGCGGGTGTGTATGCACAGTATCGGGGTTTTTCCTGTAATTTATTACGGGACCAGTTTTTTGGAGTTGCCAGTTTGCTTTCCGTTTCGGCCAATTTCCTTTGTTCCGTTCATTGGCCGAAGATTGGTGGAGGAGGGCTTATTTGCATTGTTGCAAATAAGCATTTGTGGAGGGGGTCTTTGCATATTATCATGTCATGATACTTGTCCCATCATTTGACTTCATAAACTCATGATTGCTTGACTTTGTATATCATCATGGTTGTTGATGATGAGGTTGGTGGTAGGTGGTTGAGTGTGGGTTTTGATTTGGTGATCATTTCCTTTTGCATGATAGTCTTCTCTCTCTCTCCCTTTTGGTATTATTGGATGGCTCTCTCATTATCTTGCATATGACACTCTCATTCTCTCCTCTCTTTATGTCATGGCCGGCCTTCCCCTTGGAAGGGCTGTCCAAGTTTTTTTAGGGTGGAAATCTTGTTCATTTCATGCTCCAAAAGCCTACAAGTTCCTCCACATAATCGTTGTATCATCCCTCCACCAAAAGGCACCTCCATGAACCCCAAATGAGACACAATCCTCTACTACACATTCTACAGCAAACCTTGGGCACGTCGAGTAGCCGGCTTCGTGCCCGAGTTGCCTCGGCATTGAGGTGGGAGCCCGTAAACAAAGTAGGCGATGTGGTGCACTTCCGGCGGCGAGGAGGAGACGGGACATTCCGCAGGAGATCGGGACGATGGCGAGAAGACCGGAGGACTTGGATCGTCGGTATATCTCTAACCCATCTTCTAGTTAGCTTAGACTAGTTAATGGTTTCGATCCGGGTGTTTAATGCGCGGTGGTGCCGGTTTGCTAAGTCCGCAAAATTTAAGTTTTCACCGCTTCCGCATTCCGGCGTCGGATTGACGGCTGGGGCGCCGCCGTGCACTTACAGTTTTTCCCTTTCCTTTATCCTTTTTGATCGATCCTTTGTTTGCGAGGCCGAGATTTTTTCCGAGTAGCGTGCGATTGCACGGCTGAACGTTCTCGCAACTCCTCAATTCTTTCATTTTTGAAATGGATTCCTTGAGGAGAGGGTTGAGGGCAGCTTCTTCGTCAGAGTCGCTTCCAAAGGTGATAATTTGCAATCCCTTGGAGTCGGCTATGTGACAGTCGTCGTCGGCTCTTTTGCGCTCATCTATCGCATTTTTCTGATGTCTACGAGCTTCACGCTTTGTCCTACTAAAGTGTTGCTTTTGAGCGACATACGCTTGCAACCAACACTTAAAAGAGTCACAGTCTTCGGTAGTATGTATGATCTTCTGATGATATAAGCAGAAGTTAGGATGCGTCCCTACTCCACCGAGAGTATTTTCTTCAGAGGGTGGTAGCTTCATTCCCACTGATAGGGCTTTAGCGAACCTTTTCCTCATCTTGAATTTGTTTTTATCCGCAGCGGATGGCTTTTGATTTGACAGATGTGCCTCGACTCTTTGGTCTAGTAGGCAGTGTTTGGCTCCTTCTAGTATGGCCATCTCACGCTCTTGATTGGCTTTAACTTTCAGACGAATCTCATTCAGGAAGGCATCGATCAACTCGTCTGACGGCTGCAGAATTTCTGGTTCAGGGTCCGCCCTCGGTTTCTTGGCGTAAGGAGCCTCTTTATCATCCACCAATGAGTGAGAGATCACATGACAACTCTCTATGTAGTCTTCGGATTCATCTGATGAGTCTTCTCCATCGTTTTCGTCCTCAACAAAAGAACAAGCTGCCCCCATCGTGTCCGTCTTCTTTGGAGTGTGCGGCTGTGACGGGTTTACCTTCCAGTTTTCAGACAGTGCGAACTTGCCTTGTAGGTACTGATCCTCGATTCATCCCTTAAAGACGAAACAATCCTCGATCGGGTGACTTACCGTTTGGTGGTAAGGGCAATAATTGGGATTATTGAGATCGCCTGGCTATGACAGACGTTTTGGACTCGGCAGATTGATGAGTCTGTTGCGCACTGCCAGCTTGTACAGTCTTCTCGTTTTATTCTGAGGAAACGAGTAAGGATGTCCCAGTCTCTCCTTGAGGGATGGGCGTGGATGCACGTTGTTTTGGTGAACGGCCGGCTTTGAGTTGCTCGGCTGTTGTTGAGCAATGGCGACGACGATCGCTTTCCCTTTTCCCTTCTCATTTCGAGAGTCTGGTTTTGGAGGAGACGGTCCATGGCCCATCTGGTCCATTTGGGCTAATTTGTCGATCAAGACCTGGAAGGTGGTCGGCCTGAAGAACATCATAAATTATGAGATGGTTGCTTGCGGATCAAGAGTACCCATGAACATGCCTACTGTAGGGTTCCTAGGCACTCTCAAGAGGTCTCACAAGGCATCAACCATGCCAATTTCAAATTTAACGGTGCCGAGAAACCCTAAACTATGGATCGTTGGCTAGAAAACTAGGCGAAATAGAAGCTAGTTAACAATTTAACTATAAGGAAACGGAAATACAACCTTTGTAGATCCGGTGCTCCACATCCATAGCTCCGCAACGAAGTCCCTTCACTGTCCAAGTGAACTCCCGGGCTCTAGCGTCGGCTTCGTCGAAGAATAAGCGAGCTAGGTCGTCGATGTCCATGCCGAAGATGATCTACGTCGAGGCATCGCTAGATCAAGCTCCACCATCCCCAAGCCATGAAAACTTGTGAAGGAAACACACTCTACTACTTGGCAAGAGGTAGAGGATGAAGAAATAGGAAGTGGGTTCACTTTAGAATTGGATTTCTCACTCATTTCATCAATTCACCATTGATGAAGAGAAGGTTTTTTCATTGAAGAAGAAGAAGAAGAAGATGATAAAGCATGATAAGTTAATCCAAAAAAGAAAAGAATAATCAAATCTTATCATGACTAAACCATGGTCAAGTGTAGAGTATTAATCATGGTTGAAAGGAATGGTTAGGGTTAAGCATGAGACAAAATGGTCACATAGTCAATACTTCATGAATCTTCATGAATAAAACAAAGAATACCACCATTTCATCTTATGTTTATATTTTCCAAAAATAAAAACAAATGAATAAATGAATAATCAAATAAAAACCCTAACCATTTCTTTAACCAAGGTTTAATTCTTTACACAAACCCTAATTTGCATGTATCATTAAACATGATACAAACAAGTGCACAAAATCATATCGCATATGCAATGCGCACAAGCGAGCGAGAAAATCCGTTTAAAGTGAACCGATACTAGTTAATGCAAAGTAATATATCAAATATATAATTATGCATTAAATCATTAAATCAACACTTGATTCAATGATCCGGTCATGTCGCACATAACCGACTGGTATCATTAGTAACAACTTATCGAATCAACACTTGATCCGATAACCCGGCTATATCACATATAACCGATCAATGTCACATCGCGAGAATCGAATACAGTATCACATACTGGTATTATTCTCGGTCCCGCACATATCTCATATGCGCTCCTATTTCGTTTCGCTTGAGCCAGGAAACCTCTGTGTAGGAGACTAAAGACTTGTCAATACGCCGGCAGCAGGTGATGATCATATCAAACACCCACAAGCCGCAAGCGGTCTGCTAAACGTAACGGCCACCCGGGTATTGAGCGATCTGAAGATCGACGAGCAAGCCCGCTCACACTCCAGTGAATCCAACCAGTAACACTACCGTACAGTCCGGTCTGATCGTCTGATATGTCGCATATCTCGCCTAGGGGTGGTAAACGTCAGACCCCAATAGCTCGATAAGTCGTGTCGATATGAGGTCTATAACAATTCGAGAAACTACTGGTAACACTTACCAGTAAATCTCAGCAACCCTGGCCAGGGATTTCCTGTTATAGCCAATCGAACACAGCGCAACATCAACCCCCTATACCGGGAGAGACGAATCCCCTCCTATCGCTCATTGCCTCCATGTGATTCGGGATTGTACCCAAAAACCACCGTTTTGCACGCCCTCTTGGACGTGGTAAGATGGAAATCAAAGCACAGTGGGAACCACACAAGACTCTATGACGATCTCGGGTCAACAGACAACTCTGTACCAGTGTCACCAGAGAACTGCCATCTGACGTCAGGTATAATACCATCTGGGAGTTCTCGGCGAGTCCGTCCAGTGTACCCAGTCTCCACTGAGCACCCGTATATCATCTCTGATGTCAAACACCAATGGATATGGGATCATCCATCGCCCATCTGTATGGGTCGAGAAGGTATACGCTAGTCTACTATGGTATATCGATGCCCCGTCTCGATACACCCACGACTAGGGACCTTGAAGGATGTACTTATAGACTACCATGTCCCCACTAGTATGATCCGCATCATAGTCCAGGTAGTCAAGTACACATCCTAAGGGCTTTACCAACATGTAACAGAGAGACAATCAGCATACACGTTAAGGTAAAGGGTAACCAGATAGCATACTATCATGTCGAGCGAGAAAGTCCTCCCTATATATGTCCCAGCATCCACTACAATATACATCCTATGTATAGTAATGGCCTCTAGGGCATACATATAACTAACAATCTCCCACTTGCACTAGGGCCATCTGTAGCAGTGGTTGTAGTATCTCATACTCAACCATCCCATAAAAGTCTCTCTCTGGGAAAAAGCCTTTGTGAGTGGATCCGCCGTGTTGTCCTCCGAGTCTGCTCTCCACCTCGATCACCCTGGAGATCAACCATCTCCATGATCAGGCGATACTGCCTTAGAATATGTCTGGATCACTGATGGGACGGACGTTCCTTGGCATAAGCCACAACTCCATTGTCACACAATGGAAGGAACTAAGTTCATCTTATGAACCAATATACACCCAGACAGCCTTTTTGGTAGCATCTTAAGTAGTGATGTATCCAGCCTTAATCGTCTAGTATGTCACGGTATCTTGCTTGGAACTCTTCCAACATACCGTCCCTATACTGAGGGTAAAGACAATGCCTGTGACTGACATTCAGTTGTCTTTATCACCCTGGAACCCTTCCAGTGATTCTCATCAGGATCGATTGATACCATCTCACTACATCTAGTGAGTACCCTAACATCCAATTATATCTATCTCATAGATAAATACTTAGGATTTAGGAGGTATCACTTTGATCCTGTATAGAGAATCCTTGTGATAAGCGGAAATTGACCGAGCGTAGCATAGGAAACTCCTTCCCTATCAAGAGTATGTCATCCACGTACTCTACGAGGATCATTACCATACTCCCTACTACCTTTTTGTATATACAAGGTTCATCTACCATTTTGATGATGTCAAACTGTTTGACTAACTCATCAAAACAGATGTTCCAACTCCGCGATTCCTGCTTTATCTTATAAAGCATCTTGCATACGTTTCCGCTGCTCCCACTGTCTACGAAGCCCTCTGGCTGTGTACTTATAGACGCACTCTTCCAAAACATCATTTAGAAAGCAGTCATCACACCCAACCACCAGATATCGTAGTCATGGTATGTAGCCGTGGCAAGTAGGATCTGGATGGACTTAAGCATAGATCCTTAGAAAAGGTTTCAACATAATCCATACCTGGTTAATGATGCAAACCTTTAACAAGTCTAGCTTTGAAAGTCTCAACTTTTCCATGTACACCAAGTAATCTTCTCAAGATATACTTGCTCCTGATGGGGATTTAACCCTTCAGTTATTGCAACCAAAGTCCATACTTTGTTGGTGTATAAGGATTCCATCTCAGTTCACTAAGCATCCAGCCATTCTTACAGAGTCCCACTCCTGATGGCCATCTCGAAACTAGTTGGGTCATCATCTCATGATGCAATCCTCGCTCCCACTGTCATAGAGAAACCGAAGTATCTCTCAGGTGGGTGAGGAACCCTACTAGATCGGCGGAGAGGCTGAGGTTCGTTGGTTACTATTGAATCCTTTGGTTCTATCAAATTATCAGCTGTAGTTTGTATGGCTGGGACTATTCCAGTTCTACATAACAGACCTTGTCTCGAGCTTGTCCGGATTTTGCTTTCAGACATAGCCCGGACAACCCCAAATCTTAACCAACTTAAGATATGGGCTCTTCCCTTTCCATATCACATATGAAGTTGTAGGCACTGATTTGATTTGAACCCTATTCAATAGGTATGTAGCTTCTCAAGCGCATAACTCACAAAAGGAAATAGGAAACTCAGTAGTACTCATCATAGAGCACACCTTATCATATAGGGTATGATTGCTCCGCCCCGATATACCATCGTGCTATGGTGTATACGGAGGAGTAATGCTGAGAGAGAATCTCATTCTCCTTTAGAATAGTCCAGAAATTCCATGCTCAAGTATTCTCCTCCTCGAACACATCAAAGGACATAATACTTATACCCGTATTGGTTCTCTACTTCTATCTTATATTCTATGAATATCTCAAAAGGTTCGGACTTGTGTTTCAACAGGAACATATGTCTGAATCTTGAGAGATTATCAGAGAATGTAATGAAGTACAAAGAACCAGTCTTGGCATGTGTAGACAGGGGACCTACATACATCATCATGTATCATCCCAAGAGTTTACATAACTCTTTCTCTGTTTCCAATAAACGGAGCTATGGTCATTTTATCTTTGTGACATGACTGGCGAGTTTCACAAGATGTAAATTCAGACTAATTTAAATATGCATCTACATGTAACTTCAGCTAGTCGGGTCGCATTGATATGACCTAGTCTACAATGCCTCAAGAAGGATTCGTTCATTTCTGAACTCTTCCTCTTGTGTGTGTTCCGTATACTAAGAACTGTAGTTTGATTTAGAACATTAATGCTTTTAGATAACGTGCCTGAACCGATCAACTTTTGATATAGGAAATGTTCAAAATATTATCCAACAATACAAAATTTTATCATTTCTTTACTAATAAAGAGACTGATATGATTTTGTATATCAGGTTCGGTATCTAATAACATTCGTTCAGAATCGATGCATTTGGAATACAGGGTGACAGTGACCAACAGACTTGGCTGCAACTCTTGCCCCGTTTTCTGCCTCATGAAACTTATCACCCGTTCTCGGTTCTTTACCTATCTGTAGCCCTATGTAACAGATTACATATCTGGGATCCTGATCTGGTATCACATACCCAGGACGTAGAGGATACGGAGAAAAAGTTCTTTGTAATGAACACACCCGAAGATGATGCATCAGCATGCACTCTCTTCGTTTTGGCGGCACGGGAATTCTGGTAATCCCCAATTTCCTGCTCTGTCTTATAACAATTATAAGTTGGAGCGGGACCAACGTTCCCCAGCTCAGTATAACAAGCGGGTTCGGTCAATATTCCGTATTATTATCTTGATTAAGGCGTGATATGGTCGCTATCTGGAGAGAGAGAGAAGAAAACACTCAGCGTGCGCTCTGTCAAGAATAGATTAGTTATTATTTTATCTAATCAGGATGGCTCCCACTGCTTTTTATCAAATCTTCCTTCAAACCCTAAAAGGAAAGACTAGCCGGGATTAATTACACACTACAAGTTCGCCAATCTTTCAGCCAGGCCAGTGTCGGTACTTTGAGGGAGGTCCCCCGTGCTTTCGCACGAACCTAATTAATGTAAACTTCGTTTTTCCAGAGGCGTAACCTCGTTGACACCTTTCTAGACACCTACTTGATCGGCTAACTGTAATATGTAAAACTCTCCCAGGAGTAACTCTTACTCGCAGCGGGTATCGGGATCCAACTATCTCATAGAAGGTATGCAATCTTATTGCAAATTTCAACACTTGAAATTCCCGATAATATTTTGCCCCTAGCTCGCTATGACCTTGACGGAGGCCAAATAACCCATAGTCCGCTAGTCAAGTTCAACCCGTCATTTCCTGATTGAATTAAACCCACCCGCACGACCCTTGACGGAGGCCAAACAACGCCGTACGAATACCCTAATCCAATCGCATCATATGCTTGCAGATAAGCACTAGTTAGCTACCGTACACTACGCCTTGACGGAGGCCAAACAACCGCAGCACGAATACTAACTAGTACGTATCTGAAATGACGGAGGGCTACGACAGGTTTTTCTGAAAACCTATTGCGTAATGAACTTGATATCGTTGTAGAATCAAATAATTTTAAAATGGAGTGCTTTTGAGGCTTTTCTAGTTTTGCTAAAGGAGTCACTCCCGGTGAAGGGATCGTCGGTCCTTTCCTCGTCGAATGAGGTGCGGGATATATCATATATATCACTGTGCAAAGGAAAAACACTTAAAAGCAATCAAAAAGCAAACCGAGTGTGTAGCATCTGCCAGTTATTGCTAAAGGAGTCACTCCCGGTGAAGGGATCTCGGTCCTTTCCTCGTCGAATGAGGTGCAGGATATATCACATATACCGCTGTGCAAAGCAAGAACTGTAGCTACCTGTTTTATTTTGAAATTCGATTCTACAACATCTTAGGTTTCTTTTATTTCATTAATCACATTAATAAAGTCCCATCATTTAAGTACCTAAACATCACAGATAAATACGACGTACACTTATGCCATCCGCATTCGCCTCGATGTCCCCTCGTGCACCGTTAGGTTAGGTAACTAACGGTAGAGCGGGGCAGGGCTAGCACGGGTGTAAAACATAAGTAACATCTATATAATATATCATATATACTATATACTGTATCTATCACAGAACATCACATGATCACATCACAGATATCGCAGCAGAAGAAACATATGAAATATTGGATATACTAGGACGTCCGTGTTTTCAATACGAGCCAGTATAAAACACGGATTCCACGGTGGCGATGAATAGCCAAACCCACACCCCTAGACCCCTACGAGAGCGGCAAGCAACCCTACCAATTCTGGAGTTAGGAGACCCGGACCCGACTCCTCGAGTTGGTCTCCCACTGGACTCCAGAACCCGGTTACCTGTGCCCTCCTCCTTGGGTCTATCCTAGTGCGGAAAAGTAAATAATATACAACAACGGTGACAACTTCCGCAACCTGGAAGTGCCCCAATAAAAGAATATTACATACAAGTTTTTACATGAATGAAAATGAAAAACACTCATTTCACACAAAAACCCCCGGCTATTCAAACACGACGATCCAATATAACATATCCAGCAACACATAACATCACATGTCATCAACGTAAGTAAATATGCGCATCCCAATTGTCGTTGACATATAGTAACGAAACCGGCGATATCACATATTACACTTACGGTCACAGAAAAGAAAGTGTAAAACTACAACAGTTGGAATCCGCAACTTGCATAGACATCGCATGCCTAATCAAATGAATTACTTAGACATCGCATGCCTAACAATTATAAACGCCGCATTTTAGTCTCATTACCGAAAACACTTTTCAATATCAAGTCAGGCAATTCAACAAGATTCCCGACATCCTGATCGAATGCTCGTCGCAAACTTTAGTAGGCAGCTGCACCCCCGACGCCGTCGACGAAGTGCACCAAGGCAGAACACCGCTGCCGCGAGCACCCGAACGGATGCTTTCGGCGACGGGGTTCTCCTACAGTCACTTGGTCGGGGCTATGGAGTGTAGCAGTCTATTAAGTTTACCCGGCGAGTATCCGCGTACGCTACATGATTGCGACGGACTTTTGATCACATCAAAATTCCGTGGCAACCGATCAAGTGAGACTAAAGTGCTATGTTTATAACATTCATTCGGTTATCTCATAACTTATTGTGAATTCCAATTATTGTATCCCAATCCAGATAAACAGAAAATGTTAAACTTTTCGATCGAACAGTCAAACACCCAAGTTTTCCTGATACAGCTCAACACATGAAATAAGTCTAACAACATTCCGTTCGTGCCTCAGTACCAACGGTCCAGCCGTAGAAGGGTCAAGCCAACGCCTCACATGTGGCACGCCGTACTGTCCCAAACCCGAAGGTTCAAAGGGCAGTTCAAGACGGTCACATAATCGAGTTAAGGTTTGTTATCTTCTAGAGGGTCCATCGAGTTACTTGCACTACTTAGAACGTCGTTAAACTACGGAAAAATCCAACACTTGGAAATTTCCCGACAGGGGAAAAATTGGGTATTTATATCCGGTCGAACCTTTTAACATATTCTAAAAATTATCCGGAAATACACAAAGACGAAATTTGATACCCCGATCGAAACACCGAATCCCCAAAACAACTCCAGAAAAATTCAACTCTTGAAAAGATATTAAAAATACCCAGGAAAACCAGCACTGTTAAATAGGAGTTACTGTGCAAACATCACCTCACAATACGACAAACAGGCCGCGGTTCCGGCGCACGAGCCATGCTCGCGCCGCGGAAGCGCGGCACTTTAATGGAATTAGGGCATCGAAATTTACAGTAACTCTTAGTTATTCCTGCTGATATTTCTACATATTTTTAATACTGAAAGATCCCTGTTTTTAGAAAAAGTCCAGAGAGCCATTTTGTGATCGGGTTTCGGGTTCGTTCGGACTTCAAATTGCGTCTACACTTCGCCTAAGGCTCTAGCTAGGCTCTGATACCACTGTAGGGTTCCTAGGCACTCTCAAGAGGTCTCACAAGGCATCAACCATGCCAATTTCAAATTTAACGGTGCCGAGAAACCCTAAACTATGGATCGTTGGCTAGAAAACTAGGCGAAATAGAAGCTAGTTAACAATTTAACTATAAGGAAACGGAAATACAACCTTTGTAGATCCGGTGCTCCACCTCCATAGCTCCGCAACGAAGTCCCTTCGCTGTCCAAGTGAACTCCCGGGCTCTAGCGTCGGCTTCGTCGAAGAATAAGCGAGCTAGGTCATCGATGTCCATGCCGAAGATGATCTACGTCGAGGCATCGCTAGATCAAGCTCCACCATCACCAAGCCATGAAAACTTGTGAAGGAAACACACTCTACTACTTGGCAAGAGGTAGAGGATGAAGAAATAGGAAGTGGGTTCACTTTAGAATTGGATTTCTCACTCATTTCATCAATTCACCATTGATGAAGAGAAGGTTTCTTCATTGAAGAAGAAGAAGAAGAAGATGATAAAGCATGATAAGTTAATCCAAAAAAGAAAAGAATAATCAAATCTTATCATGACTAAACCATGGTCAAGTGTAGAGTATTAATCATGGTTGAAAGGAATGGTTAGGGTTAAGCATGAGACAAAATGGTCACATAGTCAATACTTCATGAATCTTCATGAATAAAACAAAGAATGCCACCATTTCATCTTATGTTTATATTTTCCAAAAATAAAAACAAATGAATAAATGAATAATCAAATAAAAACCCTAACCATTTCTTTAACCAAGGTTTAATTCTTTACACAAACCCTAATTTGCATGTATCATTAAACATGATACAAACAAGTGCACAAAATCATATCGCATATGCAATGCGCACAAGCGAGCGAGAAAATCCGTTTAAAGTGAACCGATACTAGTTAATGCAAAGTAATATATCAAATATATAATTATGCATTAAATCATTAAATCAACACTTGATTCAATGATCCGGTCATGTCGCACATAACCGACTGGTATCATTAGTAACAACTTATCGAATAAACACTTGATCCGATAACCCGGCTATATCACATATAACCGATCAATGTCACATCGCGAGAATCGAATACAGTATCACATACTGGTATTATTCTCGGTCCCGCACATATCTCATATGCGCTCCTATTTCGTTTCGCTTGAGCCAGGAAACCTCTGTGTAGGACTCTAAAGACTCGTCAATACGCCGGCAGCAGGTGATGATCATATCAAACACCCACAAGCCGCAAGCGGTCTGCTAAATGTAACGGCCACCCGGGTATTGAGCGATCTGAAGATCGACGAGCAAGCCCGCTCACACTCCAGTGAATCCAACCAGTAACACTACCGTACAGTCCGGTCTGATCGTCTGATATGTCGCATATCTCGCCTAGGGGTGGTAAACGTCAGACCCCAATAGCTCGATAAGTCGTGTCGATATGAGGTCTATAACAATTCGAGAAACTACTGGTAACACTTACCAGTAAATCTCAGCAACCCTGGCCAGGGATATCCTGTTATAGCCAATCGAACACAGCGCAACATCAACCCCCTATACCGGGAGAGACGAATCCCCTCCTATCGCTCATTGCCTCCATGTGATTCGGGACTGTACCCAAAAACCACCGTTTTGCACGCCCTCTTGGACGTGGTAAGATGGAAATCAAAGCACAGTGGGAACCACACAAGACTCTATGACGATCTCGGGTCAACAGACTACTCTGTACCCGTGTCACCAGAGAACTGCCATCTGACGTCAGGTATAATACCATCTGGGAGTTCTCGGCGAGTCCGTCCAGTGTACCCAGTCTCCACTGAGCACCCGTATATCATCTCTGATGTCAAACACCAATGGATATGGGATCATCCATCGCCCATCTGTATGGGTCGAGAAGGTATACGCTAGTCTACTCTGGTATATCGATGCCCCGTCTCGATACACCCACGACTAGGGACCTTGAAGGATGTACTTATAGACTACCATGTCCCCACTAGTATGATCCGCATCATAGTCCAGGTAGTCAAGTACACATCCTAAGGGCTTTACCAACATGTAACAGAGAGACAATCGGCATACACGTTAAGGTAAAGGGTAACCAGATAGCATACTATCATGTCGAGCGAGAAAGTCCTCCCTATATATGTCCCAGCATCCACTACAATATACATCCTATGTATAGTAATTGCCTCTAGGGCATACATATAACTAACACCTACCGCAGGTGCTTCTTCGATGCGTTGTTCGCATTTCGACCATAGGTTCCACCATCGTGTTGCATATTGGACCCACGTTTCGTCTGGCCTTATCCTGGCATTGATCAGTACTGTTATCGGGGTGCGTCCACTAGCACTCGTGAATCTTTGTTTAAACAGTAGCTCCATCTCCGCAAATGTTTTAACAGAGTCGTTAGGTAGCTCCGAATACCATTCAAAGGCTGTTTCTGCTAAGCTGCCGACGAACTGGCAAAGCAACAGTTTGTCGTCGCCTCCCATGTTGTCCCATAAGGCCCTGAATTGAGCGACATGCTGATGTGGATTCCCTGTCCCTTTATATAGGTGGAACTTAGGGATCGTATATCCCGGAGGGTAACTGATTTGGTCATACCAGCTTGGATAAGGTCGTCCGGTTCTAACAATTTGCCCAGCCGCCTCACTCGCCTGATGAGCTCGTATTTGATGAGCTATATAGTCATCCAGTGCGGCCTTGGAAATGGTTTCTTCCTTGGCTGCTGCAAGAGCCGGAAGAGGATTCGATGTCTCTCCTTTGTCATCTTCAAGGAAAATCGGAGGATCTTCAACAGGAGGATCCTGCTGTAACATCATTCCTACCATATCTTCGAAGAGAAGCGCCATTTGTTTTATGTTAACCGCTTGCTCTGCGGATTCTTTGTCCTTCTTTTCGAGGACTCTGCGTAGGTAGTCAGCGTCAGTTTCTTGTTCATGACGCTGCTCTGATGATGCCTCCGGGCTTTCTTTTGGTCCGGTGAGCGCAGCAATTGCAGTCAGCATCTCCTGAAGCTTCTGCTGTTGTTCTTCTTGAGCCCTTGTTATTGATCGGTTGAGCGGTCGGTGGCCCGTCGAAGTGCGGCTTTCTTCTTTTTCGGAAGCCATGTAGACAGTATGTACCATCATGCCCCCAGACTTAGGGCGTTTGGGCTCAATGCCTTTGTGGTCATCCATAGCGACAGGGGCTTTCTCCGGCATCCTTTTCTTTTGAGCAGTTGAAGTCGAGGGGGGCGTCGCTGCGGGCACCCTGACAGCTTTTTGTGATTTGGCAGGATGGCTCTCTTCTTGTTGAACCTTCGCCTTTTTTCTGTTGGCGAGGGTAGTCTTGATCAATTACCGAATCCTGAACCTGTCGCCAGACTTTGTAGATTTTGGAGGACAGCCACTGAAGAGGCTGCTCCGGCTTCGCCTTCGGTGCATTCTCCATGGGTAGAGGAGATCTCTTCAGTACAGCAGTGAGTGAATTCCTGCGCACCCTGTTAAGCAGCTCGAAGCTGTTCCCGGTTGGAACAGCAACATTAATTTCCACCGTTGGAGCCGGTGGAGTTATCCCAGAGGGAGTGTTGCCCCCAGCCTTCCTTACTCGGCGCCAGTGGCGACGTCGAGCGTGTCGAGCCGTTGGGATTATCTTAGCTGTAGGAGTGACTTCCTCATGCCCCCTATGTTGGTCAGAAGTTGTCATTGTCAGCTTATTGAAGACTGATATCCGCTGAGTGGGGATGGACAACCTATCGAAAGCAGACTTCCGAGTAGGTGAAGCAGCCTTGACGATTTCACCTGAAATGGGAGCCGAAACAGTCAGTCTTGTGAAGACCGACCCTTTGGCGGGAGAAGCCGCTTTGACGACTTCGAGAGCAGGAATGGCTATCCTTTTTGGAATAACCCTTTCTGGTAACACGGGCTTCTTCATGGGCCCAAATGAGCTTTGGCCCAGTCTGTCAAAGACAGTGGCACTGGATTTGGGCGACCCGTTGAGATGGGCCGCTATAGTTGCAAGCCGATCAAATACCGACTTCTTGGGAGCTTCTTGCGATGGTACAGGGGCGTTGAAGCTCATCGGTGGGAGCATGGTCCCGAAGAACAATCCAGTGGTGGCCTGAGTCACCTGTTCCACCGGCATAGCGAAGATGGAGGCCGCTTGGGGCCCGTAAGTCACTCCTCCGGACGGGACGGAGCAAGAGTTGCAGTTAGTGCAGTTTGAAGCCATTGATCTTCTGTTTTCTGCACGGAGCAAGACACTAAATCTTAGTACCTCGAATCCACAGGCAACCACAGCAAACCGCGATTCGTTCGCGAATAGGACACACGAAGTGTGGAGTGGAAAGAGGAAAAGGTCCCACCGGGCGTGCCAGAATCTGTTCCCCTCCGAATAGGCGGCGCGATGTGAAGACCTCTTGCCTGAGATTCGGGGCAGATGCTATTTGGTTTTATCCGTCCACCTCTCCGAAGATGCCAAGTTGATTTATGGCACATTGTATCGGAGGTTTAGACGGATGTGGCCGATATAGCAGACTTCGTCAGATTCCCCCTCGTTCGAGGGGTTTTTGATTGTGGAGACGCTCTTCCCTGCAGGCGCAAGCCCCTGCAGTTAATTACGCTACCACATCGCGGTAACAACTTTCTCCTTCTCCAGAATTTCACTTCGTGTCGTGGGTGTTTGTTTTGTTTGTGGTTGCCCGTGGATTGTATATGGAGACTAATTTATATCGTCGCCCGTAGGACGTGGATTAGTCCAAATCCGTATTTTCTTAGATTTGGGTTTGGGGTTTTGGTTTGAGAACACGTTAGCCATATTTGAGGCTAAGATCAACTCAAACGTTTGTTAAGGATACGTTATTCCTATTTGAGACTAAGATCAACTTAACGGGATCGTTTAGATCCGTTCCAGTTTAGGGACATGGTGGCCCGTTGCCTGTTTAGGGACATGGTGGCCCATTGCCAGTTTAGAGACATGGTGGTCCATTGCCAGTTTAGGGACATGAGGGTCCATTGCCAGTTTAGGCACATGAGGGTCCATTGAATGTATGGCCGTTGGGACCCATCACCTCTCTGATGACGTTGAAAGATTACAACGACAGATGTCAGAGGAGTTCAGAGATACAACCTTGAACCAGTTGTAAATTGATTTAAGAGAGCAGCCGTGCTCAGTCAACTTAATTTAAGGACTTATGGCCAGAATTAGGCTAAGTCCAGTTGAAAATGTTCAATATTTTATTTATCTTTGGCCTATTAGGCCTATGCTAGGGCTTAGCCCCTGTTTAATAATGCACTGCATTTTATTTTTGCCTGTAAGGCCTTTTTGATTTGGGCTCTGTCCCTTTTAATAGTGCATAGCACTTTTGTTTGGTCTGATAGACCTTTGTTTGGGCTCTGCCCTTGATAATGTATTGCATTAATTAGTCTGACAGAGTGTCACGTGGCTTGTCAGGTGTTTTGCGTCAACTGAGGAGTGCAAGGCGTAAGTCCATGTGGAGGTGACACGTGTCACGCTCAGGAGAGCGCAAGCGCAGTGCGCTGTGCCAGTGCTTTGCGCCAGTGCGCTGCGCGGTTGCGCTGCTGACACATGGCGCGCTCTGGTGAGTTGCGCTAATTCATGAGAGCATTTGTAACGCTTCGAAAATCGTTTAGGCAGTTTTTCGGTAATCGGCTGAATTTGCAGCTTTTTCCGTAAAAAGTCAAAATAGGTATTTTTTTCATTATAGACCTAATTATACAAAATTTAGATAAGATATTACTATAAATTGGTCACTAAAATGTTACTTAAAATTTTCTAGTTAATTAAAAAAAAATTCTTAATTAATTATTTTTAATATTATTTTAAGCTTTTAAAAATACATTTAATTAGTGATAAATACAAATTTAATTAGGTAAATTACAAACTTAGGAACCATTATAAACTAAAATTAAGTATTAACAAAAATTTTACCAAAACTTTCTAAGATTTGTTGTTTCATGGCAAAAAAATGAATGAAAAAGGGTTTTTTTGTGAAAATTTGATGTGATGGACATTAATTGAGCTTGGGAATGACTTTTTGTGTAGAAATTTCTACACAAATCTCTCACAACTCACCCCTCCTAGCTCTGGCCGAGCCATTCAGCTGCTGCTCCCCAATTTCCCTTCTCATTTTTCCTTCAAATTCTTGCAAAAATCAATAAAAATCCACAAAAATACACCATTTTCTTCATAAATTCAAACCAAAACCCTAATCCATCCCTTCCCTAACCCTTCCCTTCCCTAACCCTAATTAGTTTGAGAAGTGGAGAAAGGAGGCCACTTTGGAGGCTTAGTGCAAGGGAATCATAACTTGGGAGGTATAAATCCTAAACTAGTTGTTAAATTTGTAGTTTAAATAAGCTAGATTAGTATTTTAAAGTGTTAATTTTATTGTAATGCTTGGTTTTTTGAAATTCAAGAGAGGTGGAGATGCCCTAATTAGGGTTTGAAGTTGAATAAGTGTGTTTAGATTAGTTTTGTGGCCATATAGTGTATTAGGTCGGATGGTTGTGCGAAGTAGCGATCGCTACACCGTTAAATCGCGACAATTTCATCGATATTACTATGGTAATTGCTTACTAGTTTTTCTAAAATTTTAGGAGGTGATCTAATTGTGTTATTTTAGCAATATAATTAGCATCTCATACGACTATTAGTGTGCGCAAATGCGGGGTTTTGTCTAGTCGGGTTTTAGTTTTGACAATTGCCCTGAAACGACGATTTTAGTTAAGGTTTTAGCGATTTTCGTGCGTTTTCCGCGCACTGAGTGCACGTTGTGATAAATTCGAGAGTGTCGATCTTTTCATATTATTAGTTGCGTCATTTCAGGAACATGTAATCTTATAATGTATGTTATGCAATTCTATGATCGGTCGCGGAAACATCGGACGCGGCGCGCAAAGGCAAGGCGGTGGTCGGATCGGATTAGCGAGGTATTCAGCTGAGTAGATGTATTCATCTATGGGGGAATCGTCTGGATGGAGCGAGGCGCCCCGCAGTTAGGATTACTTTATTTATTGCAAGATTTGCATTGTTAGCTAACTCCCCTCATTCATATTGCATACCCTTATAACTAATCGTCTGTTAGATTGCTTGGATATTCATTTACACATGTACGATATCACTTTGTAGGACACGAACACCATTACCATTGGCTTCTGTTGCACACACACTATTCATGTGACACACACGCCTTTGGTAATTGCCATGCCACGAGCACCATAGAACCTGTTTAGCTTAGTGTCACCACTTGCATCATACATGATATATGAAATCGCATAGCATGTATATACCTTGCATCATCATCATCATACTTACATAGATTTCTAGCGACAAATCACATCGCATACCTTGATATCATAGACATTTATCACATACAACATGTTGGGTATTTTGATTTTCTTGAGGATTTCAGTATTGCTGCGATTTCTGGATTTTTGGGGAAAACCGCAAGAATTTAACAAAAGCTTATATTTATCATTTTTAAAACAAAGTTGCGGTTTTCTCGTGATGTATGTGTCGTCCACCATGAGTTTTCATGTTTTCTGTTGGATTTCGAGACCCGATTCGAGGAGTGGATGAACCGTCTCGGGTACTTGGTGGGCCCGGTATGGTACCCCGGGGTAAGAAGATCGAGTTGCAGACGATGAGCCTGGCAGGGGAAGACTACCTACAGGTGATGTCTGGCACGGCGGATATCCGGAGGATACCGACCGTTGTCGTGAGATTTGATGATATGGGCCGATCCGGACTGACGGAGCCCGATGTATTGAGACATTGATACAGTGAGATATTGAGACAGATGTGTTTTCATATTTGGTGTCGATACTTGACACGGGTTTTCAGATGATTTCTTGATGGTGTTTAACTATTATACAGATATTCTTTTTCTAAAGTTAAGAATGCAGAATCATAGCATTTAAAACACTTAAAGATTTAGTATTGACATTGCATACATGTGCATGCATATTAGAGGTATTACATCACATCTGGACATACATGCTGTGACCCATTTGCGTGCATTCTTACGATTGCCTTACTAGATGTTATATTCTACTCACGAGCTGGCAACTCACCCCCGTTGTGCCACAGTGTCTTGCAGGTCGGACTCATCAGCCTAGTAGCGGCGGCTTATCTTGTTAGTGACTTCTTTTGCTCAGACTTGCGACATTGCTCGTAGGTGGGTTGCGAGAGTGCTTTTATCTCTTTTCTTTTGTACTATTTTTGTATCTAGTATTCTCCATCTACTACTTCTTATGTGTATATGCGACCTAGTGATGAGACTGAGAGATTTGTGTATATGTGGTTTCTTTTGGGTCGAGTTCACTTGAGTCGACGTTGTGTTTTCTTACATTTTGCATTTCTTTATGCTCTTTTCTGGATATTGCATATATATATTGTGTGTGGTTATGATCCGTCTTGGGCGAAGAGCTAGCTCCCGCTTGGGGATGCCATTTTGTGATTACAAGTTATATATCTTGTTGTATCCATTTTGGGGGATAGAATTTACAAGGTAGACTCTGCCGAAATTTTCTGAAATTTTTGATGTTTTTTTTTAAAGTGGTTCAATGCAACTTAATTGATTTAAAAATCGTTTTCATGTAAGGTTTTCCTTCACTCTCTTTTGATTTTGGTTTAGATTTTTCTGGGCTTTGGCAGAATTAGGTTACGGTATGCCTTTAGACGTCTCGTAATCTAAATGCCAGTCACGTTCCGTACTTTCGGCTCGTGACAGCAGTGCTCTGTTTTTAGAAGCGCATAGCGCAGATCATTATGGGGCTGACACGTGGCGCTCTCTGGTGGCTTGCGCTAACCTGAGAGCGCAACAGTGTAGATTTTGCAATTGCAGGGCACTGTTTTATTTTTTTGATCAATTTTAGATCAAAGAAAACAAATTTTATTGTTTTCAAAGAACCAGTAGTTCATCAAAAGGCAATGCCTTTATTATTATTATTATATTTTTATTGAAGATCTTTGATCTTGTTCTTAGATCAATGATCTTTTTAGAAGAAAATCTTCTTCTAATCAAGGTTTTTACCTTTCCTTTCTTTGAGCTCTTCTCAAAATTTTCATTAAAGGAATTCTCTCTGTGTTGATGTTTCTTTTGGAATTGGGGTCTAGGGGCCTTTATATAGTGCTCATTAATTTGTTAAATTTGTTAAAGAGATAATTCTTTGATTGATATGGGGAATTTTCCCCACCGTTGGATCTTTGATCCAAGGGCTAATCTTCTTGTTTTACAGAAGATAATCTTCTTGTTTTAATAAGAACAGAAAGATCTTACTCGAATTTTAATTCTGTTTGGCGCAAACGCACCTGCGCTTGACACGTGTAGCGCAGCGCAACTGCGCTGCCACGTGTCGCGCAGCGCACAGCGCAGCGCAACTGCGCTGCCACGTGTCGCGCAGCGCAGAGCGCAGCGCACCTGCGCTAGCGCACCTGCGCTGCCACGTGACGCGCAGCGCAGAGCGCAAGTCGGCTGAAGCGTTGCTTCTTTTGTTTTCATTTTAATTTCAAAGCAGAGCTTTGCTCTGATAGGGGGAAACAGAAGCGTTACTTCATCTCCCGCCTTGGAATTTGAACAGAGCTTTACTCTGATTGGGGTAAACAGTGGTTATCTGTATTTGTATTGTATATTCGTTGTATCTTATACTCTCCATCTACTATTATGTTGTTGACTTAGAGACTTGGTGAGGACGATATTGTATAAATTGTGGATTTGTTGTCTTTTATACATCTTTCTCTTTATTGTCTTTATTTCTTCGCTACGGCGTCGTATGTTTGTGATGGTGATTGTTTTCCGCCTTTGGGCGTGTATTTGCTCCCGTTTGATGATGCTTTATTTATCTTTAATTGTTGTACCCGTTTCGGGGTTATTTTTTATAAAGGGGGTGCTGCCAAAATTTTTAAGAAAGCCAGTTGAACTTTTTAAAGAAGTTGGGTTGTGATTTCAAATGTTTCAAAACTGCTATTATCTTTTCTTGTCTTTATTTGGTTTAGATTTCTGGGTTTTGGCTTTCTTTTACTGCGTTACGTCTTTAGGCGTTGCGTAGTATTAGGGCCGTCACGTGCCAATTTCGGGTCGTGACAGGTACACTGGATAACGGTATATATGTCTTAAACCAATTACAGATTTTCAATGTCCAGAACACACTAAAAAGAAAGTCTCCAGATTTAAATGAAGCTTTCTTATGGCATTGTAGACTAGGTCACATCAATGAGACAAGGTTAACTAAGTTACATAGAGAAGGATATTTGGATTCGTTCGAATATCAAACTTATGCCACTTGTCAATCATGTCTCAAAGGAAAGATGACAAAGACTCCATTCACTGGACATGGAGTAAGAGCGAGCGAGCTCTTAGGACTCATACACAGCGATGTATATGGTCCAATGTCTACACATGCAAGAGGTGGTTTTTCCTATTTCATTACTTTTACGGATGATTACTCTAGGTACGGATTCATTTTCTTGATGAAACAAAAATCCGAGGCTTTTGATAAATTCCAAGAGTATAAGAATGAAGTAGAAAACCAAACCGGCAAAAGTATCAAGAGACTGAGATCTGATCGAGGTGGTGAATACTTAAGTGCCGAGTTCCTAGGTTACCTAAAAGAGAAAGGAATTCTCTCTCAGCTTACTTCTCCATACACTCCACAGCATAACGGTGTATCGGAGAGACGGAATCGAACCCTATTGGATATGGTACGTTCCATGATGAGTAATGCTGAGTTATCGCGATCTGGGATTATGCGCTAGAATCAGCATCATATCTTTTGAACATAGTTCCTACCAAAACTGTGCCTACCACGCCATATCAGATGTGGAGTGGGAAGAAACCCTATCTTTAGTATCTAAAGATATGGGGATGTCCAGCTTTTGTTAAAAAGCAGCATGCGGACAAACTCGAGGCACGATCAGTACAGTGTAAGTTTGTGGGATATCCAAAGAACTCCAGGGGGTATTATTTCTATTACGCAGAGGAACAAAAGGTTTTTCTTTCTCGTAATGCCCATTTTCTAGAACATCAGTTTTTAGAAAAGGAAACAAGTGGGAGCGAAATAGAACTGGAAGAAATTCCAGAACCACAAACTACTAGTGAAAGTTTGGTAGAACCAGTAGTTCAAGAAGAACAGGACATTCCCGCACCCCTCCGCAGGAGTAGTAGACAGTCTCATCCGCCTGAGAGATACTACGGTTTTCTCATAGATGGGGATAGAGAGGATTGCATCATTGATGATGATGAACCTACTAGCTTCCAGCAGTCCATCCAGAGCGGCGACTCGGTACGATGGCTAGATGCAATGCGGACCGAAATGGAGTCCATGTACACCAACAAAGTATGGACTTTGGACTTTGCTCCAGGTGGGGTAAAACCCATAGGATGCAAATGGATTTTCAAGAAAAAGATTGGTGTAGATAGGCAGGTGGAAACCTATAAGGCTAGACTTGTTGCAAAAGGTTTTCGTCAAAGATCTGGTTTGGACTATGACGAGACTTTTTCTCCAGTGGCTATGCTCAAATCCATTAGAGTCCTTCTTGCTATTGCCGCCTTCCATGATTATGAGATCTGGTAGATGGACGTAAAGACGGCTTTTCTAAATGGTAATTTGGAAGAATGCGTCTATATGGATCAGCTAGAAGGCTTCAATCAGAGTGGGAGCAGCGAGAAAGTGGGCAAGTTGTTTAAGTCCATTTATGGACTAAAGCAGGCATCGCGGAGTTGGAACATATGTTTTGATGAAACGGTCAAATAATATGACTTTATCAAAAATCCAGATGAACCATGTATATATAGTAAAATTGTAGCACGAACTGTCCTATTCCTCGTCTTGTACATGGATGACATTCTATTGATAGGAAATGACATTCCTATGCTACAATCTGTCAAAGGATTCTTGTCACACAGGTTCTCCATGAAAGACCAGGGTGATGCCTCTTACATTCTGGGGATCCGGATCTATCGTGATAGATCCAAGAGGATGTTGGGACTTTCACAGTCCAGGTATATCAACACTATACTGAAAAGATTCAGTACGGAAGATTCTAAGCGCGGTAATCTACTGGCTTGTCACGGAATCACTCTCTTCAAAGAGATGTCTCCCAAGACTGATTTAGAAAGGGATCGCATGTCGATTATACCCTACGCTTCTGCGGTAGGCTTTATAATGTATGCGATGTTGTGCACCAGACCAGATGTAGCTTACACACTGAGCGTGGTAAGGCGGTATCAGTCAGACCCAGGGGAGAAGCACTGGATTGCAGTGAAGAACTTTCTCAAGTACCTGAGAAGGACTAAGGAGATGTTCTTGGTTTACGGTGGAAAGGACCTCAAGTGTGAGGCCTTTGCTGATTCCGGCTTCCATAGTGATAAGGATGACTCCAAGTCCTTGTCAGGTTATGTCTTTACCCTCAATGGAGGGGCGGTGTGCTGGAAGAGCTCCAAGCAGGACACCATTGCAGACTCGACGATGGAAGTGGAGTATATTGCTGCTTGCGATGCCGCAAAAGAAGCGGTCTGGATAAAGAAGTTCCTAACAGAACTTCAGGTGGTTCCTACCATTGTTGATCCAATACCGCTGTATTACAACAAAAACGGAGCTATAGCTTTAGCGAAGGAACCCAAGTCCCATCAGAAGTCCAGACACATCTTAAGGCGGTATCACCTGATCAGGGAGATTATAGATCGCCGGGAGATCGAGGTCCGGAGAGTTGCTACAGAGGAGAACATTGCTGATCCATTCACAAAGGCCTTACCTCAGATTCAGTTCGAGAGGCTACCCGAGATGATCGGTCTTCGATATGCCAGTACATGGCCCTAGTATAAGTTGCAGATTCTTAGGGTATATGCCCTAGGGGCCATTATTATATCTTACTGGCTTGTATATTACTTAATGGAAGCATGGGATATTCACAGTTATATTAACAGTCTTGCTAAACATGATAGTATGCTACTTGGTTATATCTATCTTAATATGTATGTACGTATTGATAGAGCCCTTAGGATCTTGCTTGACTACCAGCGTTGTGATGGCAGTCACACTAGTGGGGGCTGGGTAGTCTACAAGCACATCCTTTTCAGGTCCCTAGTCGTAGGATTATCGAGACAGGGCATCGATACTCTGGAGTAGACTAGTGTGTAAGCTTCTCATCCCAGTTGGGGAGATGGTATATCCCACAGCCATCAGTACGTCGTACTGGAGATAGTATACAGGTGCTCGTTGGGTTACGGGTATACCGGACAGGACTTGCAGGGAACTGTTGGTTGGTATTATACCCGTCGTCAGTTAATAGTTCCCAGGTGATATGAGTACAGCATAGTCCACAGACTTGACACTGCTACTTTGCCTCGAGTGTATCCCACTGTTCTTAGATTGCTACCCTACCACGGCTCAAAGGAGTCATGCAAACAGGTAGCAGTTGGGTGCAGTCCCGACCACTTGGAGGCAGTGGCGGTTAGACAGGATTCGTCTCTCCCGGTATTGGGAGTTGATATCGCGCTGTGTCAGAGGGCCATTACGCAAAGTCCCTGGCTAGGGCAAGCGAGATTTACTGGTAGGTTTTCCAGTAGTTTCTCAAGGTGTAATGGGCTTCGCTCTGACACGACTTATACCGCTTTTAGGGGACTGACGCTTTCCGCCCCCTAGGCCCGATATGCGATAGTCCTAGACGAACAGACCGGACTGTACGGAGATTGTCACATCAGGCTCACTAGGAGTTCGGATGGGTTTCCTCATCGGCCTTCTTATCGACATCTACCTGGGGACCGTTATGTACAGCTAGTGCCGCTTGCGGTCTGTGGTTAAACCCACTACCAGCGTAGTAGTCGAGTCTTTAGAGTCCCACAAAGAGAGTTTCCCTCCTCCAGGCAAAACGATATAGAGGTCGTATGGTTTTACGACAAGGGTTCGGACGCATACGTGTTTAAACGCACGTACGATGTTCGGACAGTTTTTACTAGCCGGCTTTGGTTTAAGCCAGATTCTAGTATCGGATTATTGAATTTATACAGTCTAAAGTTTTTCCGTGTTTTCACGGATAGGAGGGGCGTTCTCGTAATTTGGCGGGAAGCTTCTAGAAGGATGATGACTTGGGGGTTAAGGTGGCATAAGCATTTATTGATTTAGTGACTCATTTGTGTAATTCATTCATGTCATTAATGATGCATTAAATGGTTAATGACTCATGTAATGAATCACACATATTGAATAAATGAAGCATGATGATTAATCATTTGATTTATTTATTTGATAAATGATTATGCTTCATATATTCAAGAAGGATCATTATTTCATTATCATTCTCATCCTCACCTTCTCTCTCCTCAAGCTCTCTCTCTTCAAACCCTAATCCCACCCTCTCATGTGTTGAGATCAAGAATTAGCAAGACAAATTAATCCATATCCATACTCTATATCACCTAGGTGACTTTTATTAGCAACTAGAGAAATCTAGTTACCTCAAGATTAGAGGCAAAGCTTGGAGTATAAGCTCTCGGGTGGATCGTCTATTACATAGAGGAGGCCAACGAGGAGGTGGATAACGAGAAGAAGAAGGACACGGTTCATTAGGTGTAATCTTCTTCCATAGTAGTTAACAACTCCTATGTTAGTGTTAGTTATAGTTTAGCAAAGATCCTTTCGGTTAGTCGATATTAATTCAAACAAAATGATTGTTTTTCATATTTCAGCCTCCCCAAGTTGTAGGGTGTACAACGTCGACTTACACCCGGTTCTTTCGGGGAGGCGCAATAGGTAAAAATCAAAATTTTCTAACTAGGTAACATGGACTATCCATGAAGGATCTTTGCTAAACAAAAACTAACAAATAAACTACAAGTTTTAGCTACTATGTAGAATAGTTATACCAAGGTCTTGAACTCCTTCTCTTCTTTTTTTGTGGTTCTCCTCCTTGCTTGCTCCTTGTAGTGGTTTGAACGGCTCCTCCTCTGTAAGTCCACGTTACCCGTCCCCGGTTCTTTGGGGTTGCGGAAATGGTGAAAAACGATTTTTCTTTGGGGGTAACATGGACTCAAAATACGGATCTTTGTTAAACAACTATCTAACAACCTAACTAGGAGTTTTACCTACTCGGTTAGGAGGTTATACCTTAACTTGAACTCCTTCTCTTTGACTCCTTGTGGTGGTCGGATGGTTCTCTCCTCGTCGTTTCCTTGTGCCGAAGATGGATCCACCTGAAGGCTTCTACCTTTGGCTCCAACCTCAATCTAGAGGAAACTAGAACACTTGGCTTGATAGACCTTGTATACAAGGATGAGTAGAGAAGTGTTTTGGGTTTTATCTCTATGGTTCTTGAATCTCAACACATGAGAGAATAGAACCATGAACTAGAGAGAGAGCAAGAGGAAGAGGGAGAGCTTGAGGATGAGAGAGCTTTCATGAGAGAGAAAGCAAATGACAGAATGAGAAAGACTTTTTACAACCATCCTCTCATAACACAAAATAATCATAACAATAATAGTAATTGAGTATTATGTGATGGTTCAAATCAAATGGCAATATCATTTCATGCACTCATTTTGTAAAGAATAACAAGCAAGCAAAAGTCTTTACCATGAAATGATAGCCATTGTAATGATGGTGGTAAACAATTCTAACCTAGTCAACCGGTCCACAAAGTCAACAAGTCAACAAAGTCAACCTTTCAACCCAACCATGACACAATAATACTTAATTAATATTATTATTAATCATATTTCTAATTCTCATTAGGGTTTAGCAAAAGTCAATAGTCAACAACCCTAATGAGAATCCTTTACCTCTGTCTCTGTCAACCGTGCATACACGCCCGCATCCGCGTTGCGAGGAACACGAATACAAACGAGATAAAACCAATCCCAAAACGTATACTAGGATCTGGCTTAAACCAAAGCCCGCTAGTAATAACTGCCCGGACACCAAACGTGCACAAGTGCATGGATGTGACCGAACCCTGTCGCAAAACCATGCGACCTCTACTTTTTTGTCTAAAGGCGAATAGCTCTCTGTGTGGGACTTTAAAGACTCGACACTACGCTGGCAATGGGTTTAACCATAGACCGCAAGCGGCACTAGCTGTGCATAACGTACCCTAGGTCGATGCCGATAAGAAGACGGACGAGGTGAAACCCATCTGAACTCCTACTGAGCCTGAATGTGACAATCTCCGTACAGTCCGGTCTGTTCGTCTGAGAATATCACATGGTGGGCCTAGGGGACGGTAAACGTCAGTCCCCTAATAGCGGTACAAGTCGCGTCGGAGTGTAGCCCAGAACACCCTGAGATAACACTGGAAACCCACCAGTATATCTCGCTTGCCCTGGCCAGGGACTTTGTCTAATGGCTCTCCTAGACACAGCGCGATATCAACCCCCAATACCGGGAGAGACGAATCCTGTCTAACCGTCACTGCCTCCAAGTGCTTCGGGACTGCACCCAACTACTACCTGTTTGCACGACTCCTTTGAGCCGTGGTAGGGTTGTAATCAAAGTACAGTAGGAACACACTTGAGGAGAATTGACAGTGTCAAGTCAGCGGACTAAGCTGTACTCATGTCACCTGGGAACTGATAACTGACGATAGGTATAGTACCAACCAACAGTTCCCGACGAGTCCTGTCCAGTGTACTCGTAACCTAAGGAGCACCCGCATACTATCTCAAGTACGACGTATTGACAGCTGTGGGACAGACCGTCTCCCCTGCTGGGATGAGAAGCGCATACGGTAGTCTACTCCGGTGTATCAATGCCCTGTCTTGGTAGTCCTCCGACTAGGGACCTGTATAAGGATGTGCTTATGGATTACCCATCCTTCACGAGTGTGACTGCTATCACAACGCTGTTAATCAAGCAAAGATCCTAAGGGCTCCACTAATGTGTATAGGTGATATACTAAAAGAAACACATGTACACATTAAAGTAGAAACAAACCAAGTAGCATACTACCATTTTGAGCAAGATTGTCTATACAACTGTGAATATCCCAAGCTTCCATTAAGTAATATACAAACTAGTATGACACAGTAATGGCCTCTAGGGCATATACACTAACAATCTCCTACTTGCACTAAGGCCATGTACTGGCGTATTGAAGACCTATCATCTCGATCAGCCACTCGAACTGAGTCTTGGGTAAGGCCTTCGTGAATGGATCAGCAGTGTTATCTTCCGTAGCAACTCTCCGAACCTCGATCTCCTGGCGACCCTCGATCTCCCTGATCAGGTGATATCACCTCAAGATGTGTCTGGACCTCTGATGGGACCTGGGTTCCTTCGCTAAAGCTATAGCCCCGTTGTTGTCGCAATACAGAGGTATTGGATTAACAATGGACGGAACCACCTGAAGTTCCGTTAAGAACTTCCTCATCCAGATGGCTTCTTTTGCGGCATCTACAGCAGCGATATATTCCGCTTCCATCGTCGAGTCAGCAACGGTTTCCTGTTTGGAGCTCTTCCAACACACCGCCCTCCATTGAGGGTAAAGACATAACCCGACATGGACTTGGAATCATCCTTATCACTTTGGAAGCTGGAGTCAGCAAAGGCCTCGATCTGGAGGTCTTTTCCTCCATACACCAAGAACATCTCCTCAGTCCTTCTCAGGTACTTGAGAATATTCTTTATCGCTATCCAGTGCTTCTCCCCAGTGTTTGACTGATACCGGCTTACCACACTTAGTGCATAAGCTACATTTGGTCTGGTACACAACATCTCATACATTATAGAGCCTACCGCAGAAGCGTAGGGTATAATAGACATGCGATCCCTTTCCAAATCAGTCTTGGAAGACATCTCTTTGGAGAGGGATCCCGTGACAAGCCGGTAGATTACCGCGCTTAGAATCTTCCATACTGAATCTTCTCAGTATGGTGTCGATGTACCTGGACTGTGAAAGTCCCAATATCCTCTTGGATCTGTCACGATAGATCCAGATCCCCAGAATGTAAGAGGCATCACCCAGGTCTTTCATGGAGAACCTGTGTGACAAGAACCCTTTGACAGATTATAGCATAGGAATGTCATTACCTATCAAAAGAATGTCATCCACGTATAAAACGAGGAATACGACAGTTCTTGCTACAAATCTACTGTAGATGCATGGTTCATCTGGATTTTTGATAAAGCCAAAATCTTTAACTGTCTCATCAAAACAGATGTTCCAACTCCGTGATGCCTGCTTTAGTCCATAGTTGGACTTAAGCAACTTGCACACCTTTCCGCTGCTCCCACTCTGAATGAAACCCTCTGGCTGGTCCATATAAACACACTCCTCTAAATTTCCATTTAGAAAAGCGATCTTTACGTCCATCTGCCAAATCTCATAATCGTGGAAGGCAGCAATGGCAAGAAGGATCCGAATGGATTTCAGCATAGCCACTGGAGAAAAGGTTTCGTCATAGTCCAAACCAGGTCTTTGACGAAAACCCTTTGCAACAAGTCTAACCTTATAGGTCTCAACCTGTCCATCTATACCAATCTTCTGTTTGAAGATCCACTTGCATCCTACGGGTTTTACCCTATCTGGAGCAACGTCCAACGTCCATACTTTGTTGGTGTACATGGACTCCATTTCGGTCCGCATTGCATCCATCCATTTTACCGAGTCAACGCTCTAAATGGCCTGCTAGAAGCTAGTTGGCTCATCACTATCAATGATGCAATCCTCTCTATCCCCGTCTATGAGAAAAACGTAGTATCTCTCAGACGGATGAGACTGCCTAGTACTCCTGCGGAGCGGCGCAGGAATGTCCTGATCTTTCAAACCCTCTGGTTCTACTAAGCTTTCAGTAATAGCTCATGGTTCTGGAATTTCTTCCAGTTCTATTGCACTCCCACTTATCTGATTTTCCAAAAACTCAGTTTTCAAGAAGTGGGCATGACGAGAAACAAAAAACTTTTGTTCATCTTTGCAATAGAAGAAATATCCCTTGGAGTTCTTTGGATATCCCACAAACTTGCACTGTACTGAGCGTGCCTCGAGTTTGTCCGCATGCTAAAGATGGACATCCCCATGTCTTAATATGCTTAAGATAAGGTTTCTTCCCACACCACATCTGATATGGTGTGGTAGGCACAGTCTTAGTTGGAACTCGGTTCAAAAGGTATGCAGCTGATTCTAGTGCATATCCCCAGAATGATCACGGTAACTCAGCGTTACTCATCATGGAACGTACCAATCCAATAGGGTCCGGTTCCGTCTCTCCGATACACCGTTATGTTGCGGAGTGTATAGAGGAGTAAGCTGAGATAGAATTCCATTCTCTTTTAAGTAATCCAGGAACTTGGCATTCAAGTATTCACCACCTCGATCAGATCTGAGTGTCTTGATACTTTTGCCGGTTTGTTTTTCTACTTCATTCTTATATTCCTGGAATTTTCCAAAGGCTTCGGATTTATGTTTCATTAAGAAGACATATCCGTACCTTGAAAAGTCATCCGTAAAAGTAATGAAGTAAGAATAACCGCTTCGCGCATGTGTAGACATTGGACCGCACACGTCGCTGTGTACGAGTCCCAAGAGCTCGCTCGCTCTTACTCCGTGTCCAGTGAACGGAGACTTTGTCATCTTTCCTTTGAGACAAGATTGACAAGTTGCATATGATTGATATTCTAACGGATCCAAATATCCTTCTGTATGTAACTTCTTCAACCTTCTCTCATTGATGTGACCCAGTCTACAATACCATAAGAAAGCCTGATTTGTTTCCGGATACTTTCTTTTGTGTGTATTCTGGACATTGAAAATCTGTGGTTGGTTTAATACGTATATACCATTGCTTAATCAAAACTTGATTAAGGTGAATGTTTACAACATTGCTTACAAATGCAAATTCATAACCTTCTTTAGATAATAAAGATACAGATATGATATTACAAGTTGCATTGGGTACAAAATAACAATCATGCAAAACCAAAACGTGTCCATCTGACAATCCCAGGTGATAGTCCCCCACGGACTCAGCATCCATGCCAGCTCCGTTTGCAACTCTGAGGGTCATATCACCTGCCTTCAAAACCGTACACTTTCTCAGTGCCTGCAAAGAATTACAGATATGAGATCCTGATCCGATATCCAATACCTAGGAAGTAGAGTTTATTGATAGACAGTTTTCAATAACATACACACCTGAAACCGAAGCCGCAACTTGCTTCGGGTCCTGGTTTCTGGCCTTCTAAGCCCTGCAATCCTTTTTCCAGTGTCCACTCTTGTGATAGTAAAAGCACTCTTCCTTCCCCACAAACTTTCCCGCTACCTTTGTTGCCTTTGCTTTTCTCTTCGTATCCACTTTACTAACACCGCCCCTTGCTTTGTTGGGGGTGTTCTTCTTCTTTCCCTTGGCTTTCGCCTTAGACCTAGTGTTGGAGATAGTGCCCTCAGAGTCAATTATAAGGTCACAGGTACGTGATTGTAATGATTGATGGAGGACATATCCCGGTAGGACAGTCTTACTCGAGATGATAGTATGCTATCTGGTTTACCTTTATCATCGTGTACTGTTTTAGGTGACCTGACACGTCGCTATTACACGTTGATAGAGCCCCTAGGATTCTTGCTTGACCACCAGCAGTATGAGGGCGATCATATAAGTGGGAGCTGGGGGTCTATAAGCTTATCCTTAAAAGGTCCCTAGTCGTGGGAGTTTCGAGACTGGGCATCGATACTCCATTAGTAGACTAGTGTATACAGTCGAGACCCCGACGAGGGGCGGTGGCCGGTCTCACAAGCCACTGGTGTCAGTTGGATCACCTAAGATGTATACAGGTGCTCATTGGGTTATGAGTACACCGGACAGGACTCGCCGAGAACATGCTAGTTGGTCATATACCAGACGTCAGATGGCAGTTCCCTGGTGACATGTGTGCAGGTTAGTTCATCGACCTGGGGATCGTCATTTGTCTCGTGTGAGTTCCCACTGTACTTTGATTACTACCCTACCACGGCTCAAAGGAGTCGTGCAAACAGGTTTTAGTTGGGTACAGTCCCGAGCCACATGGAGGCAGTGAGCGTATCTTCAGGGGTTCGTCTCTCCCGGTATTGGGGGTGAGGTCGTGCTGTGTCTAGGAGAGCCATTACACAAAGTCCTTGGCCAAGGCAAGGAGATTTACTGGTAGGTATTCCAGTAGTATCTCAGGGTGTTCTGGGCTACACTCCGACACGACTTGTACCGCTTTTGGGGGTCTGACTTTTACCAACCCCCTAGGCCCGCCATGCGATACTCATAGACGAACGGACCGGACTGCACGGATATTGTCACTGACAGGCTCAGTAGGGTGTCAGGATGAGTTCGCTCATCGACGTCCTTTTTAGTCAATACCTGGTAGCCCGTTACGTATTGGCTTATACCTCTGACGTGCTAGTGGTTAAATCCACAACCAAGGTGTTGACGAGTCTTTAGAGTCCCCCACATTCAGTTACTCAGCTTTCGGGCGAAAGGTTGTAGAGGCCGTATGGAGATATGGCAAGGTCCGATCAGATACGTGCGGTATTGCACGGATCAGGATCGGACAGTTTGTACTATAGGCCGTATGGTTATATGGCAGGGTTCGATCAGATACGTGCGGTATTGCACGGATCAGGATCGAACAGATATTACTAGCCGGTTTTGGTATAAGCCGGATCCTAGTATAGTACAGTGTAGACTTTGTCTCATTGCATTTGTATTTCGGTCGAAATACAGATGCGGGTGTGTATGCACAGTATCGGGGTTTTCCTGTAATTTATTACGGGACCAGTTTTCTGGAGTTGCCAGTTTGCTTTTTGTTTCGGCCGATTTCCTTTGTATCGTTCATTGGCCGAAGTTTGGTGGAGGAGGGCTTATTTGCATAGTTGCAAATAAGTGTTTGTGGAGGGGGTCTTTGCATATTGTTTTATCATGACATCTTTTCATTGACCTTGACTTCTTCTTGTCATGATGGCATGACTTTTGGCTCATCATGGTTGTTGATGATGAGGTTGGTGGTTGGTGGTGGAGTATGGGTTTTGTTTTGGTATCATTGTTTTTCATGATAACCATTCCTCTCTCTCTCTCTTGCATGATTCATATGGTTACCTCCCCCTTGACTTTTCCCTCTCTCCTTTTTCCTACAAGGGCCGGCCATTCTTTAAGGTGGTGGGTGATTGATTTTGGTGTGGCAATTTTTGGTTCTCTTCATGCTCCAAAAATCACACAAGAAGACTCTCCAAAATTCCTAGCTCCTCTCCAAAAGCTTGTATCTTTTCCTCCACAATATGGCAACTCCTTCAACCCCAATAGAGACAATAGCTCACTACACATTCTACAGCAAATCTTGGGAACGTCGAGTAGCCGGCTTCGTGCCCGAGTTGCCTCGGCATTGAGGTGGGAGCCCGTAAACAAAGTAGGCGATGTGGTGCACTTCCGGCGACGAGGAGGAGACGGGGCTTTTCCGCAGGAGATCGGGACCATGACGAGAAGACCGGAGGACTTGGATCGTCGGTATATCTCTAACCCTTCTTCTAGTTAGCTTAGACTTGTTAATGGTTACGATCCGGGTGTTTAGTGCGCGGTGGTGCCGGTTTGCTAAGTCCGCAAAATTTAAGTTTATCACCGCTTCCGCTTTTGGCCGTCGGATTGACGGCCGGGGCGCCGCCGTGCACTTACACCTAGAAGAGGAAGATCCTTCTACAAACAAAGTGGATGTTTCCCTACCTTTCTGTAGGGTGCCCTCTGCACTGCTCAGCATGTTGAGGAGTTCTGAAAGTTCAACTTCTTTTTCTTGCAAGTTGAAGTTCAGGATAAACTGGGCGTAAGTGGAAGGAAGGGACTGGAGAATCAAGTCCGTGTAGAGCTCGTTCTCTAACGTGGTCCCAAGGTCTGGGAGCTCCTCAATGAAGCCAATCATCTAAAGCACGTGTTCCGCTACAGATGATCCGATGGCCAATCTTGCCGAAAACAGCTTTTTCGATACTTCGTATCTGGCGATACGAGATTGCTCTCCACACAGTTCTTTTGTATGGAGAAATATGGATTCGAGGTCCATATTCTCATGCATCCTCTGATGTTCATTGTCCATAGAGGCAAGCACGATGAACTTGGCCTTCGCGCAATCGATCTCCCAAGTCTTACGGATTTCCTTATCCGCGACGCTGAAGGTGGGACCTGGGACAGGGGGAGATTTGGTGGTAAGAAGATACCCCAACTTGTCATAAGTGATTGCCATTTTGACATTTCTGAGCCAATCTTTGTAGTTTGGCCCTGTCAGTATGTTTTTATCTAGGAGTAACTTAAGTCTAGTCATGATGTTTGGTCGCTGCAATTAGGAGAGAGAGAGAAGAAACACTCAGTATGATGCTCTTGCAAGTTTAGAGTGGTTTTTAGTTTGTCTAAACAGGATGGCTCTCACTGTCTCTCGAATCCCTCCTTAAACCAAAAAGGAAGAATTAGTCGGGATCAATTCTCACCGTACAATACTTGCTTAACCGTTCAGCCATGCCAGTGTTGGTACTTCGAAGGAGGTTTTCCAACACTTTCACGAAGTTTCTTAATTAAATAACCTCTTTTCCCTATGGGCGTAGCCCCGCTAACACCTTTCTAGACACCTACTTGGTTTATAGCATTGATAGTTAAGTGAGAAAGTTCCGGAGGAGTAGCATATACTCATAGTAGGATCGGGATCCAAATATCATCGTGTGACAAAACTGAAGGAATCCTACCAGAATCATCACACTCCAAATGGTATGCAGCGCTAGCAAGTTTCTATTTCTTTAGAAACTCCCGATGTGGATTTTTGCCCAATGCTCTTATGACCTTGACTTTGGCCAACAAATCATAAGTCACATGTCAAGTTTTACCTGTCATTCTCCAGGTTAATTTGAACCCACCCGTACTTACCCTTGACTTTGGCCAACAAGGCAGTATGACTGTCCCAAACCAACACATCTATCTATGCTGCACATGAATACCCAATAGCTACCAATCACTATGCCTTGACTTTGGCCAACAAACATAGCTTGAATACTATTGACTATCCTGTGAAACGACGGAGGGCTATGAATGGTTTTGGCGAAACCGTGAACGTAGTGAACTTGATATAATCGATGGAACGAGATAGCTTTTAAAAGGAGTGGCTTAAGCTCCGCGTTTAAAAGTTGTTTTTGAAAAGAAACCGAGTGGTTTTGAAAATGTTCCAACGACTCTACTTTGGTTTATTTGCTTGCATTAATTTAATGCGTCCCATCATTTAATCCTACCATTGCAGAAAACAACAAAAATATGACGTACGCTTATGCCATCCGCATTCGCCATGGGGCCCCGTCATTACCCGTTAGGTTACTTAACTAACGGCAGAGCGGGGGCTGGACTAGCGCGGATGCAAAACATAAGCAACGCCTAAATAGATATCATATATAGATATATACATTCGTCACATGCAATGATAGCCATTCCAGATCACAGATGAACACATTGGATATACTAGGAATCCGCATTCTGTATGAGCCTGTAACGAAAAGCGGATTACACAGTCGCGGTGAATAGCCAATACCCCACCCTAGACCCCTACGGGTGCGGCAAACTACCCGCCAAATACCCGAGGTGAACCAACCCCCCTCAACAACGTGAGTAGGCCACTCGGCACATTGAGGTACCCGGTAGTTTATGCACCCCCTCCATGGGTCTATCCTAGGAGCAAAAACAGTAAAAAGAAATTATACAATGACGGCTACAACCTCATCCCGGATGTGCGGCCATAGAAATAATATTACATTAATTTATATATTACATGAATTGAAAGATAAAGAAAACTCTCATCTCACAACCCCCGGCTATTCATCCGCGACAATCCAATGAATTCATATACACATACCATCAACATTACAGATCACAGATATGTATAACCCCCACTAATCGACGTACAGCGATTAACAGACGTTCAATACATATATCACATCACAGATATGACCCGTTAGCTTAAGTCTTTAGAAGTTCGATCAAAATACGGATTTTTAGACCCCAAAAACAAATTTTGCTTTCTGGAAAATCTGGGCAGAAAAATCTTATTCTAAAAATCCCAAAATACCCCCATAAGAACACTGCAGGAAAAATTGACTACGGCCGAGTCAACTCGGCCGCGGATCCGCGGCGGGAGTATGCTCTTGCCGCGGTTCCACGGCGCTTTGACCGAGTCGCTGGACAATTTTTCTTGGGTGTGCTTTAAAAACCTTGAGCCGATTTTTAGTGTATGATTTATTGATTTTTGAACAGAAAACAAAATCGGCAGAAAGTTGATATTTCGGGCGTATTTTGTGACTTTTTCTCCGATCGAACATCTAGTTACTTTGCTAACATGTTAGATAGTGTTTAACCTGGCTCTGATACCACTGTAAGTCCACGTTACCCATCCCCGGTTCTTTGGGGTTGCAGAAATGGTGAAAAACGATTTTTCTTTGGGGATAACATGGACTAAAAGTACGAATCTTTGTTAAACAACTATCTAACAACCTAACTAGGAGTTTTACCTACTCGGTTAGGGGGTTATACCTTAACTTGAACTCCTTCTCTTCGACTCCTTATGGTGGTCAGATGGTTCTCTCCTCGTCGTCTCCTTGTGCCGAAGATGGATCCACCTGAAAGCTTCTACCTTTGACTCCAACCTCAATCTAGAGGAAACAAGAACACTTGGCTTGCTAGACCTTGTATACTAGGATGAGTAGAGAAGTGTTTTGGGTTTTATCTCTATGGTTCTTGTTTCTCAATACATGAGACAATAGAACCATGAACTAGAGAGAGCAAGAGGAAGAGGGGGAGCTTGAGGATGAGAGAGCTTTCATGAGAGAGAAAGCAAATGATAGAATGAGAAAGACTTTTTACAACCATCCTCTCATAACACAAAATAATCATAACAATAATAGTAATTGAGTATTATGTGATGGTTCAAGTCAAATGGCAATATCATTTCATGCACTCATTTTGTAAAGAATAACAAGCAAGCAAAAGTCTTTGCCATGAAATAATAGCCATTGTAATGATGGTGGTCACCAAGTCCAACCTAGTCAACCGGTCAACAAAGTCAACAAGTCAACAAAGTCAACCTTTCAACCCAACCATGTCACAATAATACTTAATTAATATTATTATTAATCATATTTCTAATTCTCATTAGGGTTTAGCAAAAGTCAACAGTCAACAACCCTAATGAGAATCCTCTGCCTCTGTCTCTGTAAACCGTGCATACACACCCGCATCCGCGTTCCGAGGAACACGAATACAAATGAGATAAAACCAATCCCAAAACGTATACTAGGATCTGGCATAAACCAAAGCCCTCTAGTAATAACTGCCCGGACACTAAACGTGCACAAGTGCATGGATGTGACCGAACCCTGTCGCAAAACCATGCGACCTCTACTCTTTTCCCTAAAGGCGAATAGCTATCTGTGTGGGACTCTAAAGACTCGACACTACGCTGGAAGTGGGTTTAACGACAGACCGCAAGCAGCACTAGCTGTGCGTAACGGCCCTCAGGTAGATGCCGATATGAAGACGGACGAGGTGAAACCCATCTGAACTCCTACTGAGCCTGAATGTGACAATCTCCGTACAGTCCGGTCTGTTCGTCTGAGAATATCGCATGGCGGGCCTAGGGGGGCGGTAAACGTCAGTCCCCTAATAGCGGTACAAGTCGTGTCGGAGTTAGCCCAGAACACCCTGAGATAATACTGGAAACCCACCATTATATCTCGCTTGCCCTGGCCAGGGACTTTGTGTAATGGCTCTCCTAGACACGGCGCGATATCAACCCCCAATACCGGGAGAGACGAATCCTGTCTAACCGTCACTGCCTTCAAGTGCTTCGGGACTGCACCCAACTACTACCTATTTGCACGACTCCTTTGAGCCGTGGTAGGGTAGTAATCAAAATACACTGGGAACACACTCGAGGCGAAGTGACAGTGTCAAGTAAGCGGACTAAGCTGTACTCATGTCACCTGGGAACTGATAACTGACGATAGGTATAGTACCAACCAACAGTTCCCGAGGAGTCCTGTCCAGTGTACTCGTAACCTAACGAGCACCCGCATACTATCTCAAGTACGACGTACTGACGGCTGTGGGACAGACCGTCTCCCCTGCTGGGATGAGAAGCGCATACGCTAGTCTACTCCGGAGTATCGATGCCCTGTCTCGATTGTCCTACAACTAGGGATCTGTACAAGGATGTGCTTATGGATTACCCAGCCCCCATGAGTGTGACTGCCATCACAACGCTGGTAATCAAGCAAAGATCCTAAGGGCTCCACTAATGTGTATAGGATATGTACTAAAAGAAACACATGTACACATTAAAGTAGAAACAAACCAAGTAGCATACTACCATTTTGAGAAAGATTGTCTATACAACTGTGAATATCCCAAGGTTCCATTAAGTAATATACAAACTAGTATGATACAGTAATGGCCTCTAGGGCATATACACTAACATCCTCGTCGTCTCCTCTTTGCCATTGATGGATCCACCCGAGGGCCTCGAACTTGAGCTCCTATCTCAACCTAGAGATAACTAAGGTGCTTGGTTTGCTAAACCTAGATCCTTAGAATGAGTAGAGAAGAGTTATGGTGGTTTTGTCTCAAAAGTTTATGATTTCCAACTCATGGAACACTTAAACTTTTAGAGAGGAAGAGGGAGAGCTTTCTTTCAAGAGAGAGAAAGAATATGATAGAATGAGCTCTCATCATGCAACCATGCTCAATCTTTTGGAATAATGATAATAATAATAAGAATTAAGAATTGTGATGGTTAGTTTATGAATGACCATTATCATTACATTCATTTAATGCATTTTGCAAAGAACAAGAAGCATCATTGAAAAGAAATGATGATGGTCAACAAGTCCACAATGGTCAACCGGTCAACAAAGTTAACAAGTCAACAAAAGTCAAATTTTCAACTCAACCATGACACAATAATTCTTAATTAATATTATTAATCATATATCTCATTCTCATTAGGGTTTAGAAAAAGTCAACGGTCAACAAGTCAACCAAAGTCAAATGGTCAACAACCCTAATGAGAACCCTCTGCCTCTGCCTCCGTCAACTGTGCATACATACCCGCATCCGTGTTCCGAGGAACACGAATACACTGAGACAAAACCAATCCCAAAACAAATACTAGGATCTGGCTTAAACCAATGCCGCTAGTAATGACAGCCCGGACACCAAACGTACACAAGTGCGCGGATGTGAACGAACCCCGTCGCAAAACCATGCGACCTCTACTCTGTTTTGCCCAAAGGAGAGTAACCCTCTGTCTGGGACTCTAAAGGCTCGACACTACGCAGGCAGTGGGTTTAACCATAGGCCGCAAGCGGTACAAGCTGTACGTAATAGTCCCCAGGTATATGCCGATAAGAAGACCGATGAGGTGAACCCATCCGAACTCCTACTGAGCCTGAATATGACAATCTCCGTACAGTCCAGTCTGTTCGTCTAAGAGTATCGCATGTCGGGCCTAGGGGGGCGGTAAACGTCAGACCCCTAATAGCGGTACAAGTCGTGTCGGAGTGTAGCCCAGAACACCCTGAGAAACTACTGGTAACACTACCAACAACTCTCGGTTGCCCTGGCCAGGGACGACTATGTGTAATGGCTCTCCTAGACACAGCGCGATATCAATTCCCAATACCGGGAGAGACGAATCCTGTCTAACCGTCACTTCCTCCAAGTGCTTCGGGATTGCACCCAACTACTACCTGTTTGCACGACTCAATAGAGCTGTGGTAGGGTAGTAATCTAAGAACAGTGGGAACACACTTGAGGCGAAGTGACAGTGTCAAGTCAACGGACTAAGCTGTACTCATGTCACCTGCGAACTGTTAACTGACGATAGGTATAATACCAACCAACAGTTCCCGATGAGTCCCGTCCAGTGTACTCGTAACCTAACGAGCACCTGCATACTATCTCCAGTACGACGTACTGATGGCTGTGGGAGAGACCATCTCCCCTGCTGGGATGAGAAGCGTATGCACTAGTCTACTCTGGAGTATCGATGCGCTGTTTCGATAATCCTACGACCAGGGACCAAAATAAGGATGAGCTTATAGACTACCCAGCCCTCACTAGTGTGATTGCCATCACATCACCGGTAGTCAAGCAAAGATCCTAAGGGCTCTATCAATATGTTTTTAGCGATATGTTAAAAGAAACATATACACATATTAAGATAGATACAAACCAAGTAGCATACTACTATATCGAGCAAGACTGTCGTAAACCCGTGTATATATCCCAAACTTCCAAAATGTATTATACATACTAGTACTATACAATAATGGCCTCTAGGGCATACATATCCAACAGCAACAAGCATAAATAGTTCGTGGGGTTAAAGTAGGGGTAGGAGAAGGCGATGAGATTTTGGTCTCAATTGCTTCTAGCTTTTTCTTAAGTGCGGCCATCTCGGCCTTCATTGCTATCGACATATATAATTGATGTATGCCTTCCCTAGATTGACCAACAGAAGAAGATGAGGTGGTCTTAGTGCTTTCCCACTGAAGTGTTTGTTCAGCAAGATCCTCGAGAAACTGCCAAGCTTCCTCACTAGATTTGGTTAGAAAGTGACCTTGACAAATGGTTTCCAGCAACTGCTTCGTTGCTGGGTTCAATCCCTCGTATAAAGTTTGGCAAAGTTGCCAATTTTCGATCCCATGGTGATGACATTGAACAAGTAGGTCTTTGAATCTTTCAAATCACTTCCAAAATAGTTCGGAAAGAAGCTGGGAAAATTGAATAATCTCATTGCGAATTCTCGCGGTCTTGTGATATGGATAAAACTTTTTAAGAAAAGTTTTAACAAACTCGTCCCAATTTTTAATTGAATGCGATGCTGTGCTATATAACCACTTCTCGGCTAAGTCACATAAGGTGAAAGGAATGACCCTTAGCCTTATAGCATCATCTGATAATTGGGTTGTTTTCATCATTGCGCAAACGTTTTAGAATTTGTTTATGAAGATATAGGCATCTTCAGATTCCAGTCCGTGAAATTTTGGCATCATATTGATGAAGTGTGGTTTGATCTTAAAATTGTCCCCATTTGCCAGTGGGAGTGAAAGACAAGTAGGTAAGGCGGTGCGGATCGGGTAGAAAAGATCCTGGAGCACGATTCGTTGGGGCGCTTCAACAGGCGGGTGGTGTGGATTATTCGCATTTAACGGAGGCGGAATTAGTCCTGTGGGTAAGGTGTTGTTAGGATTATATCCCGACATCCCTTCGGAGGAAGAATGTGAAGGCGAAGGTAAGGAAGTGGAAGGAATTTCGACTTCAAAGTCGAAAGCTTCGTCGGTCGGTACCAACGAGACACGGACTAATCGGGCGCTAGTGTCCCTAGTCCAACCGGACATACACTAAAGAGGTAGTGTAGTCAAAAAGGTAAAAAACAGAATGTGGAGGTATGAAAATGTCAATGGAAAGAAAGTGGTGTAAGTGGGGTGCACGGATTTCTTACCGACAAGTTGCAAGTTTTTGTAAAAAAATTTCCTTTTTTTTTATGTTGTGCGTTTTTGTAAAAATATTTTCGATAAAAGACTTAGACACACGTTCAATCAACCACAAATGCACACACAGGCCTAGATCTAGGGTCACCTAGGTCAGCTAGACAGCTCCTAACTGTTCCAAAGGGCAAGAAATAGGACCTCAAACCGCTTCTTCACCGCCAATTGTTGCCAGGTAAGTGCCAGGTAAGTGGGAGGCTCTCCACCACGTAAGTAGTAGACCTAATTAAGTCACCACTTGCCTTAGACACACTTGCCTAGACACCACAAAGTCAGGTTAGGATCAACGGTCGATGCCAACAACTAGTCCTTTGTCCTATTGAGTGCGAAGTCCTTAGGGCTGAGTCTAATCTTTTTTAATTACATGATGGTCAATGAAATATGCCTTATATGATTTATGGGGTCCTGGGAAGGGTGATGAAATCCCCACCTAATCTTGATTGGTTTCAAGCCCCATAAAGTCCAATTAAATATGCAAAACAGTAAACAACCACATGCAAACAATTTTTATTTTTAGCGTGGCGAATCGTGCACAAGATCAATTATTGGAAGGGGGAAGATTTTTTAGCGTAAAGAATCCTGCAGGAGATTTTACAGAGGAGATATTGGGGTTGTAGAGAAGAAGAAGAGAAGCTCACAGAAGGAAACAGGGCAGCTGACATCACCAAGCGGCGGCGCATCCGCGGCCAAAAGAAGGGTGCGACGGCGGTTCCATGGCGAAGGCAGCCGTCCAGTTCCCGAGAAAAATTCTGCTCCTCTGGTTTGACTTTTCTCTATCGTTCGGATCTAGGGTTTTCTATTTTGATCTCTGGATTTTTCCAGATCTGAACTCGTTCGTTAATCCTGCAAAATTCACACGAAACACCCATCAAACAATAAAATGATGATAAAATTTTATATTTTCAAAATTTTTCAGTTTTTATGATTTTTTTAATTTTATATTAACCCGATATTACAAAAAGAAAATATTACGCCATCCCGGGCAACGGCGCTATTTTATTTTTGTCTCAAAGAATAATTTATAACCGAAATCAAGAACGGCGTCGCTTGGTAGCTAGCCGGTGAGTACGGGTCGGTCCACAGGGTGTAAGTCCACGTTGCCCACCCCGGTACTTGCGGGGAGGCGGAAAACGGAATAAAATCAAATTTTTATCAACTTAGGCAACATGGACTAGACAAAGAAGGATCTTTGCTAAACAAAAACAAGCTAAAGCTAACTAGAAACTAGCTAAGTGCTAGAAAGGTTATACCTTGGGTTTTATGTCCTTCTCTCCTGGCTCCTTGGAGTGGTGGAAGGAGGTCACCTTTGTCGTCTACTCACGTCGAAGAAAGATCCACCCGAAAGCCTCGACCTTTGGCTTCAACTCCAAGCTAGAAGTAACTAGGGTGCAAGAAGTGCTAGTCCTTGAACCCTAGATGAGAGTAAAGATTATCAAGAAAGGGTTTTTCTCAAGCTCAAGTGTTTCTCAACACATGAGAGGGGAGAGCTTGAGGGAGAGGAAGAACAAGAGAGAGAAAATGAATGATAGAATGAGAATAAAATGAACCATTCTCACATATATGTGTGAATTATTGTAATTAAATAATTAGCTAGATAATTGTCATGGTTAATCAAGACATGACCATTATCATTTCATTTCTAATGCAATTTGCAAGGATTAAAAAGCATCTTCCAAATGAAATGATGATGGTCAAAGTGTCAACCTAGGTCAACAAGTCAAGGAGGTCAAATGGTCAACAACCATAACCATGCACAATTATTTAAACTAATATCAATTAACCATAATACACACATAAGCATTAGGGTTAATAAAATGACAATAGTCATTAACCCTAATCAAAGTTCTCTCCCTCTGTCTCAAGCAACTGTGCATACGCACCCGTATTCATGATCCGAGGAATACGAATACAATGAGAAAAACCAATCCCAAATCATATACTAGGATCCGGCTTAAACCAAAGCCCGCTAGTATATCCTGTCCGGACAGCAAACGTGCACAAGTGCGCGGATGTGAACGAACCCTGTCACAAAACCATGCGACCTCTACTCATTTTGCCTAAAGGCGAATAGCTCTCTGTGTGGGACTCTAAAGAATCGACACTATGCTGGCAGTGGGTTTAACCACAGTCCGCAAGCGGCACTAGCTGTACGTAACGGTCCCCAGGTAGATGTCGATAAGAAGACTGACGTGGTGAACCCCATCTGAACTCCTACTGAGCCTGTATGTGACAATCTCCGTACAGTCCGGTCTGTTCGTCTGATACATCGCATGGCGCGCCTAGGGCGCGGTGAACGTCAGTCCCCTAATAGCGGTACAAGTCGTGTCGGAGTGTAGCCCAGAACACCCTGAGATAACACTGGAAACCTACCAGTATATCTCGCTTGCCCAGGCCAGGGACTACTCGTGTAATGGCTCTCCTGGACACAGCGCGATGTCAACCCCCAATACCGGGAGAGACGAATCTTGTCTAACCGTCACTGCCTCTAAGTGCTTCGGGACTGCACCCAAAAACTACCTGTTTGCACGACTCCTTTGAGCCGTGGTAGGGTAGTAATCAAAGTGCAGTGGGAACACACTCAAGGCGAAGTGACAGTGTCAAGTCAGCGGACTAAGCTGTACTCATGTCACCTGAGAACTGATAACTGACGATAGGTATAATACCAACCAACAGTTCCCGACGAGTCCTGTCCAGTGTACTCGTAACCTAACGAGCATCCGCATACTATCTCAAGCACGACGTACTGACGGCTGTGGGACAGACCGTCTACCACGCTGGGATGAGAAGCGCATATGCTAGTCTACTCCGGAGTATCGATGCCCTGTCTCGATAGTCCAACGACTAGGGACCTGTATAAGGATGTGCTTATAGATCACCCAGCTCCCACGAGTGTGAGCGCCATCACAACGCTGGTAATCAAGCAATGATCCTAAGGGCTCTACTAATATGTATATCAGCGATTTGCTAAAAGAAACGCATGCACATATTAAAGCAGAGACAAACCAAGTAGCATACTACCATTTCGAGCAAGATTGTATATACAACTGTGAATATCCCAAGCTTCCATCAAGTAATATACAAGCTAGTATGATACAGTAATGGCCTCTAGGGCATATACACTAACAATCTCCCACTTGCACTAAGGCCATGTACTGGCGTATCGAAGACCTATCATCTCGATCAGCCGCTCGAACTGAGTCTGGGGCAAGGCCTTGGTGAATGGATCTGCTGTGTTATCTTCTGAAGTAACCCTCCGAACCTCGATCTCCTGGCGATCCACGATCTCCCTGATCAGGTGATACCGCCTTAAGATGTGTCTGGATTTCTGATAGGACCTGGGTTCCTTTGCTAAAGCTATAGCCCCGTTGTTGTCGCAATACAGAGGTATTGGGTCAACAATGGACGGAACCACCTGAAGTTCTCTCAAGAACTTCCTTATCTAGACAGCTTCTTTTGCGGCATCATATGCAGTGATGTATTCCGCTTCCATAGTCTAGTCAGCAACAGTTTCCTGTTTGGAGCTCTTCCAACACACCGCCCTTCCATTGAGGGTAAAGACAAAACCCGACATGGACTTGGAATCATCCTTGTCACTCTGGAAGCTGGAGTTAGCAAAAGCCTCAATCTGGAGGTCTTTTCCGCCATACACCAAGAACATCTCCTTAGTCCTTCTCAGGTACTTGAGAATGTTCTTTACTGCTATCCAATGTTTCTCCCCAGGGTTTGACTGATACCTGCTTACCACACTCAGTGCATAAGCCACATCCGGTCTGGTACACAACATCGCATACATTATAGAGCCTACCGCAGAAGCCTAGGGTATAATAGACATGCGATCCCTCTCCAAATCAGTCTTGGGAGACATCTGTTTGGAGAGGGTGATCCCGTGACAAGCCGGAAGATTACCGCGCTTGGAATCTTTTATACTGAATCTCTTCAGTATGGTGTCGATGTACCTGGAGTGTGAAAGTCCTATTATCCTCTTGGTTCTGTCACGGTAGATCCGGATACCCAGAATGTATGAGGCATCACCCAGGTCTTTTATGGAGAACCTGTGTGATAAGAACCCCTTGACAGATTGTAGCATAGGAATGTCATTTCCTATTAAGAGAATGTCATCCACGTATAAAACGAGGAATACTACAGTTCTCGCTACAAATCTACAATAGATGCATGGTTCATCTGGATTTTTGATAAAGCCAAATTCCTTGACCGTCTCATCAAAACAGATGTTCTAACTCCGCGATGCCTGCTTTAGTCCATAAATGGACTTAAGCAACTTGCACACTTTTCCGCTTCTCCCACTCTGAATGAAACCCTCTGGCTGGTCCATATAGAAACACTCCTCTAAATGTCCATTTAGAAAAGCTGTCTTTACGTCCATCTGCCAAATCTCATAATCGTGGAAGGAAGCAATGGCAAGAAGGATCCGAATGGATTTCAGCATAGCTACTGGAGAAAAGGTTTCGTCATAGTCCAAACCAGGTCGCTGACGAAAACCCTTTGCTACCAGTCTAGCTTTATAGGTCTCAACCTGTCCATCTACACCAATCTTCCTTTTGAAGATCCACTTGCATCCTACGGGTTTTACCCCATCTGGAGCAATGTCCAACGTCCATACTTTGTTAGTGTACATGGACTCCATTTCGGTCCGCATTGCATCCAGCCATTTTACCGAGTCGACGCTCTGAATGGCTTGCTGGAAGCTAGTAGGCTCATCACAATCTATGATGCAATCCTCTCTATCCCCGTCAATGAGAAAACCAGAGTATCTCTCGGGCGGATGAGACTGCCTACTACTCCTGCGGAGTGGCGTGGGAATGTCCTGATCTTTCGAACCCTCTGGTTCTACTAAGCTTTCAGTAATAGCTTGTGGTTCTGGAATTTCTTCCAGCTCTATTGCGCTCCCACTTAATTCTTTTTCTATGAACTGGTGTTCTAGAAAGTGGGCATGGCGAGAAACAAACACCTTTTGTTCCTCTTCGCAATAGAAGAAATATCCCTTGGAGTTCTGTGGATATCCCACAAACTTGCACTGTACTGAGCGTGCCTCGAGCTTGTCCGCATGCTGCTTTTTTACAAAAGCTGGACATCCCCATGTCTTAATGTGATTAAGATAGGGTCTCTTCCCACACCACATCTGATATGGTGTAGTGGGCACAGTCTTAGTTGGAACCCGGTTCAAAAGGTATGCAGCTGAATCTAGCGCATATCCCCAAAACGATCGCGGCAACTCAGCGTTACTCATCATGGACCGTACCATATCCAATAGGGTTCGGTTTCGTCTCTCCGATACACCGTTATGTTGCGGAGTGTATGGAGGAGAGTGTATGGAGGAGTAAGCTGAGAGAGAATTCCATTCTCTTTTAAGTAACCCAGGAACTCGGCACTCAAGTATTCACCACCTCGATCAGATCTTAGTGCCTTGATACTTTTGCCTGTTTGTTTTTCTACTTCATTCTTATATTCCTAGAATTTTTGAAAAGCCTCGGATTTATGTTTCATTAAGAAGACATAACCGTACCTTGAAAAGTCATCCGTAAAAGTAATGAAGTAAGAATAACCGCTTCGTGCATTTATAGACATTGGACCGCACACGTCACTGTGTACGAGTCCCAAGAGCTCGCTCGCTCTTACTCCGTGTCCAGTGAACGGAGTCTTTGTCATCTTTCCTTTGAGACAGGACTGACAAGTAGCATACGATTGATATTCGAACGGATCCAAATATCCTTCTGCATGTAACTTAGTCAACCTTCTCTCATTGATGTGACCCAGTCTACAATGCCATAAGAAAGTTTTATTGATTTTTGGAGACTTTCTTTTGTGTGTATTCTAGACATTGAAAATCTGTAGTTGGTTTAATATGTATATACCGTTGTTCAATGTACCTGACCCAATCAAAACTTGATTAAGGTGAATGTTCACTACATTACTTACAAATGCAAATTCATAACCTTCTTTAGATAATAAAGATACAGAAATGATATTACAGGTTGCATTTGGTACATAATAACAACTACGCAAAACCAAAAAGTGTCCATCCGACAATCCCAGGTGATAGTCCCCCACGGCCTCAGCATCCATGCTAGCACCGTTTGCAACTCTGAGGGTCATGTCACCTGCCTTCAAAACTCTACGCTTTCTCAACGCCTGCAAAGAATTACAGATATGAGATCCTGATCCCGTATCCAATACCCAGGATGTAGAGTTTATTGATAGACAGTTTTCAATAACATACACACCTGAAGCTGAAGCTGCAACTCGCTTCGAATCCTGTGTTCTGGCCTTCCAAGCCTTGCAATCCTGTTTCCAGTGACCACTTTTGTGACAATAGAAGCATTCTTCCTTCCCCACCAGCTTTCCCGCTATCTTTGTTGCTTTTCATTTTCCCTTCGTATCCACTTTACTGACACCGCCTCTTGGTTTAGCGGGGGCTTTCTTCTTCTCAACCTTGGCTTTTGCCCTGGATCTAGAAGAGGAAGATCCTCCTACAAACAAAGTGGATGTCTCCCTACCTTTCTGTAGGGTGCCCTCAGCACTCCTCAACATATTCAGAAGTTCGGAAAGTTCAACCTCCTTTCCTTGCATGTTGAAGTTAAGGATAAACTGGGCGTAAGTGGAAGGAAGGGACTGGAGAATCAAATCTGTATAGAGTTCATTCTCCAACGTGGTCCCAAGGTCCGCGAGCTCCTCTATGTAGCCAATCATCTTAAGCACGTGTTCCGCTACCGATGATCCGACGGCCAACCTTGCCGAAAACAATTTCTTCGACACTTCGTATCTTGCGGTACGAGACTGCTCTCCATACAGTTCTTTTGTATGAAGAAATATGGACTCTAGGTCCATATTCTCGTGCCTCCTCTGATGTTCGTTGTCCATCGAGGCAAGTACGAGGCATTTGGCCTTCGCGCAATCTATTTCCCATGTCTTACGGATTTCCCTATCCGCGACACTGGTTTTGGGACCTGGGACAGGGGGAGCTTTGGTGGTAAGAACATACCCCAGCTTGTCGTAAGTGATTTCCATCTTGACATTCCTGAGCCAATTTTTGTAGTTTGGCCCTGTCAATATGTTTTTATCTAGTAATAACTTAAGTCCGGTCATGTTGAATGGTCGCTGCAATTAGGAGAGAGAAAAGAAACACTTTAGCATGATGCTCTTGCAAGTTTATAGTAGTTTTTAGTTTGTCTAAACTGGATGGCTCCCACTGTCTCTCGAATCCCTTCTCAAACCGTAAAGAAAGGATTAGTCAGGATCAATCTCACCGTACAATACTTGCTTAACCGTTCAGCCAGGCCAGTGTCGGTACTTTGAGGGAGGTTTTCCAACGCTTTCGCGAAGTTCCTTAATTAAGTAACCTCTTTTCCCTGTGGGCGTAGCCCCGCTAACACCTTTCTAGACACCTACTAAGTTTATAGCATTGATCGTTAAGTGAGAGTTTTCCCGAGGAGTAGCATATACTCACGGTAGGATCGGGATCCAAATATCATCGCGTGATAAAACCGAAGGAATCCTACCAGAATTATCACACTCCAAATGGTATGCAGCGCTAGCAAGTTTCAGTACTTATGAAACTCCCGATGTGGATTTTTCCCCCATGCTCTTATGACCTTGACTTTGGCCAAAATATCATAAGTCACATGTCAAGTTCTACCCGTCATTCTCCTGGTTAATTTGGACCCACCCGTACCTACCCTTGACTTTGGCCAAAATGGCAGCACGACTGTCCCAAACCAACGCATCTATCTATGCTGCACATGAATACCCAATAGCTACCAATCACTATGCCTTGACTTTAGCCAAAATACATAGCTTGAATACTTTTTGACCATTCATGTGGAATGACGGATGGCTACGAATGGTTTTGGCGAAACCGTGAACGTAGTGAACTTGATATAATCGATGGAACGAGATAGCTTTTAAAAGGAGTGGTTCAAGCTCCGCGTTTAAAAGTTTAGTTTTGAAAAGAACCGAGTGGTTTTCAAAGTGTTCCAATCGACTTTTACTTGGTTTATTTTCTTGCATTAGTTCTTTTAATACGTCCCATCATTTAATCCTACCATTGCAGAAAACAACCAAAATATGACGTACGCTTATGCCATTCGCATTCGCCACGGGGCCCCGTCATCACCCATTAGGTTACTTAACTAACGACGGAGCGGGGGATGGGCTAGCGCGGTTGTAAAACATAAGCAACGCCTAAATAGTTATTATATATAAATATATAGCAATGATAGACATTACAGATCACAGATGAATACATTGGATATACTAGGAATCCGCAATCCGTTCGAGCCTGCAACGAAAAGCGGATTACACGGTCGCGGTGAATAGCCAAATACCCCACCAAAGACCCCTACGGGTGCGGCAAACTGCCCGCCAAGTACCCGAAGCGAAGCAACCTCCCTCACCACCGTGAGTAGGCCACTCGGCACTTCGAGATACCCGGTAGTTTGTGCACCCCCTCCATGGGTCTATCCTAGGAGCAAAAACAGTAAAAAGAATTATACAATGACGGCTACAACCCCGACCCGGTTGTGCGGCCAAACAAATATTATTACATCAATTTACATATTACAATGAATGAAAGAAAAAGCAACACTCATCTCACATCCATCCCGGCTATTCATCCGCGACAATCCAACCCACTCATATACACATACCATCATCAATCACAGATCACAGATATGTATAACCCGGACTAATCGACATATAGCGATTAGCCGACGTTCAATACATATAAACATCACAGATATAACCTTTTAGTCAAAGTGTATTGAAGTTCGAAAAAAAATACGGATTTATAGGCCCCCAAAAATAAATTTCTATTCTGGAAAACCTGGGCACATATAAACCATCTTAAAAATCCCAAAACTAAGCCAGAAATACACTGCACCAAACTCGACCCAGTGAAGAGCCAAGACGGCCGCGGTTGCGCAGCAATAGCTTGCTATTGCCGCGGAACCGCGGCTCTTTGGTCGAATCACTGGATCGTTTTTGGTGGCTTTCTTCACAAAACCCTGAGATGATTTTTGGAGTATGATTTATTTTGTTTTGAACAGAAAAAATTTTAACAGAAACTTAGGGTTTTGAAAACTCGGTTTTTCGATTTTTCCGATTCGAACATCGATACACTCTACTACCTAGCTAGTTTATGTTTAGTTAGGCTCTGATACCACTGTAAGTCCACGTTGCCCACTCCGGTACTTGCGGGGAGGCGGAAAACGGAATAAAATCAGATTTTTATCAACTTAGGCAACATGGACTAGACAAAGAAGGATCTTTGCTAAACAAAAACAAGCTAAAGCTAACTAGAAACTAGCTAAGTGCTAGAAAGGTTATACCTTGGGCTTTATGTCCTTCTCTCCTTGCTCCTTGGAGTGGTGGAAGGAGGTCACTTTTGTCGTCTACTCACGTCGAAGAAAGATCCACCCGAAAGCCTCGACCTTTGGCTTCAACTCCAAGCTAGAAGTAACTAGGGTTCAAGAAGTGCTAGTCCTTGAACCCTAGATGAGAGTAGAGATTATCAAGAAAGGGTTTTTCTCAAGCTTAAGTGTTTCTCAACACATGAGAGGGGAGAGCTTGAGGGAGAGGAAGAACAAGAGAGAGAAAATGAATGATAGAATGAGAATAAAATGAACCATTCTCACATATATGTGTGAATTATTGTAATTAAATAATTAGCTAGATAATTGTCATGGTTAATCAAGACATGACCATTATCATTTCATTTTTAATGCAATTTGCAAGGATCAAAGAGCATCTTCCAAATGAAATGATGATGGTCAAAGTGTCAACCTAGGTCAACAAGTCAACGAGGTCAAATGGTCAACAACCATAACTATGCACAATTATTTAAACTAATATCAATTAACCACAATACACACATAAGCACTAGGGTTAATAAAATGACAATAGTCATTAACCCAAATCAAAGTCCTATCCCTCTGTCTCAAGCAACTGTGCATACGCACCCTTATTCGTGATCCGAGGAATACGAATACAATGAGAAAAACCAATCCTAAATCATATACTAGGATCCGGCTTAAACCAAAGCCCGCTAGTATATGCTGTCCGGACAGCAAACGTACACAAATGCGCGGATGTGAACGAACCCTGTCGCAAAACCATGCGACCTCTACTCATTTTGCCTAAAGGCGAATAGCTCTCTGTGTGGGACTCTAAAGACTCGACACTACGCTGGCAGTGGGTTTAACCACAGACCGCAAGCGGCACTAGCTGTACGTAACGGTCCCCAGGTAGATGTCGATAAGAAGACTGACGTGGTGAACCCCATCTGAACTCCTACTGAGCCTGTATGTGACAATCTCCGTACAGTCCGGTCTGTTCGTCTGATACATCGCATGGCGCGCCTAGGGGGCGGTGAACGTCAGTCCCCTAATAGCGGTACAAGTCGTGTCGGAGTGTAGCCCAGAACACCCTGAGATAACACTGGAAACCTACCAGTATATCTAGCTTGCCCTGGCCAGGGACTACTCATGTAATGGCTCTCCTGGACACAGCGCGATGTCAACCCCCAATACCGGGAGAGACGAATCCTGTCTAACCGTCACTGCCTCCAAGTGCTTCGGGACTGCACCCAAAAACTACCTGTTTGCATGACTCCTTTGAGCCGTGGTAGGGTAGTAATCAAAGTGCAGTGGGAACACACTCGAGGCGAAGTGACAGTGTCAAGTCAGCGGACTAAGATGTACTCATGTCACCTGGGAACTGATAACTGACGATAGGTATAATACCAACCAACAGTTCCCAACGAGTCCTGTCCAGTGTACTCGTAACCTAACGAGCACCCGCATACTATCTCAAGTACGACGTACTGATGGCTGTAGGATAGACCGTCTCCCACGCTGGGATGAGAAGCGCATACGCTAGTCTACTCTAGAGTATCGATGCCCTGTCTCGATAGTCCAACGACTAGGGACCTGTATAAGGATGTGCTTATAGATCACCCACCTCCCACGAGTGTGAGCGCCATCACAACGCTGGTAATCAAGCAAAGATCCTAAGGGCTCTACTTATATGTATATCAACGATATGCTAAAAGAAACACATGCACATATTAAAGCAGAGACAAACCAAGTAGCATACTACCATTTCGAGCAAGATTGTATATACAACTGTGAATATCCCAAGCTTCCATCAAGTAATATACAAGCTAGTATGATACAGTAATGGCCTCTAGGGCATATACACTAACACAGGGATGTTGTGTATTTCCTAATTTGGTCTAATGAGTTAATTCCAAACGGTTTGAATGGACTATCGCTAAAAACTAAACTGATTTATACTAGGATTAGAATCTTGCTAGCGTTAGGTTTTGGTTATGTTTGGAAATTGAAGATTTCCTTATCGCTTTCAATGCCTTAATTTGGATCTCATTAGGTGTTATGGTAACAATTAATAAAGGGGATTAGTACCATCGGGAAGAAACGATGTTTTTTCCTCTAGGTTCTAGTCTTAATTCTTACCCTAACCTCCATGGAAAACATACACAACCAGTCGTTTATACTACGGTATCACCGTTACTTCGTGGGGTAAGATACCGTAGGGAACGGCGTGTGTATGTATGCATGAAGTCCTATTAATTATATGTGATGGGTAAGAAAGGGGTGAGAGATTTTCATCTCTCAAGCCTTCCCCAAATCTAACCCTAACAAGCGAGGAGACTACTCGCTCATTAGGGAATTGAAAAACATATCTATCTATCTAACTAGGGCAGATAAGAAAATTATACTACGGCAGAATAGAAATTATCCAGGGCAATTAAATAAAACTACTTACTTTATTAATGGCTCTCTCCAAACATTTACACAGGAATTTACAGATCTGAATAGATGAATAAAAAGAGGCATAAGAAGAGGCATATCTCCAAAAGAGGTTTAGGGTTTCTATTTATAGATCATAGAAACCCTAGGGTTACAATTGATTCATGTCTGCATTTACAATTTTACCCTAAGAAAACCCTATTTACTGCACCGATGCACCGACACCACCGACACGCGCCTCGCACGCGCCATAGAATTTTTTCATCAATACGGACGACGCACGGCCGCGGAACCGCGGCCAATAGCCAAGTTTGGCCGCGGTTCCACGGCAAAAAAAAAGGGTTCTTCAGTTGAAATCTTCAAGGCTTGTTCTGGTCGCTAGTTTCTTTTATTTTCTTCAGTTTGTTCTTCAGAATGTCTTCTGGTTCTCTTCCAGATTTCCACAGTGAATAATGTAGTGGACTTTTACCGTTGCTTCGTGTTGAAGTCTTGAATCTTGCCCTGCCTTTGTACTTTGTGAACTTGTTCATTGATCTTCTTTTATTCTCCAAACTGTAGGCTTGATCAAGATTTTTCCATTTGTTGGTCGTAGTCTCACTTTTGAATCGTCTTTTCATCTTTTCACTGTTTTATTCTGAGAACCTGTAACCTCCAACTATGTAGTAGACATGGGTCAAAAGCACCTGTTTATTTGTAAAATGAATAAGAATGGGGAATTTAATAATGCAATATTATGATATGAACACACCTCCTTCGTAAAAGCTAGCCCCGAAAAGGGTACAAACATAAGATATAAGTATAGCATCCCTAAACGGGAGCAAATCTTGCCTAAAGGCGGAAACAACCACCACAAGAAGATATACGACGCCGTAGCGAAAAAAATGGACGATATAGAGTGAAAACAACATAAAAGATAAAGCTGCATAAAAGGCCGGCTCACACGAGCACGACACCCAGAGTCACAAAATAATATACAATATCGTCCTCACATCTCGTCTCTAAGTCAATACATGAAGTAGTAGATGGAGAGTACTAGATATAATAAGATATACAATGAGCATCATTGGATAACCGCAAAACCCACCTATAACAAAACTGCTCACAGTCAGGCGTAGCGGTATCCGCTGCAAAAGATGATACGATAAGAAAAAGCCCTGCCGCGACTGCTCTGAGGGGAAACCTGCAAAACACTGTGGCACAACGGGGGTGCATTTCCAACTCGTGAATAGTAAATAACATCATGCGGATAATCGAAGGTATGCACGTACTGCGATAATCTATCACATGCAAGCCGATAGCATAAAATGGCAATATGTATATGCAACTGTCATGAAAAGTACTCTATCGGGTACTACTAATACATGAAGCAATGCATATCAAGCGAAAGCTGAGTATGGGATAAAACATATCATTATCACGGAATCCTTATCGTGGAAAAACTAGTGTCCCTCAACGACACTCCAAATCCTAATACCTCAGGCACCGCATCCTCAGATCGGCCCTCATATCCTGTAAGTCTCATGAAACCTGAGTGTCCAACATCGACACTCGAAAACATCATGAAAACTAGTGTCCAGCATCGACACGTAAATCCTCGAATAATAGACTCCGTCTGCAGGATCGGCCCGCGGGCTCCGGCAGAACGGGTTGGCCTATATCCATCTCATGACTCCGGTCGATATCCTCTAAGTATCTGCCGAGTCTAAATACTATCACCGGTAGACAGTGCACCCCCCCTGCCGGGCTTATCGACTAATCCATTGACATCCTTTTCTTGCTCCGGGGTACCATACCGGGTCCACCATGTACCCGCAAACGGCCTCATCAACTCCTCGCATTAGGTTTCTAACACAAGTCTCAGAACCGAGAAATCTCATGGTGGACGCATCGAAATATCATATCAAGAGAAACCGGGTTTTTCAAACAATGCATAATTTCTTGAAATACCATGGTCCTCAAATCCAGAAAATATCATATGAAATCCATATCTCAATGCGTAAATCCATGAAATATAATATATGCAAGATAAAACAGTAATATGAGCATAACAAGGGAAAACCACTAATTTAAATGCATCAAGTTATTAAATATATCATGCGGTTCCCAATTTCTCCAAAGTCCATGCAACATCATATAAAGGTGAACATGTAGCTATAGCAAGGTATATTTGTAAGCATGTAGGCATAGCAAGGCATATGTGTAAGCATGTAGGTATGGAAAGCATATGTGTAAGCAATGTAGGTATGCAAGGTATATGTGTATGATGTATTTCATAGGCACAATGGAATAAGAATCAATGTCTCAATTGTCCATAACCAATATAATATCACATATGTATATGTATTGTGCGTGTCATGGTAATTACCGATACAATATCACATATGTATATGTGTTGTGCGTGTCATGGCAATTACCGACGGTGTGGGTGTAGCATACAATTAGTGCTCGTGAAACATGAACCGTCAATAATGGTGTTGTATCTCATTAATACTATGTTCATATGCAATAGGAAAATGAGGTATGCAAAAATGGTACACATGCACAATTAATGTCCATATACTTATAACTAATAATCATGTCATTGAATCTAGCCCAGACGCATAACGCCATGCGGGTGATTCCCCTGTAGATATTAAATCTACTCATAGATGATCTTGGGCTAAGTAAAGCCAACCACTTGCTTTCCCTTCTTCGCAGCGTCTGAAGTCCCCGCCTGCGATCCTAAAATCATATAACAACATAACAAGTTTACATTAGAAATCGACTAATAACACATACAAACTACGCTTGACCGACGCACCAACTCCAAACAAACTCTCAAGTGTTCGTCTAGTGGCTAACGTGCGTAGCGACACAACAAAACCAACCCAAGAGCAACAGCTACACAAAGTACACAAACTGTGTCGGATAACGTAACACGCGTAGTCGTAACACTAGAAACAAGCAAAGCGATCCCAAATTTTGTATACTGTCAAAACATAAAAATCAAGCAGTACCAAACACTCCTAAACAAATGCAGACAGCTACCCTACAAAACCCAAGCCCCAACTCCCCTAAAAGCCCGTGGTCGCCGGATTTCCTCCTGATGTCGCTGGCCAAATCTGATTAGGTGGGGTTCGTGCTTCAGGCGTTCACTCAGGGTCACAAGTACAACACTACTACATTGCTAGATTTTTCAGTATATACTCGGGGTCACAGAAGATCTCAGATATCCTATAATGACACTAAAAATACGATATGTGCACAAAACTATACTTTAAGTATTCTGAACTGAGACTAATAAGCTACACAACACTATAACATCCTATTTAACAGTTAGAGAGCACTACCTTTCCAAACTTGCTCAAAACCCTAGCTTTCCAAGCTCCAAGTGATCTCCATAGGCTCTAGATCAAGTTTAACAAAGGGTTTAGTGAGTTTTGTGAAGGTTTTGCAAGTTTTAGTGAAAGTAGTGAAGGTTTCAGTTGAGGGTTGAGGAGATGAAGCAATAATTGAGAATGAGAGAGTGAGGTATGATAAGGATGAGTGGGTGAGTGTAGGGTGAGTGTACCCTTACACTTACTCTCTCCCTCTCCTTCATCAATTCTTGCATTAAAGCCCTCATGACTCACCTAGCCACCTCTCCCAATCCAAAACACAACGATAACTCTCACAACAAATATCTAAGGGCAAGGTTAATCAAGGCATGGATTAGTTTAATGTGTCATGGCCACTAAACAAGGTTAACACTAAACAACCCCCATGATAACTTGCATAAGTGTGTGTAACCCAAAACAAATAATAATAAAATATTGATTAATCTATATAAAATGCAAGAAAACTATATTCGTAAACTTTACCTTAAGAAAACCCTCATTATCACTTAATTAACACTAATCGCATTCTAAGGTGTTACAATCTCCCCCTTAAAGAAATTCATCCCCGAATTTAAAATTCTTACTATGCATACGTTCAAAGAGATGAGGGAATTTCTTTCGCATCCCGCTCGCAGCCTCCCAAGTGATCTCCTCACTAGATGGGCTACACTAAAGAACCTTCACAGATGGCAAGACCATTGACCGAATTTTCTCCACCTGTCGATCCATTATAACTATCGGCTACTGGTGAACGAAAAGATCGCATCCTAGTTGAATGGTTTGGTGCTGAATCATGTGAGAAAGGTCATGAAGGTATTTGCAAAGTATCAACACAACGAATACGGGGTGAACAACCGGAAATCTTGGCAGAAGTGCCAACGATAAGCAATGGTACTAACTAGCTCATGGATCTCAAAAGGACCTACAATCTGGGACTAAGCTTCCCTTCTTCCCAAAACTCAACACGCCATTCATCGGAAAAATCCGTAGGAATACATGATCTCCCACTGCGAACTCAAGTCTGCGACGACGATGGTCGGCATAAGAATTTTGTCTGCACCGGGCTGCTCTCATCCTGTCCTGAATCAACTGGATCTTCTCTGTAGTCTCTTGACTAGCCGGGGTCCAAAAATCCTACTCTCGCGGAGTCGGTCTAACAGACTGGCGATCGACACTATCTACCATACAAAGCCTAAAAAGGTGCCATCTGAATCGTCTCCTGATTGTTAGTTATATGTATGCCCCAGAGGCCATTACTGTACATACGATGTATATTGTAGTGGATGCTTGAACATATATAGGGAGGACCTTTCTTGCTCGACATGATAATATGCTATCTGGTTGCACTTTATCTTAAAATGTATACTGAAGGTCTCTATGTTACATGTTGATAAAGCGCTTAGGATGAGTACTTGACTACCAGGATTATGATGCACATCATACTAGTGGGGACAGAGTAGTCGATAAGTACATCCTTCAAATGTTCCTAGTCGTGGGTGTATCGAGACAGGGCATCGATATGCCAGAGTAGACTAGAGTATAGCTTCTCGACCCATGTAGATGGGCGATGGATGATCCCATATCCATTGGTGTTTGACATCAGAGACAGTATACGGGTGCTCAGTAGAAACTGGGTATACTGGACGGACTCGCCGAGAACTCCCAGATGGTACTATACCTCACGTCAGATGGTAGTTCTCTGGTGACACTGGTACAGGTTAGTCTGTAGACCCGAGATCGTCATAGAGTCTTGTGTGATTCCCACTGTGCTTTGATTTCCACCTTACCACGTTCAAGAGAACGTGCAAAACGGTGGCTTTTGGGTACAGTCATGAATCATATGGAGGCAACGAGCGATAGGAGGGGTTTCATCTCTCCCGGTATTGGGGGTTGATGTTGCTCTGCGCTCGATTGGCTATAACAGGATGTCTCTGGCCAGGGCTGCTTTAGAGATATACTGGTAAGTATTATCAGTAGTTTCTCGACCCGTTATGAGCCTCACATCGGAACAACTTATCGAGTTACTGGGGTCTGACGTTTACTACCCCTAGACGAGATATGCAACATATCAGACGAAGAGACCGGACTGTACGGTTGTGTTACTGATTGGATTCGCAGGAGTGTGAGCAGGCTTGCTTGTTGATCTTCTGATCGCTCAATACCCGGGCGGCCGTTACGTTTCGCAGACCGCTTGCGGCTTGTGGGTGTTTGATGTGATCATCACCTACTGCCGCCGTATTGACGAGTCTTTAGAGTCCTACACAGAGGTTTCCTGGCTCAAGCGAAAAGGAGTAGGAGCACATTTGTGATATGTGCATGACCGAGATTAATACGATATATGATACCGTATTCTATTCTCATGATGTGTGACATGATTGGTTATATGTGATATAGCCGGGTTATCGAATCAAGCTTTGATTCGATAAGGTGTTACATTTGATATTAGTCGGTTATATGTGATATAGCCGGATCATTAAATCATGTGTTGATTTAATAATTTAATATATAATTATATATTTGATATATTACATTACATTAACTAATATTAGCTAACTTAAGATTTCTTTTCTTACTTTGGATACATTGATATATATGTGATATATGTTAAATGTATCATGCTAGGTTATAAATGCAACTAGGGTTTATGAGGATTAAACCATGCTAGGTTTAAGATTAGCGTTTATATTTATCATTAAGTAATTCAAATATTGTGGATTTTGTCATAGTTGATATTTGTTGAAATCTTGAAGAAGCTTGAAGGCTTCTTTGACTTTGTCTACTCTTTTTGTCTAGCTTAAGATATTTTTTGACCTAATCTTTAACCTTAGCTCATGGTTAACTCTCTACAAAGGTTAAGCATGATATATTTAACCCTTGGTTGCATTTCTAACCACAACAATAATTCATTCATCCCAATTTCACTTCATCTTCTTCTTCCTCTCACTTGAAGATTTCTAGCTTTTGTGTTTGTGATGAAAACTTGTGAGAAAATGATTTCTAATGTGAGCAAAATTCCTACTTCATCATCCTATACTATTTTCCTTTTAGTATAGAGTGTTTTCTTCACTAATTCCACAATTAGTGAAGAGATAGCTTGGGTTAGTGTTTCCTTGATGTAGATCATCTTCGGCCTTGAAGACTTCGATGCAAGCATGTTCATTTCTTCATGGAAGCCTCTCTAGAGTCCGAGACTTCATGATCACAGTGAAGGGACTACTACACGGAGCTATTGAAGTGAAGGACCGGTCAACAAAGGTTGTATTCCTTGCTCACTTCTTAAGTAAAGTGTTTGCATTTCATTCCGTCGGATTTCTAATATACGATTCTAGGTTTAGGGTTAGCTAGAACGGCAATTTTTTGAATTTAGCATGGACGATGCCTCCCGAAACCTTGCTGCCATGCTAGGAAACCCTGCAGTGGTATCAGGGACATGCTAGAAAATTAGACGGATTTTGTTAAGATTACGACACCGAAATACTCCGAAACTTGAAACGCGAAAATGTAGTTTCTGTCGAATTTAAAATGTTGTCAAAATTTTTTTAAACAAGTACAAAATGTTATATGGGATATATCATGAACACAGTTAAAATTTCAGGGGGTTTGCTCGGATTTTGGCCGAGATCAATGGTGTTGTGGCCGGCCACTTTTTGGCAGTTTTGCTTGAAATTTTCACTGTGTTCCAATGACTGGGTTTTGATGTTTCAAGTATTCTTTGTTTTTGCTAATTTTGCATGTGATGTAATCTTACACTATAAGCAATTCGGAGAGTTTCGTATTCGTAGTTTTAACATTGTTTCGGGTTATTCACATATTGTCTTGGCGAAGTTAAAAAGTTCGAACGATTATCAAAAACCCATTTTTCCAAGTTTAACGTATTCGGAAAACATGCAAGTAATTCTATGAACCCTCTAGAAGAATCAAACACTAACTCGACTTTTTGGATCGCTGAACCGCGGTCATACCCTTGGGTTTGCCGCAGTTCTATGGCGACATGAGTGAGGCTTGGGTTTGCCTTTCTACGGCTAATGCAGAGGTACTGTGGCATATTCTGGTTATTATTAAAACTGTGCTCAAGTGTTGAGCTCTTGGGAAATTGTGAGACTTTGATGAATCGATTGAAAATTTTAACGTCGTCCGGGTATCATATGATGGGATACTGTTAGTTATATGTATGCCCTAGAGGCCATTACTGTACATAGGATGTATATTGTAGTGGATGCTTGGACATATATAGGGAGGACTTTCTTGCTCGACAGGATAGTATGCTATCCGGTTGCTCTTTATCTTAACGTGTACGCTGATTGTCTCTCTGTTATATGTTGTAAAGCCCTTAGGATGTGTACCTGACTACCTGGACTATGATGCGGATCATACTACTGGGGACATGGCAGTCCATAAGTACATCCTTCAAGGTCCCTAGTCGTGGGTGTATCGAGACGGGGCATCGATATACCACAGTAGACTACCGTATACCTTCTCGACCCATACAGATGGGCGATGGATAATCCCATATCCATTGGTGTTTGACATCAGAGATGATATACGGGTGCTCAGTGGAGATTGGGTACACTGGACGGACTCGCCGAGAACTCCAAGATGGTATTATACCTTACGTCAGATGGCAGTTCTCTGGTGACACTGGTACAGGTTAGTCTGTAGACCCGAGACCGTCATAGAGTCTTGTGTGATTCCCACTGTGCTTTGATTTCCACCTTACCACGTCCAAGAGGGCGTGCAAAACGATGGTTTTTGGGTACAGTCCCGAATCACATGGAGGCAATGAGTGATAGGAGGGGATTCGTCTCTCCCGGTATAGGGGGTTGATGTTGCGCTGTGTTCGATTGGCTATAACCGGAAATCCCTGGCCAGGGTTGCTGAGATTTACTGGTAAGAGTTACCAGTAGTTTCTCGAATTGTTATAGACCTCATATCGACACGACTTATTGAGCTATTGGGGTCTGACGTTTACCACCCCTAGGCAAGATATGCCACATATCAGACGAACAGACCGGACTGTACGGTAAGTGTTACTGGTTGGATTCACAGGAGTGTGAGCGGGCTTGCTCATTGATGTTCTGATCGCTCAATACCTGGGTGGCCGTTACGTTTAACATACCGCTTGCGGCTTGTGGGTGTTTGATATGATCATCACCTGCTGCCGGCGTATTGACGAGTCTTTAGAGTCCTACACAGAGGTTTCCTGGCTCAAGCGAAACGAAATAGGAGCGCATATGAGATATGTGCAGGACCGAGAATAAAACCAGTATGTGATACTATATTCTATTCTCGCGATTTGTATCATTGGTCGGTTATATGAGATATAGCCGGGTTACCGAATCAAGTGTTGATTCGATACATTGATACACTTGATATTAGTCGGTTATATGCAGTATGACCGGATCATTAAATCAAGTGTTGATTTAATGATTTAATGTATAATTATTATATTTGATATATTACACTATATTAACTAGTATTGGTTCACTTAAGATTGATTATCTCACTTGAATGTGCACATTGTATATATGATATATGTTTGTGCACTAGTTTGTATCATGTTTGATGATACATGCAAACTTGGGTGTGTGTATGCTTTATGTAGGGTTCCTAGGCACACTAAGGAGGTCTCACAAGGCATCAACCATGCCAATTTCAAATTTTACGGGTGCCGAGAAACCCTAATACGGATCGTTAACTAGAATATTAGGCGAACACATGCAACTAGTTAACAATTTAACTAAAAGAACGGAAATACAACCTTTGTAGATCCGGTCCTCCACCTCCATAGCTCCGCAATGAAGTCTCCTCGCTGTCCAAATGGAAACCCGGGCTCTAGCGTCGGCTTCATCGGAGAAATGGGCGGGCAAGGTCGTCGGCTTCGTGCCGAAGATGATCTACGTCGAGGCATCACAAGATCAAGCTCCCACTTCACCAAGTCATGAAACTTGTGAAGAAAAAACCCTTTACTACTTTGCAAGAGGTTGAGGATGAAGAAATAGGAGGTGGGTTCACTTTAAAATTGGATTTCTCACTCAATTACTCAAGTTGGCATTGATGAAGCAAGCTTTTCTTCTTGTGAAGAAGAAGAAGAAGAAGATGATGATAATAATATGATAAGTTATTTTTTAAATAGAAAAGAAAATCAATCCTTATCATATTCAAACCATAGAGACTAAACTAAGGTTAGGTGAATGGTTAGGTTAGGCATGAAAACAAAAATGGAAGACTTTTTCAAAGCTTCATGAAGCTTCAAAAATCAACCATTTCTTTACTTGCCTAAAAAGGAAATTAACTAAATAAATGGTTAAGAAAAGATAACAAAACCCTAACCATTCACTTAAACATGGTTTAAAGTCTTACACAAACCAAAGTTAGCATGTATCATCAAACATGATACAAACTAGTGCACTAAAATATAATATATATACAATATGCACAAGCGAGTGAGAAAATCCATTTAATGTGAACCAATACTAGTTAATGCAAAGTAATATATCAAATATATAATTAAGCATTAAATCATTAAATCAACGCTTGATTTAACGATCCGGTCATATCGCATATAACCGACTAATATCCAATGTATCGGCTTATCGAATCAATCGTTGATTCGATAACTAGGTTATATCGCATACAACTAATCGATACATTCATCGCGAGAATAGAATACGGTATCACATACACGCATTATTCTCGGTCCCGCACATATCTCATATGCGCTCCTATGTCGTTTCGCTTGAGCCAGGAAACCTCTGTGTAGGACTCTAAAGACTCGTCAATACGCCGGCAGCAGATGATGATCATATCAATCACCCATAAGCCGCAAGCGGTCTGCTAAACGTAACGGCCATCCGGGTATTGAGCGATCAGAAGATCGACGAGCAAGCCCGCTCACACTCCTGTGAATCCAACCAGTAACACTTACCGTACAGTCCGGTCTCGTCGTCTGATATGTCGCATAACTCGCCTAGGGGTGGTAAACGTCAGACCCCAATAGCTCGATAAGTCGTGTCGATATGAGGTCTATAACAGTTTGAGAAACTACTGGTAACACTTACCAGTAAATCTCAGCAACCCTGGCCAGGGATTTCCGGTTATAGCCAATCGAACACAGCGCAACATCAACTCCCTATACCGAGAGAGACGAATCCCCTCCTATCGCTCATTGCCTCCATGTGACTGGGGACTGTACCCAAAAACCACCGTTTTGCACGCCCTCTTGGACGTGGTAAGGTGAAAATCAAAGCACAGTGGGAACCACACAAGACTCTATGACGATCTCGGGTCAACAGACTACTCTGTACCAGTGTCACCAGAGAACTGCCATCTGACGTAAGGTATAATACCATCTTGGAGTTCTTGGCGAGTCCGTCCAGTGTACCCAGTCTCCACTGAGCACCCGTATATCATCTCTGATGTAAAACACCAATGGATATGGGATCATCCATCGCCCATCTGTATGGGTCGAGAAGGTATACGCTAGTCTACTTTGGTATATCGATGCCCCGTCTCGATACGCCCACGACTAGGGACCTTGAAGGATGTACTTATGGACTACCCTGTCCCCACTAGTATGATCCGCATCATAGTCCAGGTAGTCAAGTACACATCCTAAGGGCTTTAGCAACATGTAACAGAGAGAGAATCAGTGTACACGTTAAGGTAAAGAGCAACCAAATAGCATACTATCATGTCGAGCAAGAAAGTCCTCCCTATATATGTCCAAGCATCCATTACAATATACATCCTATGTATAGTAATGGCCTCTAGGGCATACATATAACTAACAATCTCCCACTTGCACTAGGGCCATCTGTAGCAGTGGTTGTAGTATCTCATACTCAACCATCCCATAAAAGTCTCTCTCTGGGAATAGGCCTTCGTGAGTGGATCCGCCGTGTTGTTCTCTGAGTCTTCTCTCCTAACCTCGATCCCCTGGAGATCAACCATCTCCATGATCAACTAATACTGCTTTAGAATATGTCTGGATCACTGATGGGACCGGCGTTCCTTGGCTTAAGCCACAACTCCATTGTCACACAATGGGAGGAACTAAGTTCATCTCATGAACAAATATATACACCCAGACAGCCTCTTTGGTAGCATCTTAAGTAGCGATGTATTCAGCCTTAATCGTCTAGTATGCCACGGCATCTAGCTTGGAACTCTTCCAACATACCGTCCCTTTACTGAGGGTAAAGACAATGCCTGTGACTGACTTTCAGTCGTCCTTATCACCCTGGAACCCCTCCAGTGATTCTCCCCAGGATCGGTTGATACCATCTCACTACAACTTGTGAGAATCCTAACATCCAATTAGATCTATCTCATAGATCCAAAACCCAGGATTTAGGAGGTATCACTTTTATCCTATATGGAGAATCATTCTGATAAACGGAGATTGACCGAGCGTAGCATAGGAAACTCCTTTCTTATCAAGAGCATGACATCCACGTACTCTACGAGGATCACCACCATACTCCCTACTACCTTTTTGTTTATACAAGGTTCATCTACCATTTTGATGATGTCAAAATCTTTGACTTATCCATCAATACAGATGTTCCAACTCCGCGATGCCTGCTTTATCACATAAAACATCTTGCACACGTTTCCGCTGCTCCCACTGTCTACGAAGCCCTCTGGCTGTGTTCTTATAGACGTTTTCTTCTAAAAGAGCATTTAGAAAAGCAGTCATGGCACCCAACCGCCAGATATCGTAGTCATAGTATGTAGCCGTGGCAAGTAGGATCTGGATGGACTTAAGCATAGCCACTGGAAAAAGGTTTCATCATTATCCACGCATGGTCGATGACGAAAAGCTTTAACAAGTCCAGCTTTGAAAGTCTCAACTTTTCCATCTACACCAAGTAATCTTCTCAAGATATACTTGCTCCTGATGGGGATTTAACCCTTCAGATATAGCAACCAAAGTCCATACTTTGTTGGTGTACATGGATTCCATCTCAGATCGCTAAGCATCCAGCCATTCTTACAGAGTCCCACTCCTGATGGCTAGCTCGAAACTAGTTGGGTCATCATCTCATGATGCAATCCTCGCTCCCACTGTCATAGAGAAACAGAAGTATCTCTCAGGTGGGTGAGAAACCCAACTAGATCGGCGGAGAGGCTGAGGTTCGTTGGTAACTATTGAATCCTTTGGTTCTTTCAAATCATCAGCAGCAGTTTATATAGCTGGAACATTTCCTGTTCTACATAACAGATCTTGCCTCGAGCTTGTCCGGATTTTTCTTTTCAGACATAGGCTGGACAACCCCAAATCTTAAATAATTTAAGAGATGGGCTCTTCCCTTATCATATCAAATATGATGTGGTAGGCAACTGATTTGATTTGAACCCTATTCAATAGGTATGCAGCTTCTCAAGTGCATAACTCCCAAAAAGGAAATAGGTAACTCAGTAGTACTCATCATAGAGCACACCTTATCATATAGGGTGTGATTGCTCCACCCCGATATACCATCGTGCTATGGTGTATATGGAGGAGTAATGCTGAGAGAGAATCTCATTCTCCTTTAGAAAAGTCCAAGAATTTCGTGCTCAAGTATTCTCCTCCTTGATCACATCAAAGGACATAATACTTATACCCGTATTTTGGTTCTCTACTTCTAAATCATATTCTGTGAATATCTCAAATGGTTCGGACTTGTGTTTCAACAGGAACATAGGTCTGAATCTCGAAAGATCATCAGAGAATGTAATGAAGTACAAGGAACCGGTCTTGGCATATGTAGACAGGAGACCTTACATACATCAACATGTATCATCCCAAGAGTTTATTAACACTTTCTCTGTTTCCAGTAAACAGAGCTATGGTCATTTTATCTTTGTGACATGACTGGCAAGTTTCACAAGATGTAAATTCAAACTGATTTAAACATGCATCTATATGTAACTTAAGCTAGTCGGGTCGCATTGATATGACCTAGTCTACAATACCTCAAGAAGGATTCGTTCATTTCTGAACTCTTCCTCTTGTGTGTGTTCCGTATACTAAGAACTGTAGTTTGATTTAGAGCATCAATGTTTTTAGATAAAGTGCCTGAACCAATCAACTTTTGATATAGGAAATGTTCAAAACATTATCCAACAATACAAAATTTTATCATTTCTTTACTAATAAAGAGACTGATATGATTTTGTATATCAGGTTCGGTATCTAATAACATTCGTTCAGAATTAATGTATTGGTAATACAGGATGACAGTGACCAACAGACTTGGCTGCAACTCTTGCTCCGTTTTCTGCCTCATGAAACTTATCACCCGTTCTCAGTTCTCTACCTATCTGTAGCCCTATATAACAGATTACATATCTGGGATCCTAATCCGGTATCATATACCCAGGATGCGGAGGATACTGAGAAACAGTTCTCTATACTGAACACACCCGAAGATGATGCATCAGCATGCACTCTCTTCGTTTGGGCGGCACGGGAATTCTGGTAATCCCCAATTTCCTGCTCTGTCTTATAACAATTATAAGTTGGAGCGGGACCAACGTTTGCCAGCTCAGTATAACAAGCGGGTTCGGTCAATATCCGTGTTATTATCTTGATTAAGGCGTGATATGGTCGCTACCTGGAGAGAGAGAGAAGAAAACACTCAGCGTGCGCTCTTGCAAGAATAGATTGGTTATTATTTTATCTAATCAGGATGGCTGCCACTGCTTTTTATCAAATCTTCCTTCAAACCCTAAAAGGAAAGACTGGCCGGGATTAATTACACACTACAAGTTCGCCAATCTTTCAGCCAGGCCAGTGTCGGTACTTTGAGGGAGGTCCCCCGTGCTTTCGCACGAACCTAATTAATGTAAACCTCGTTTTCCCAGAGGCGTAACCTCGTTAACACCTTTCTAGACACCTACTTGATCGGCTAATTGTAATATGTAAAACTCTCCCAGGAGTAACTCTTACACGCAGCGGGTATCGGGATCCAACTATCTCATACAAGGTATGCAATCTCATTACAAATTTCAACACTTGAAATTCCCGATAATATTTTGCCCCTACCAGCTATATGACCTTAACATAGTCAACAAATCATAAGTGCTAGTCAAGTTCAACCTGTCATTTCCCGATTGAATTAAACCCATCCGCACGACCTTTAACATAGTCAACAAAGTCGCACGACTACCCTAATCCAATCGCATCATATGCTTATGCAGATAAACACTAATTAGCTACCGCACACTACGCCTTAACATAGTCAACAAACGTAGCACGAATACTAACTAGTACTTATCCGAAATGACGGAGGGCTACGACAGGTTTTTCTGAAAACCTATTGCGTAATGAACTTGATATCGTTGTAGAATCAAATGATTTTAAAAAATGGAGTGCTTTTGAGGCTTTTCTAGTTTTGCTAAAGGAGTCACTCCCGGTGAAGGGATCGTCGGTCCTTTCCTCATCGAATGAGGTGCGGGATATATCATATATATCACTGTGCAAAGCAAAAACTCTTAAAAGCAATCAAAAGACAAACCGAGTGTGTATCATTTGCCAGTTATTGCTAAAGGAGTCACTCCCGGTGAAGGGATCTCGGTCCTTTCCTCATCGAATAAGGTGCAGGATATATCATATATACCGCTGTGCAAAGCAAGAACTGTAGCTACCTGTTTTATTTTTGAAATTCGATTCTACAACATCTTAGGTTTCTTTTTACTTTCATTAATCACATTAATGAAGTCCCATCATTTAAGTACCTAAACATCACAGATAAATACGACGTACACTTATGCCATCCGCATTCGCCTCGATGTCCCCTCGTGCACCGTTAGGTTAGGTAACTAACGGCAGAGCGGGGCAGGGCTAGCGTGGGTGTAAAACATAAGTAACGCCAATATAATATATCATATATACTATATACAGTATCTATCACAGAACATATCACATGATCACATCACAGATATCGCAGCAGAAGAATCATATGAAATATTGGATATACTAGGACGTCCGTGTTTTCAATACGAGCCAGTATAAAACACGGATTCCACGGTCATGTTGAATAGCCAAACCCACACCCCTAGACCCCTACGAGAGCGTCAAGCAACCCTACCAATTCTAGGGTTAGGAGACCCGGACTCGACTCCTCGAGTTGGTCTCCCACTGGACCCTAGAACCCGGTTACTTATGCTCCCCTCCTTGGGTCTATCCTAGTGCAGAAAAGTAAATAATATACAAAGGGTGACATCTTCCGCAACCTGGAAGTGCCCCAATAAATGAATATTACATACAAGTTTTTACATGAATGAAAATGAAAAACACTCATCTCACATAAACCCCCCGGCTATTCAAACACGACAATCCAATATAACATATCCAGCAACACATAACATCACATGTCATCAACGTAAGTAAATATGCGCATCCCAATTGTCGTTGACATATAGCAACGAAACCGGCGATATCACATATTACACTTACGGTCACAGAAAAGAAAGTGTAAAACTACAACAGTTGGAATCCGCAACCTCCTTAGACATCGCATGCCTAATCAGACGAATTCCTTAGATATCGCACGCCTAACAATTATAAACCCCGCATTTTAGTCTCATTATCGAAAACTCTTTTCAATATCAAGTCGGGCAATTCAACAAGATTCCCGACATCCTGATCGAATGCTCGTCGCAAACTTTAGTAGGCGGCCGCACCCCCGATACCGTCGACGAAGTGCACCAAGGCGGAACACCGCTACCGCTAGCACCCGAACGGATGCTTTCGGCGACGGGGCTCTCCTACAGTCACTTGGTCGGGGCTACGGAGCGAGGCTGTCTATTAAGTTTACCCGGCGAGTATCTGCGTACGCTACGTGATTGCGACGGACTTTTGATCACATCGAAATTCCGTGGCAACCGATCAAGTGAGACTAAACCGCTAGATTTATAACATTCATTCAGTTATCTCATAACTTTTTGTGAATTCCAATTGTTGTATCACATTCCGGATAAGTAGAAAATGTTAAACTTTCCGATCGAACAATCGAACACCCAAGTTTTCCCGGAACAACTCAACTCATGAAATAAGTTCAAAGACATTCACTTCGTGCCTCAGTACCAACGGTCCAGCCGTAGAAGGGTCAAGCCAACGCCTCATATGTGGCACGCCGTACTGCCCCAAACCCTAAGGTTCAAAGGGCAGTTCAAGACGGTCACATAATCGAGTTAAGGTTTGTTGTCTTCTAGAGGGTCCATCGCGTTACTTGCACTACTTAGAACGTCTTTAAACCATGGAAAAATCCAACACTTGGAAATTTCCCGACAGGGGAAAAATTGGGTATTTATATCCGGTCGATCTTTATAACATTTTCAAAAATTATCCGGAAAACACATAGACAAAGTTTGATAATCCGATCGAATATACGAACTCCCAATACAACCCCAGAACACTCAACTCTTGAGTCAAATTAAAAATTCCCAGAAAACTCAGCATAATAAAATAGGAATTACTGTGCAAAAAGGGAGTGATGACGTCATCATCATGCCGCGGAACCGCCGCAGAAGCCAGGCTTCTGCCGCGGTTCCGCCGCACATTGGACTCTTCTCTTGGAAAATTTTGCATCGTAATTCTTAGAATTCCCTGCTGAATTTTTTAAGCATTTTTAATCTGGAAAAAACTCAGTTTTTAGAAAAAGTCTAGAGAGCACTTAGGTTTTTAGGGTTTCGGTTCGATCGGGTTTCAAACGTCGTCTACACTTCGCCTAAGGCTCTAGCATGGCTCTGATACCACTGTAGGGTTCCTAGGCACACTAAGGAGGTCTCACAAGGCATCAACCATGCTAATTTCAAATTTTATGGGTGCCGAGAAACCCTAATACGGATCGTTAACTAGAATATTAGGCGAACACATGCAACTAGTTAACAATTTAACTAAAAGAACGGAAATACAACCTTTGTAGATCTGGTCCTCCACCTCCATAGCTCCGCAATGAAGTCTCCTCACTATCCAAATGGAAACCCGGGCTCTAGCGTCGGCTTCATCGGAGAAATTGGCGGGCAAGGTCGTCGGCTTCGTGCCGAAGATGATCTACGTCGAGGCATCACAAGATCAAGCTCCCACTTCACCAAGTCATGAAACTTGTGAAGAAAACACCCTTTACTACTTGGCAAGAGGTAGAGGATGAGGAAATAGGAGGTGGGTTCACTTTAGAATTGGATTTCTCACTCAATTACTCAAGTTGCCATTGATGAAGCAAGCTTTTCTTCTTGTGAAAAAGAAGAAGAAGAAGATGATGATAATAATATGATAAGTTATTTTTTAAATAGAAAAGAAAATCAATCCTTATCATATTCAAACCATGGTCAAGTGTAGAGACTAAACTAAGATTAGGTGAATGGTTAGGTTAGGCATGAAAACAAAAATGGAAGACTTTTTCAAAGCTTCATGAAGCTTCAAAAATCAACCATTTCTTTACTTGCCTAAAAAGGAAATTAACTAAATAAATGGTTAAGAAAAGATAACGAAACCCTAACCATTCACTTAAACATGGTTTAAAGTCTTACACAAACCCAAGTTAGCATGTATCATCAAACATGATACAAACTAGTGCACTAAAATATAACAGATATAAAATATGCACAAGCGAGTGAGAAAATCCATTTAATGTGAACGAATACTAGTTAATGCAAAGTAATATATCAAATATATAATTATGCATTAAATCATTAAATCAACGCTTGATTTAACGATCCGGTCATATCGCATATAACCGACTAATATCCAATGTATCGGCTTATCGAATCAATCGTTGATTCGATAACTAGGTTATATCGCATACAACCAATCGATACATTCATCGCGAGAATAGAATACGGTATCACATACACGCATTATTCTCGGTCCCGCACATATCTCATAAGCACTCCTATTTCGTTTCTCTTGAGCCAGGAAACCTCTGTGTAGGACTCTAAAGACTCGTCAATACGCCGGCAGCAGATGATGATCATATCAATCACCCACAAGCCGCAAGCGGTCTGCTAAACGTAACGGCCACCCGGGTATTGAGCGATCAGAAGATCGACGAGCAAGCCCGCTCACACTCCTGTGAATCCAACCAGTAACACTTACCGTACAGTCCGGTCTCGTCGTCTGATATGTCGCATATCTCGCCTAGGGGTGGTAAACGTCAGACCCCAATAGCTCGATAAGTCGTGTCGATATGAGGTCTATAATAGTTCGAGAAACTACTGGTAACACTTACCAGTAAATCTCAGCAACCCTGGCCAGGGATTTCCGGTTATAGCCAATCGAAAACAGCGCAACATTAACTCCCTATACCGGGAGAGACGAATCCCCTCCTATCGCTCGTTGCCTCCATGTGACTCGGGACTGTACCCAAAAACCACCGTTTTGCACGCCCTCTTGGACGTGGTAAGGTGGAAATCAAAGCACAGTGGGAACCACACAAGACTCAATGACGATCTCGGGTCAACAGACTACTCTGTACCAGTGTCACCAGAGAACTGCCATCTGACGTAAGGTATAATACCATCTGGGAGTTCTCGGCGAGTCCGTCCAGTGTACCCAGTCTCCACTGAGCACCCGTATATCATCTCTGATGTCAAACACCAATGGATATGGGATCATCCATCGCCCATCTGTATGGGTCGAGAAGGTATACGCTAGCCTACTCTGGTATATCGATGCCCCGTCTCAATACACCCACGACTAGGGACCTTGAAGGATGTACTTATGGACTACCCTGTCCCCACTAGTATGATCCGCATCATAGTCCAGGTAGTCAAGTACAAATCCTAAGGGCTTTACCAACATGTAACAGAGAGATAATCAGTGTACAAGTTAAGGTAAAGAGCAACCAGATAGCATACTATCATGTCGAGCAAGAATGTCCTCCCTATATATGTCCAAGCATCCACTACAATATACATCCTATGTATAATAATGGCCTCTAGGGCATACATATAACTAACACTTTAAACCTTGATTAGGTTAATGGTTAGGGTTTGGTTTACTTATTTATTCTTTTTATTTATTTTTGGAAAAATATAAGATGGTGGCTTCTTTTGTTTTCTACTTGAAGCTTCATGAAGTTTTGAAAAGCTTTGACCATTTTGTCTTTTGCCTTAACCCTAACCATTTACCTAAACCCAAGTTCATTCTCTACATGAGTTAGCCTCATCCATGGTTGCATTATGATAACCATCACTTCATTTTTCTTTTCGAAATTAATCCATAATTCTTTTTCTTTCTTCTTCTTCATCTTCTTCATAAAGAGAAGAAAACCTAGCTAGAAAATTCTAAGTGATGAATCCCAGTGAGAAATCAAAATCCAAAGTGAACCCACTTCCTATTTCTTCATCCTCTATCACTTGCCATGTAGTAGAGGGTGTTTTCTTCACAAGTTTCTTGACCTAGTAAAGTTGGAGCTTGAGTTTGAGTCGCCTCGACGTAGATCATCTTCGGCATCGAAGTCAACGACCTAGCCCGCTCGTTTCTCCGACGAAACCATCGCTAGAGTCCAGGTTCCGATGATCACAGCGAAGGGACATCGTCATGGAGCTATGGAGGTGGAGGACCGGATCTACAAAGGTTGTATTTCCGTTCACTTAGTGTAAATGTGATTTACTTTCATTTCATTTCGCCTAAACTCTAGTTAACGATCTAGTTTAGGGTTTCTCGGCACCGGAAAATTGTAATTTGGCATGGTTGATGCCTTGTGGAACCACTTTAGTGTGCCTAAGAACCCTACAGTAGTATCAGAGCCTAGCTAGAGCTTTAGGCGAAGTGCAGACGAAGTTAGAAGCCCGATCGAACCCATAAACCCCGACAAAACCCTTCTCTGTACATTTTTCAAAACAGTGGATTTTTGTGAATTAAAAATTCTCAGAAAAACAAGCAGGAAAACCTAAGAATTACTGTGAAGTACGGTCCACTAAGTCAATAATTTGACCGCGGAACTGCGGCAAAACCATGGGTTTGGTGGCGGTTCCGCGGCCCAAATTTGGACTTAGTCCCTGAAATTTCATATATTTATTCTTAGGTCCTTTCTTCGCAATTTTTTATGGGAATTTTTTAATTCCACTCAAGTGTTAAGTTTTCTAGGGTTTTATTGGGGACTCGTTAATTTGATCGGATAATTTAACTTCATTTATGTTTTTCCGGATATTTTAGAAACTGTTAAAAAGTTCGACCGGATATAAATACCCACTTTTTCCCCTGTCAGGAAATTTCCAAGTGTTGGATCTTTCCGTAGTTTAATAACGTTTTAAGTAGTGCAAGTAATGCGATGGACCCTCTAGAAGACAACAAAACTTAACTCGATTATGTGACCGTCTTGAACTGCCCTTTGAACCTTAGGGTTTAGGGCAGTACGGCGTGCCACATGTGAGGCGTAGGCTTGACCCTTCTATGGCTGGACCGTTGGTACTGAGGCATGAAGTGAATGTTTTTAAACTTATTTCATGTGTTGAGTTGTTTCGGGAAAACTTGGGTGTTTGATTGTTCGATCGGAAAGTTTAACATTTTCTATTTATCTGGAATGTGATACAATATTTGGAATCCACAAGTAGTTATGAGATAACTGATTTGGATGTTATAAACATAGAACTTTAGTCTCACTTGATCAGTTGCCACGAAATTTTGATGTGATCAAAAGTCCGTCGCAATCACGTAGCGTACGCGGATACTCGCCGGATAAACTTAATAGACAGCTACACCCCTTAGCCCCGACCAGGTGACTGTAGGAGAACCCCGTCGCCGAAAGCATCCGTTCGGGTGCTCGCGGTAGCGGTGTTCCGCCTTGGTGCACTTCGTCGACGGTATCGGGGGTGCGGCCATCTACTAAAGTTTGCGACGAGCATTCGATCAGTTTTTCGGGAATCTTGTTGAATTGCCCGACTAGATATTGAAAAGTATTTTCGTTATAGAGACTAAAATGGGGGGTTTATAATTGTTAGGCATGCGATGTCTAAGTAATTCATTTGATTATGCATGCGATGTCTAGGGAGGTTGCGGATTCCAACTGTTGTAGTTTTACACTTTCTTTTCCGCGACCGTAAGTGTAATATGCAATATCGCCGGTTTCGTTGCTATATGCCAACGACAATTGGGATACGCATGTTTACTTATGTTGATGACATGTGATGTTATGTGTTGCTGGATATGTTATATTGGATCGTCGTGTTTGAATGGCCGGGGTTTTTTTATGTGAGATGAGTGTTTTTTCATTTTCATTCATGTAAAAACTTGTATGTAATATTCTTTTATTGGGGCTCTTCCAGGTTGCGGAAGATGTCATCTTTTGTATATTATTTACTTTTCCGCACTAGGATTGACCCAAGGAGGAGGGCACAAGTAATCGGGTTCTGGAGTCCACTGGGAGACCAACTCGAGGAGTCGAGTCCGGGTCTCCTAACTCCAGAATTGGTAGGGTTGCTTGCCGCTCTCGTAAGGGTCTAGGGGTGTGGGTTTGGCTATTCATGGCGACCGTGGAATCCGTGTTTTATACTGGCTCGTATTGAAAACACGGACGTCCTAGTATATCCGATGTTTCATATGATTCTTCTGCTGCGATATCTGTGATGTGATCATGTGATATGTTCTGTGATGAATACTGTATATGGTATATATGATATATTATATGGACGTTACTTATGTTTTACACCCGCGCTAGCCCTGCCCCGCTCTACCGTTAGTTACCTAACCTAACGGTGCACGAGGGGACATCGAGGAGAATGCGGATAGCATAAGTGTACGTCGTATTTATCTGTGATGTTTACGTAACTTAAATGATGGGACTTCATTAATATGATTAATGAAAGAAAAGAAACCTAAAGATGTTGTGGAATCGAATTTCAAAAATAAAAAACAGGTAGCTACAGTTCTTGCTTTGCACAGCGGTATATATGATATATCCTGCACCTTATTCGATGAGGAAAGGGCCGACCATCCCTTCACCGGGAGTGACCCCTTTAGCAATAACTGGCAGATGCTACACACTCGGTTTGTCTTTTGATAGCTTCTATAGTTTTTGCTTTGCACAGCGACATATATGATATATCCCGCACCTCATTCGACGAGGAAAGGGCCGACGATCCCTTCATCGGGAGTGACCCCTTTAGCAAAACTAGAAAAGCCTAAAAAACACTCCATTTCAAAATCATTTGATTCTACAACGATATCAAGTTCATTACGCAATAGGTTTTCAGAAAAACCTGTCGTAGCCCTCCGTCATTTCAGATAAGTCCTGTTTAGTATTCGTGCTACATTTGTTGACCTTGTCAAGGCGCAGTGTGCGGTAGCTAACCAGTATTTATCTGCTTATGCATATGATGCAGATTGGGTTAGGGTAGTCGTACGGCCTTGTTGACCTTGTCAAGGGTCGTGCGGGTGGGTTTGATTCAATCAAGAAATGACGGGTTGAACTTGACTTACCGTCTATGGTTTGTTGACCTTGTCAAAGTCATAGATCGTTTGGGGCAAAATATTATCAGGAATTTCAAGTGTTGAAATTTGCAATGAGATTGCATACCTTCTATGAGATAGTTGGATCCCGATACCCGCTGTGAGTAAGAGTTACTCCTGGGAGAGTTTTACACATTACAATTAGCCGATCAAGTAGGTGTCTAGAAAGGTGTTAACGAGGTTACGCCTCTGGGAAAACGAGGTTTACATTAATTAGGTTCGTGCGAAAGCACGGGGGACCTCCCTCAAAGTACCGACACTGGCCTGGCTGAAAGATTGGCGAACTTGTAGCGTGTAATTAATCCCGGCTAGTCTTTCCTTTTAGGGTTTGAAGGAAGATTTTATAAAAACAGCGGGAGCCATCCTGATTAGATAAAATAATAACCAATTTATTCTTACAAGAGCGCACGCAGAGTGTTTTCTTCTCTTTCTCTCCAGGTAGCGACCATATCACGCCTTAATCAAGATAATAAAACGGATATATTGACCGAACCCGCTTGTTATACTGAGCTGGGGAACGTTGGTCCCACTCCAACTTATAATTGTTATAAGACAGAGCAGGAAATTTGGGATTACCAGAATTTCCGTGCCGCCCAAACGAAGAAAGTGCATACTGATGCATCATCTTCGGGTGTGTTCATTACAAAGAACTGTTTCTCTGTATCCTCTACGTCCTGGGTATTTGATACCGGATCAGGATCCCAGATATGTAATCTGTTACATAGGGCTACAGAAAGGTAGAGAACTAAGAACGGGTGATAAGTTTAATGAGACAGAAAACGGTGCAAGTGTTGCAGCCAAGTCTGTTGGTCACTGTCACCCTGTATTCCAAATACATTGATTCTGAACGAATGTTATTAGATACCGAACCTGATATATAAAATCATATCAGTCTCTTTATTAGTAAAGAAATTATAAAATTTTGTATTGTTGGATAATGTTTTGAACATTTCCTATATCAAAAGTTGATCGGTTCAGGCACGTTATCTAAAAGCATTGATGTTCTAAATCAAACTATAGTTCTTAGTATACGGAACACACATAAGAGGAACAGTTCAGGAATGAACGGATCCTTCTTGAGGTATTGTAGACTAGGTCATATCAATGCGACCCGACTAGCTAAGTTGCACATAGATGCATATTTAAATCTTTTTGAATCTACATCTTGTGAAAACTTGCCTGTCATGTCACAAAGATAAGATGACCACAGCTCTGTTTATTGGAAACAGAGAAAGATTTAGTGAACTCTTGGGATTGATACATGCTGATGTATGAAAGGTCCTTTGTCTACACATGCCAAGACTGGTTCTTAGTACTTCATTACATTCTCTGATAATCTCTTAAGATTCAGACATATGTTCCTGTTGAAACACAAGTCCGAACCTTTTGAGATATTCACAGAATATAAGTTAGAAGTAGAGAACCAAAATAGAGGTAAAAGTATTATGTCCTTTGATGTGATCAGGGATGAGAATACTTGAGCATGGAAATCCTGGACTATTCTAAAGGAGAATGAGATTCTCTCTCAGCATTACTCTTCCGTATACACCATAGCACGATGGTATATCGGGGTGGAGCAATCACACCCTATATGATATGGTGTGCTCTATGATGAGTACTACTGAGTTTCCTGTTTCCTTTTGGGAGTTATGCACTTATGAAGTTGCATACCTATTGAATAGGGTTCCGATCAAATCAGTTGCCTACCACTTCATATGTGATATGGAAAGGGAAGAGCCCATATCTTAAGTTAGTTAAGATTTGGGGTTGACCGGCCTATGTCTAAAAGCAAAATCCGGACAAGCTCGAGGCCAGGTCTGTTATGTAGAACTGGAAAGGTTACAGCTATACAAACTATAGCTGATGATTTGAAAGAACCAAAGGATTCAATAGTTTCCAACGAACTTCAGCCTCTCCGCCGATCTAATAGGGTTCCTCACCCACCTGAGAGTTACTACGGTTTCTCTATGACAGTGGGAGCGAGGATTGCATCATGAGATGATGACCTAACTATTTTCGAGCAGGCCATCGAGAGTAGGGACTCTGTAAGAATGGCTGGATGCTTAGCGATCTGAGATGGAATCCATGTACACCAACAAAGTATGGACTTTGGTTGCTATATCTGAAGGGTTAAATCCCCATCAGGAGCAAGTATATCTTGAGAAGATTACTTGGTGTAGATGGAAAAGTTAAGACTTTCAAAACTAGACTTGTTAAAGGTTTTCGTCATCGACCAGGCGTGGATAATGATGAAACCTTTTCCAGTGGCTATGCTTAAGTCCATCCGGATCCTACTTGCTACGGCTGCATACCATGACTACGATATCTGGTGGTTTGGTGTCATGACTGCTTTTTTAAATGATGTTTTAGAAGAGAACGTCTGTAAGTACACAGCCAGAGGGCTTCGTAGACAGTGGGAGCAGCGGAAACGTGTGCAAGTTGCTTTATAGGATAAAGCAGGCATCGCGGAGTTGGAACGTCTGTTTTGATGTAGTAGTCAAAGAGTTTGACATCATCAAAATGGTTGATGAACCTTGTATAAACAAAAAGGTAGTAGGGAGTATGGTGACGATCCTCGTAGAGTACGTGGATGACATGCTCTTGATAGGGAAGGAGTTTCCTATGCTACGCTCTGTCAATCTCCGCTTATCACAAAGATTCTCCATATAGGATCAAAGCGATACCTCCTGAATCCTGGATTTTGGATCTATGAGATAGATCTAAATGGATGTTAGGATTCTCACTAGATATAGTGAGATGGTATCAATCGATCCTGGGGAGAATCACTGGAAAGGTTCCAGGCTGATAAAGACGACTGAATATCAGTCACAGGCTTGTCTATACACTCAGTAGAGGGACGGTATGTTGGAAATGTTCCAAGAGAGATACCGTGGTATACTAGATGATAAAGGATGGATACATCGCTACTTAAGATGCTACCAAAGAGGAAGTCTGGGTGTATATTAGTTCATGAGATGAACATCGTTCCTACCATTGTGAGACAATGGAGTTGTGGCTTATGCCTAGGAACGCCCGTCCCATCAGTGATCCAGACATATTCTAAGGCAGTATCACCTGATCATGGAGATGGTTGATCTCCAGGGTGATCGAGGTTAGGAGAGTAGACTCAGAGGACAACACGGCGGATCCACTCACAAAGGCCTTTTCCCAGAGAGAGACTTTTATGGGATGGTTGAGTATGAGATAGTACTGTAGGGTTCCTAGGCACACTATAGAGGTCTCACAAGGCATCAACCATGCCAATTTCAAATTTTATGGGTGCCGAGAAACCCTAATACGGATCGTTGACCAGAAGTTTAGGCGATATATGAATCTAGTTAACAACTTAACTAAAGATAAGAAGCTACAACCTTTGTAGATCCAGATATCCACTTCCTTAGCTCCACGTAGGCGTCCTCTCGCTGTCCATCTCGAATCCCGGACTCAATCGTTGGCTTGATCGGAGAAATGGGCGGACTAGGTCGTCGGCTTCATGCCGAAGATGATCTACGTTGAGGCATCACAAGTTCAAGCTCCGACTTCACAAAGTTGTGAAACTTGTGAAGAAAACACCCAAAACAACTTGGCAAGAGGTAGAGGGTGAAGAAATAGGAGGTGGGTTCACTTTAGAATTGGATTTCTCTCACTTTAGCTCAAGTTGCCATTGATGGACTTAAGCTTTTCTTGAAGAAGAAGATGATGAAGAAGAAGAAAGAATATGATAAGTGTTGAATTAAAATGAAAATAAATCAATACTTATCATAAGCTAACTAAGGTTAAGTGTAGAGAATAGACCATGGTAAGTGGGAATGGTTAGGGTTAAGCATGAAGACAAATGGTCTCTTTAGTCAAAGCTTCATGAAGCTTCAACAAGCTTCATGATAAAAAGAAACCATTTTCTTTTCTTTTATCTATTTAAATAAAAAAGAAAGGATAAATAAATAGATGAATAACACAAAACCCTAACCATGGTTTAATTCTTTGCACAAACCCAAGTAAGTATGTATCATCAAACATGATACAATCAAGTGCACACAAAAGCATATCATATATACAATGTGCACTTCAAGTGAGAAAATCCTTTTAAAATGAACCAATACTAGTTAATGCAAATTAATATATCAAATATACAATTATACATTAAATCATTAAATCAACACTTGATTCAATTATCCAGTCATGTCGCACATAACCGACTAGTATACAATGTATCGATTTATCGAATCAATGATTCGATAACTAGGTTATATCGCATACAACCAATCGAAACATTCATCACGAGAATGAAATACGGTATCACATACACGCATTATTCTCGGTCCCGCACATATCTCATATGCGCTCCTATTTCGTTTCGCTTGAGCCAGGAAACCTCTGTGTAGGACTCTAAAGACTCGTCAATACGCCGGTAGCAGATGATGATCATATCAAGCACCCACAAGCCGCAAGCGGTCTGCTAAACGTAACGGCCATCCGGGTATTGAGCGATCAGAAGATCGACGAGCTAGCCCGCTCACACTCCTGTGAATCCAACCAGTAACACTTACCGTACAGTCAGGTCTATTCGTCTGATATGTCGCATATCAAGTCTAGGGGTGGTATACGTCAGACCCCAATAACCGATAAGTCGTGCCGATGTGAGGCTCATAACGGGCGAGAAACTACTGGTAACACTTACCAGCAAATCTCTGATGAGCCCTGGCCAGGGACTTCCCTGTTACGGCCAATCGAGCACAGCGCAACATCAACCCCCAATACCGGGAGAGACGAAACCCCTCCTATCGCTCATTGCCTCCATGTGACTCGGGACTGTACCCAAAGACCACCGTTTTGCACGTCCTCATGGACGTGGTAAGGTGGAGATCAAAGCACAGTGGGAATCACACAAGACACTATGACGATCTCGGGTCTACAGACTAACCTGTACAAGTGTCACCTGAGAACTGCCATCTGACGTGAGGTATAATACCATCTGGGAGTTCTCGGCGAGTCCGTCCAGTGTACCCAGTCTCCACTGAGCACCCGTATACCATTTGTGATGTCAAACACCAATGGATATGGGATCATCCATCGTCCATCTCATGGGTCGAGAAGCGTATACGCTAGTCTACACTGGTATATCGATGCCCTGTCTCGATACACCCACGACTAGGGACCTTGAAGGATGTACTTATAGACTACCATGTCCCCACTAGTATGATCTGCATCATAGCCCAGGTAGTCAAGTGCACATCCTAAGGGCTTTATCAACATGTAACTATAAGACAGTTTAAAGAGACAAATGTACATGTTAAGATAAAGAGCAACCAAATAGCATACTATCATATCGAGCAAGAAAGTCATCTATATATATGTCCAAGCATCCAATATAATATACATCATCTGTACAATACTGGCCTCTAGGGCATACATACAACTAACAATCTCCCACTTGCACTAGGGCCAGCTGCTGTAGTATCGCATACCGAGCATCCCGAAGAGTCTCTCAAACTGTATCTGGGGAATGGCCTTCGTGAGTGGATCCGCCGTGTTGTTCTTCGTGTCAACCCTCCTGACGTCGATCTCCCGGCGATCAACTATCTCCCGGATCAGGTGATACCGCCTTAGAATATGCCTGGATCGCTGATGGGACCTGGGTTCCTTGGCCAAAGCCACCACTCCATTGTTATTGCAATACAAAGGTATTGGATGCTCAATGGATGGAACCACTCCAAGTTCAGTAATGAACTTCTTGATCCAGACAGCCTCTTTGGCAGCATCGTTGGCAGCGATGTATTCAGCCTCCATCGTCGAGTCTGCCACGGTTTCCTGCTTGGAACTCTTCCAGCTAACCACCCCTCCGTAAAGGGTAAAGACAAATCCCGACTGCGACTTAGAGTCGTCCTTATCACTCTGGAAGCTCGAATCGGTAAAGGACACCACTTGGAGTTCTCCGTTACCATACACCAAGAGCATCTCTTTAGTCCTTTGTAAGTACTTGAGAATGCTCTTCACAGCTATCCAGTGACTCTCTCCAGGATCAGCTTGATACCTGCTCACTACACTTAGTGAGTATGCTACATCAGGTCTGGTACATAGCATCGCATACATGATAGAGCCTACAGCCGAAGTATAGGGTATCCCTTGCATGCGAGCTCTCTCCAAATCAGTCTTGAGAGACATCTCTTTCGAGAGAGTGACTCCAGAGATCGTGGGCAAGTTCCCACGCTTGGATTCTTCCATACTAAACCTCTTTAGTATGGTGTCAATGTACCTGGATTGGGACAATCCCAATATCCGTTTGGATCTATCTCTATAGATCCTAATTCCCAATATGCAGGAGGCATCACCAAGATCTTTCATTAAGAATCTTTGTGATAAGAAGAGCTTAACCGATTGCAGCATAGGAATATCATTTCCTATCAAGAGTATGTCGTCCACGTACAATACGAGGAAAACAACCTTACTCTCTGCCACCTTCCTGTAGATACAAGGTTCATCTGGGTTTTTGACGAAATCAAACTCTTTGATAACGACGTCAAAGCAGATGTTCCAACTCCGTGATGCTTGCTTTAATCTATAAATGGATTTAAGCAGCTTGCACACCTTCCCGCTGCTCCCACTGTCTACGAAGCCCTCTGGCTGAGTCATGTACACGCACTCTTCTAAATCACCATTTAGAAAGGCGGTCTTAACATCCATTTGCCAGATTTCGTAATCATGATATTCAGCGATGGCAAGCATGATCCGGATGGATTTAAGCATAGCCACTGGAGAAAAGGTTTCGTCATAGTCCACACCTGGTCTTTGACGAAAACCCTTTGCAATAAGTCTAGCTTTGAAAGTCTCCACTTTCCCATCTACACCAAGTTTTTTCTTGAAGATCCACTTGCTCCCGATGGGTTTTACCCCTTCAGGAGCAACTTCCAAAGTCCATACTTTGTTGGTGTACATGGATTCCATCTCGGACCGCATAGCATCCAGCCATTTCACTGAGTCCCTACTCGTGATGGCCTGCTCGAAGCTAGTTGGGTCATCATCCTCCATGATGCAATCCTCGCTCCCACCATCCATGAGAAAACCATAGTATCTCTCAGATTGGCGAGGAACCCTACTAGATCGGCCGAGAGGCTGAGGTTCATTGGGAGCTACTGAATCTTCTGGTTCCACCAAATCTTCAGTTACGGTTTGTGTATCTGGAACTTCTTCCAGCTCAACCACTTTGCCACTAATTTCTTTTTCAAGGAATTCCTTTTCTAAAAATGTGGCATGTTGAGCAACAAACACTTTTTGTTCCTCACTGTGGTAGAAAAAATACACATAGGAGTTCTTTGGATATCCCACAAATTTGCAAAGAACTGACCGTGCCTCGAGCTTGTCCGGATTTTGTCTTTTGACATAGGCTGGACAACCCCATTTCTTAACTTGTTTAAGATATGGCCTCTTCCCACTCCATATCTCATATGGTGTGGTAGGTGCAGATTTAGATGGAACTTGATTCAATAGGTATGCTGCTGTCTCCAGTGCATATCCCCAGAAGGAAATAGGTAACTCAGATGTGCTCATCATAGAGCGCACCATATCTAATAGGGTGCGGTTCCTCCGTTCTGATACACCGTTGTGCTGTGGTGTATATGGAGGAGTCAGCTGAGAGAGAATCCCATTCTCTTTTAGGAAGTCCAGGAATTCATTGCTTAAGTATTCTCCTCCTCGATCAGATCGAAGGATTTTAATACTTTTTCCGGTTTGGTTCTCGACTTCTTGTTTATATTCTCTAAATTTCTCAAAAGCATCTGATTTGTGTTTCATCAGGAACACATATCCGAATCTAGAGAGATCGTCAGTGAATGTAATGAAGTATGAAGAACCATCCCTGGCATGTGTAGACATAGGACCGCATACATCACTATGTATCAGTCCTAAGAGTTTGGTAACTCTTTCTCCGTGTCCCGTAAACGGAGTTTTGGTCATCTTGCCTTTGAGACATGACTGGCAAGTGTCATAAGATGAAAATTCGAATGGTTTCAAATATCCATCCTTATGCAACTTAGCCAGTCGTGTCGCATTGATGTGACCCAGTCTACAATGCCACAAGAAGGATTCGTTCAGTTCAGAACTCTTCCTCTTGTGTGTGTTTGTTATACTTAGAACTGTGGATTGATTTAGAACATAAATGCCATTGCACAACGTGCCTGATCCAACCAGCTTTTGGTTACGGAAAATGTTCATAACATTATCCTGTAATACAAAATTATATCCCTCTTTACTTAATAAATAAACTGATATAATGTTGCATATCAGGTTCGGCATGTAATAGCATTCGTTCAGAACCAATGTATTACCTGTTGGTAATGCAAGGTGATATTCCCGACAGTCTTAACTGCAACTATTGCACCATTTCCAACTCTAATGTCTTTATCACCTTCTCCAAGTTCTCTACCTTTCCTAAGCCCATGTAACTGATTACATATATGGGATCCCGACCCGGTATCTAATACCCAGGACGTAGAGCAAATGGAGAAACAGTTCTCTGTAACGAACACACCCGAAGAAAATGCATCAACATGTACTTTCTTCATTCGGGTGGCATGGGAATCCTGGTATTCCCCCATATCCTGTTCATTCCTATAACTCTTATAAGAAAGAACGGAACCAACGTTCCCCAGCACAGTATAACATGCGGGTTCGGTCAATACATCCATATTATTATCTTCATTAGGGCATGAAATGGTCGCTACCTGGAGAGAGAGAGAAGAAAACACTTTAGCGTATGCTCGTGCAAGATCAGATTGGTTATTATCTTATCTAATCAGGATGGCTCCCACTGCTTTTTATCAAATCTTCCTTCAAACCCTAAAAGGAAAGACTAGCCGGGATTAATTACAGACTACAAGTTCGCCAATCTTTCAGCCAGGCCAGTGTCGGTGCTTTGAGGGAGGTCCCCCGTGCTTTCGCACGAACCTAATTAATGTAAACCTCGTTTTCCCAGAGGCGTAACCCCGTTGACACCTTTCTAGACACCTACTTGATCAGCTAATTGTAATGTGTAAAACTCTCCCAGGAGTAACTCTTACTCGCAGTGGGTATCGGGATCCAACTATCTTATAGAAGGTATGCAATCTCATTGCAAATTTCAACACTTGAAACTCCCGATAATATTTTTCCCCAAACGATCTATGACCTTGACAAGGTCAACAAACCATAGACCGTAAGTCAAGTTCAACCCGTCATTTCTTGATTGAATTAAACCCACCCGCACGACCCTTGACAAGGTCAACAAGGCCGTACGACTACCCTAACTCAATCTGCATCATATGCATAAGCAGATAAATACTGGTTAGCTACCGCACACTGCGCCTTGACAAGGTCAACAAACGCAGCACGAATACTAAACAGGACTTATCTGAAATGACGGAGGGCTACGACAGGTTTTTCTTAAAACCTATTGCGTAATTAACTTGATATCGTTGTAGAATCAAATGAAGTTTTGAAATGGAGTGATTTTGAGGCTTTTCTAGTTTTGCTAAAGGGGTCACTCCCGGTGAAGGGATCGTCGGCCCTTTCCTCGTCGAATGAGGTGCGGGATATATCATATATATCACTGTGCAAAGCAGAAACTATAGAAGCAATCAAAAGTCAAACCGAGTGTGTAGCATCTGCCAGTTATTGCTAAAGAAGTCACTCCCGGTGAAGGGATCTCGGTCCTTTCCTCATCGAATAAGGTGCAGGATATATCACATATACCGCTGTGCAAAGCAAGAACTGTGGCTACCCTTTTTTTTTATTTAAAATTTGATTCTACAACATCTTAGGTTTCTTTTCTTTCATTAATCACATTAATGAAGTCCCATCAATTAAATACCTAAACATCACAGATAAGTATGACGTACACTTATGCCATCCGCATTCGCCTCGATGTCCCCTCGTGCACCGTTAGGTTAGGTAACTAACGACAGAGCAGGGCAGGGCTAGTGCGGGTGCAAAACATAAGTAACGTCTATATAATATATCATATATACTATATACTGTATCTATCACAGAACATCACATGATCACATCACAGATATCGCAGCAGAAGAAACATATGAAACATTGGATATACTAGGACGTCCGTGTTTTCAATACGAGCCAGTATAAAACACGGATTCCACGGTCGTGATGAATAGCCAATCCTACACCCCTAGACCCCTACGAGAGCGGCAAGCAACCCTGCCAATTCTAGGGTTAGGAGACCCGGACTCGACTCCTCGAGTTGGTCTCCCACTGGACCCCAGAACCCGGTTACTTATGCTCCCCTCCTTGGGTCTATCCTAATGCGGAAAAGTAAATAATATACAAAGGGTGACAGCTTCCGCAACCTGGAAGTGCCCCAAATAAAAGAATATTACATACAAGTTTTTACATGAATGAAAATGAAAAACACTCATCTCACATAAAAAACCCCGGCAATTCAAACACGACGATCCAATATAACATATCCAGCAACACATAAAATCACATGTCATCAACGTAAGTAAATATGCGCATCCCAATTGTCGTTGACATATAGCAACGAAACCGGCGATATCACATATTACACTTACGGTCACAGAAAAGAAAATGCAAAACTACAACAATTGGAATCCGCAACCCTTTAGACATCGCATGTCTAATCAGATGAAGTACTTAGACATCACATGCCTAACAGTTATAAACCCCGCATTTTAGTCTCAATATCGAAAACTCTTTTCAATATCAAGTGAAACTAAACCGCTAGATTTATAACATTCATCCATTTATCTCATAACTGTTTGTGAATTCCAATTATTGTATCCCATTCCGGATAAATAGAAAATATTAAACTTTCCGATCGAACATTCGAACACCCAAGTTTTCCCGAAACCGTCCAACACATGAAATAGGTTCAAGGACATTCACTTCATGCCTCAGTACCAACTGTCCAGCCGTAGAAGGGTCAAGCCAACGCCTCACATGTGGCACGCCGTACTGCCCCAAACCCGAAGGTTCAAAGGGCAGTTCAAGACGGTCACATAATCGAGTTAAGGTTTTTTGTCTTCTAGAGGGACCATCGCGTTACTTGCACTACTCAGAACGTCTTTAAACCACAGAAAGATCCAACACTTGGAAATTTCCCGACAGGGGAAAAAGTGGGTATTTATATCCGGTCGAACTTTTTAACATATTCAAAAATATCCGGAAAACACATAGACAAAGTTTGATAATCCGATCAAAATACCGAGTTCCTAATACAACCCAGAAAACTCAACTCTTGAGTGATATTTAAAAATTCCCAGAAAATCCAGCATCAGAAAAGAGGAATTACTGTGCAAAAATTATAGGGCATTGTGACCATACGGCCGCGGAACCGCCGCAGAAGCCATGCTTCTGCCGCGGTTCCGCCGTGGGTTGATGGAATTGGGTTGTCGAATTTCACAGTAACTCTTAGAAATTCCTGCTGATTTTTCTGCATATTTTTAATTCACAAAATTCCCAGATTTTCAAAAATGTACAGAGAGCATGTTTTGTTTTAGGGTTTCGGTTCGATCGGACTTCTAACTCCGTATACACATCGCCTAAGGCTCTATCTAGGCTCTGATACCACTGTAGGGTTCCTAGGCACACTATAGAGGTCTCACAAGGCATCAACCATGGCAATTTCAAATTTTATGGGTGCCGAGAAACCCTAATACGGATCGTTGACTAGAAGTTTAGGCGATATATGAATCTAGTTAACAACTTAACTAAAGATAAGAAGCTACAACCTTTGTAGATCCGGATATCCACTTCTTTGGCTCCACGTAGGCGTCCTCTCGCTGTCCATCGCGAATCCCGGACTTAATCGTCGGCTTGATCGGAGAAATGGGCGGACTAGGTCGTCGGCTTCGTGCCGAAGATGATCTACGTCGAGGCATCAAAAGTTCAAGCTCCGACTTCACAAAGTTGTGAAACTTGTGAAGAAAACACCCAAAACAACTTGGCAAGAGGTAGAGGGTGAAGAAATAGGAGGTGGGTTCACTTTAGAATTGGATTTCTCTCACTTTAGCTCAAGTTGCCATTGATGGACTTAAGCTTTTCTTGAAGAAGAAGATGATGAAGAAGAAGAAAGAATATGATAAGTGTTGAATTAAAATGAAAATAAATCAATACTTATCATAAGCTAACTAAGGTTAAGTGTAGAGAATAGACCATGGTAAGTGGGAATGGTTAGGGTTAAGCATGAAGACAAATGGTCTCTTTAGTCAAAGCTTCATGAAGCTTCAACAAGCTTCATGATAAAAAGAAACCATTTTCTTTTCTTTTATCTATTTAAATAAAAAAGAATGGATAAATAAATAGATGAATAACACAAAACCCTAACCATTATCATAACCATGGTTTAATTCTTTGCACAAACCCAAGTAAGTATGTATCATCAAACATGATACAATCAAGTGCACACAAAAGCATATCATATATACAATGTGCACTTCAAGTGAGAAAATCCTTTTAAAATGAACCAATACTAGTTAATGCAAATTAATATATCAAATATACAATTATACATTAAATCATTAAATCAACACTTGATTCAATGATCCGGTCATGTCGCACATAACCGACTAGTATACAATGTATCGATTTATCGAATCAATGATTCGATAACTAGGTTATATCGCATACAACCAATCGAAACATTCATCGGGCGAATGAAATACGGTATCACATACACGCATTATTCTCGGTCCCGCACATATCTCATATGCGCTCCTATTTCGTTTCGCTTGAGCCAGGAAACCTCTGTGTAGGACTCTAAAGACTCGTCAATACGCCGGTAGCAGATGATGATCATATCAAGCACCCACAAGCCGCAAGCGGTCTGCTAAAACGTAACGGCCATCCGGGTATTGAGCGATCAGAAGATCGACGAGCTAGCCCGCTCACACTCCTGTGAATCCAACCAGTAACACTTACCGTACAGTCCGGTCTGTTCGTCTGATATGTCGCATATCAAGTCTAGGGGTGGTATACGTCAGACCCCAATAACCGATAAGTCGTGCCGATGTGAGGCACATAACGGGTCGAGAAACTACTGGTAACACTTACCAGCAAATCTCTGATCAGCCATGGCCAGGGACTTTCCTGTTACGGCCAATCGAGCACAGCGCAACATCAACCCCTAATACCGGGAGAGACGAAACCCCTCCTATCGCTCATTGCCTCCATGTGATTCGGGACTGTACCCAAAGACCACCGTTTTGCACGTCCTCATGGACGTGGTAAGGTGGAGATCAAAGCACAGTGGGAATCACACAAGACTCTATGACGATCTCGGGTCTACAGACTAACCTGTACAAATGTCACCTGAGAACTGCCATCTGACGTGAGGTATAATACCATCTGGGAGTTCTCGGCGAGTCCGTCCAGTGTACCCAGTCTCCACTGAGCACCCGTATACCATCTCTGATGTCAAACACCAATGGATATGGGATCATCCATCGCCCATCTCATGGGTCGAGAAGCGTATACGCTAGTCTACACTGGTATATCGATGCCCTGTCTCGATACACCTACGACTAGGGACCTTGAAGGATGTACTTATAGACTACCATGTCCCCACTAGTATGATCTGCATCATAGCCGAGGTAGTCAAGTACACATCCTAAGGGCTTTATCAACATGTAACTATAAGATAGTTTAAAGAGACAAGTGTACATGTTAAGATAAAGAGCAACCAGATAGCATACTATCATATCGAGCAAGAAAGTCATCTCTATATATGTCCAAGCATCCAATATAATATACATCATCTGTACAATACCGGCCTCTAGGGCTTACATACAACTAACAACTACAACCACTGCTACCAGATGGCCCTAGTGCAAGTGGGAGATTGTTAGTTATATGTATACCCTAGAGGCCATTACTATACATAGGATGTATATTGTAGTGGATGCTTGGACATATATAGGGAGGACTTTCTTGCTCGACATGATAGTATGCTATCCGGTTGCTCTTTATCTTAACGTGTATGCTGATTGTCTCACTGTTACATGTTAGTAAAGCCCTTAGGATGTGTACCTGACTACCTGGACTATGATGCGGATCATACTAGTAGGGACATGGTAGTCCATAAGTACATCCTTCAAGGTCCCTAGTCGTGGGTGTATCGAGACGGGGCATCGATATACCAGAGTAGACTAGCGTATACCTTCTCGACCCATACAGATGGGCGATGGATGATCCCATATCCATTGGTGTTTGACATCAGAGATGATATACGGGTGCTCAGTGGAGACTGGGTACACTGGACGGACTCGCCGAGAACTCCCAGCTGGTATTATACCTTACGTCAGATGGCAGTTCTCTGGTGGCACTGGTACAGGTTAGTCTATAGACCCAAGATCATCATAGAGTCTTGTGTTATTCCCACTGTGCTTTGATTTCCACCTTACCACGTCTAAGAGGGCGTGCAAAACGTTGGTTTTTGGGTACAGTCCTTCATTTTTCTTTTTGGAATTAATCCATAATTCCTTTCTTTCTTCTTCTTCATCTTCTTCATGAAGAGAAGAAAACCTAGCTAGAAAATTCTAAGTGATGAATCCAAGTGAGAAATCAAAATCCAAAGTGAACCAACTTCCTATTTCATCATCCTCTATCACTTGCCATGTAGTAGAGGCTGTTTTCTTCACAAGTTTCTTGACCTAGTGATGTTGGAGCTTGAGTTTGAGTCGCCTCGACGTAAATCATCTTCGGCATCGAAGTCAACGACCTAGCCCGCTCGTTTCTCCGATGAAACCATCGCTAGAGTCCAGGTTCCGATGGTCGCAGCGAAGGGACATCGTCACGGAGCTATGGAGGTGGAGGACCGGATCTACACAGGTTGTATTTCCGCTCACTTAGTGTAAATGTGATTTACTTTCATTTCGTTTCGCCTAAACTCAAGTTAACGATCTAGTTTACGGTTTCTCGGCACCGGAAAATTGTAATTTGGCATGGTTGATGCCTTGTGGAACCACTTTAGTGTGCCTAGGAACCCTACAGATACAATACTTGGAATCAACACTGGTTTGAATGTTATAAATCTAGCAGTTTAGTCTTATTTGATCGGTTGCCACGGGATTTTGATGTGATCAAAAGTCCGTCGCAATCACGTAGCGTACGCGGATACTCGCCGGGTAACCATATTAGATAGCCATGCCCCATAGTCCTGACCAAGTGACTATAGGAGAACCCCATTGCCAAAAGCATCCGTTCGGGTGCTCACGACAGCGGTGTTCCGCCTTAGTGCACTTCGTCGACGGTATCAGGGGATGTGGCCGTCTACTAAAGTTTCCGACGAGCATTCGATCAGGATGTCGGGAATCTTGTTGAATTGCCCGACTTAATATTGAAAAGTGTTTTCGAGATCGAGACTAAAATGCGGTGTTTATAATTGTTAGGCATGCAATGTCTAAGGAATTCATATGGTTAGGTATGAAATCCAAAGTATGAGATGCGTTGGGTTTATGATGTCTAAGGTGGTTGCGGATTCCAACTGTTGTAGTTTTTCATTTTCTTTTCTGCGACCGTAAGTGTAATATGAGGTATATCGCCGGTTTCGTTGCTATATGTCAACGACAATTAGGATACGTATATTTACTTACGTTGATGACATGTGATGTTATGTGTTGCTGTGATATGTTATATTGGATCGTCGTGTTTTGAATAGCCGCGGTTTTTATGTGAGATGAGAGTTTTTCATTTTAATTCATATAAAATTCATTATATGTAATATTCTTTTATTGGGGCACTTCTGGGTTGAGGATGATGTCACCATTGTATATTATTTACTTTTCCGCATTAGGATAGACCGAAGGCGAGGAGCATAAGTAACCGGGTTCTAGAGTCCAGTGGGAGACCATCTCGAGGAGTCGAGACCGGTTCTACTAACTCTAGAATTGGTAGGGTTGCTTGCCGCTCTTGTAGGGGTCTAGGGAAGTGGGTTGGCTATCCATTACGACCGTGGAATCCGTGTTTTATACAGGCTTAATTTAAAACACGGAAATCTTAGTTTATCCAATATTTCATATGTTATTTTCTGCTGCTCTGTGATGTGATCACTGTGATATGCTTAGATGAATGCCTATATATTATATATATGAGATATAATTAATATTGTTGCTTTCATTTCATATGTGATGCTTGGGAAGCATAATTAATGGGACTTCATTAATGAGATTAATAAAATAAAAGAAACCTAAAGGTGTTGTAGAAATTTGTCTCGAAAACTAGTAGCTCTAGTTCTTGCTTTGCATAGCTGTATTCCTTATAGAATATCCAGCACCTTATTCGATAAGGAAAGAGCCGAGATCCCTTCACCTGGAGTGACCTCTTTAGCGAAACTAGCAGATGCTACACACTCGGTTTGTCTTTTGATTGCTTCTATAGTTTCTGCTTTGCATAGTGGTATTTATGAAATATCCTGCACCTTATTCGATAAGGTAAGAGCCGAGATCCCTTCACTGGGAATGACCTCTTTAGCAAAACTAGTAAAAGCTTAAAAAACACTCCATTTAAATCACTCGATTCTACGACGATATCAAGTTCATTACGCAAAAGGTTTTCTTAAAAACCTGTCATAGCCCTCCGTCATTTCAGCTATGTACTTCATAGTACTCGTGCTACGTTTGTTGGATTTCGTCAAGGTGTAGTGTGCGGTAGCTATTTATGCTTATCTGCATAAGCATATAATGCGATTGAGTTAGGGTAGTCGTGCGACTTTGTTGGCTTTCGTCAAGGATCGTGCGGGTGGGTTTAATTCAATCAGAAAATGTACGAGTTGATTTTGAATAGTAGCCTATGGTTTGTTGGCTTTCGTCAAGGTCATAGAATGCTAGGGGTAAAATATTATCGGGATTTTCAAGTATTGAAATTTGCAATGAGATTGCATACCTTCTATGAGATAGTTGGATCCCGATACCCACTGTGAGTAAGAGTTACTCCTGGGAGAGTTTTACACATCACAATTAGCCGATCAAGTAAGTGTCTAGAAAGGTGTTAATGGGGTTATGCCTCTGGGAAAATGAGGTTTATTTTAATTAGGTCCGTGCGAAAGCACGGGGAATCTCCCTCAAAGTACCGGCACTGGCCTTGCCGAAAGATTGGTTGTAGGGTGTAATTAATCCCGGCTAGTCTTTTCGTTTAGAGTTTGAAGAAGATTTGACTAATACAGTGGGAGCCATCCTGATTAGATAAAATAATAACCAATCTAATCTTGCAAAAGCATACGCTGAGTATTTTCTTCTCTCTCTCTCTCCAGGTAGCGACCATGTCACGCCTTAATCAAGATAATAATACGGATGTATTGACCAAACTCGCTTGTTATACTGAGCTGGGGAACGTCGGTCCCGCTCCCACATATAATTTTTATAAGACCGAGCAGGAAATAGGTGATTACCAGGATTCCCGTACCACCCAAACGAAGAAAGTGCATGATGATGCATATTCTTCAGGTATGTTCATTACCGAGAACTGTTTTTCAGTATCCTCTAAATCCTGGGTATGAAATACCGGATCAGGATCCCACATATGTAAACTGTTATATGGGCTACAGATAGATAGAGAACTGAGAATGGGTGATAAGTTTTAAGAGTTAGAAACGGTGCAAGTGTTGCAGCCAAGTTGTTGGAAGTTATCACCCTGTATTACCAAATACATTGATTCTGAACGAATGTTATGTAGGGTTAGCTTAGCACCTTGGCAAGGTTTAGGAAAGCATCAATCATGCTAATTTAAAATTTTAGGGTGCTAAACAAACCATAACCAAGATCTTAACTAGAGAATAAGGGTTAAACATAATATGTAAACAACTTTACATCTAAGTGAATACAGAATACAACCTTTGTAGATCGGTCCTTCACTTCTAAAGCTCCGTGTAGTAGTCCCTTCGTGCCTATTAGCGAACATCCGTACTCTAGTAAGGATCACATGAAGAAATGAACAAGCTTGCTCAATACCTTCGAAGCCGAAAATAATCTACGTCGAAAGGACTCAAGCTCATGCTACCTCTTCACTAATAGTGAGATTAGTGAAGCAAACACCCTAAACTAAATGGCTAATAGTGGAGGATGATGAAGTAGGAATATTGCTCACTTTTTCTCATTTTATTTCATCACTTTGTCAAAAGCTAGAAAGCTTTAACAGGAAGAAGAAGATGAAGTGATGAAGTGATGAAAGAATCATTCTCTTTGTTTCAAATGCAACCATGGGTGAGTATATCGCATATACTAACTCATGTAGAGATTTAACTATGGTGTATGGTTAATGGTTAGGTCAACAAATATCTTAAGTAAAAACAAAGAAGTGGACTTTGGTCAAAGCTTATCCACAAGCTTCTCCAAGCTTCTAGCAATGAGTCATTTTCACTAATTTGTAATTACTTAATGATAAATAAAACCATAACATCAACCTAGCATGGTGTGAGTCTCATACATACTTGTTGCATGTGTAACCTAGCATGACACACTAAAATATATCACATATATTCATGTGTGCAAAAACAATACAATTAATATATATCACATATATATTAATGTATCATAAATGAGAAAAATGAATACTTAAGTGAGCCAATATTAGTTAATGTAATTTAATATATCAAATATATATAATTATACATTAAATTATTAAATCAACACTTGATTTAATAATCCGGTCATATTTCATATGACCGACCGATATACAAATCGCGAGAATAGAATGCGGTATTACATACACGCATTAATCTCGGTCCCGCACATATCACATATATGCTCTTACTCCATTTCGCATGAACCAGGAAACCTTTGTGTAGGACTCTAAAGACTCGTCAATATGCCGACAGTAGGTGATGATCATATCAAACACCCACAAGCCGCAAGCAGTCTGCTAAACGTAACGGCCACCCGGGTATTGAGCGATCAGAAGGTCAACAAGCAAGCCTGCTATAACTCCTGTGAATCCAATCAGTAACACTACCGTACAGTCCGGTCTCTTCATCAAATATGTCTCATATCAGAGCCTAGGGGTGGTATAGCGTCAGACCCCAATAGCCTGATATGTCATGCCGATGCAAGGTCCATAACGGTTCGAGAAACAACTGATAACAATTACCAGTAAATCTCAGCAACCCTAACCAGGGATTTCAAGTTATGGCCAATCGAGCATAGCGCTACATCAACTCCCAATACCGGGAGTGACAAAACCACTCCTATCGCTCATTGCCTCCATGTGACTTGGGACCGTACCCGAAAACTACCTTTTTGCACGATCTCTTGACCGTGTTATGGTGGAAATCAAAGCACAGTTGGAATCACACAAGACTCTATGATGATCTTGGGTCTACAGACTAACCTGTACCAGTGTCACCAGAGAACTGCAATCCAATGATAAGTATAATACCATCTAGAAGTTCTCAACGAGTCCGTTCAGTGTACCCAGTCTCCACTGAGAACCCGTATACCTTCTATGGATATGGGATCATCCATCGCCCATCATATGGGTCGAAAAGCACATACGCTAGTCTACTCTTGAATATCGATGCCCTGTATCAATACTCCTTCGACTAGGAACTATTATAGGGTGTACTTGTAGAAAACCCTTGGCCCCACTAATATGATCTCCATCATAGTCCTAGTAGTCAAGTACACATCCTAAGGGCTTTGTCAACATGTGAATGCAAGACAGCATTACCTATACCAGTCAACATGTTAAAACAAAGAGCAACTAGATAGCATACTATCATATCGAGCAAGAAAGTCGTCCCTTTATATGTCCAAGCATCCACTACAATATACATCCCATGTACCGTAATAGCCTCTAGGCCATACATATAACTAACAATCTCCCACTTGCACTAAGGCCATATGTTGTAGTATCCAATACCCAACAATATAGCAGTGGTTGTAGTATCCCATACTCAACCATCCCAAAATCTCTCAAATAGTATTTGGGAAAGCATGCCTCGGTGAGTGGATCCTCCATGTTAACCTCAAAATCTACTCTCCTTACCTCGATCCCTTGGAGATCAACCATCTCTCTGATTAGGTGATACTTGCCTCAGTGTATGTCTGGAAAGCTTATGGGACCTTCGTTCCTAGGACAAAACCAAAACACCATTGTTATCATAATAACAGTTATTGGACACTCAATGGTAGGAACCATGTACATTTCATGAACAAGAAATGTCCAGACGGCCACTTTGGTAGTATCGTTGGTAGCAATGTATTTAGCCTTTATCGTCTAGTATGTCTCGGTATCTAGCATGGAACTCTTCCAACATTCCGTCCCTCTACCGAAGGCAAAGACAATGCCTGCGACTGACTCTCAGTCGACCTTATCACTCTGGAAGTTCGAACCAAGAACTTTCTTTTAGTGCTTCTCAAGTACTTAAGAATGTCCTCGACAGCTGTCCACTGATTCTCCCAAGATCCGATTGATTCCTAATTGTTGGATATATGTATGCCCTAGAGGCCATTATGTGATAGTGGATGTATCTATACATGTATATATATTCAGTTTGCATTCTTTCTCGACATGATAGTATGCTATCTGGTTCTTCTTTATCTGACATGTTTATTTGATCATGCTTCTATTCATTCATACATGCTGATAAAGCCCTGAGGATATCGGCTTGACTACTCTGATTATGATGGAGATTATACTAGTGGGACATCTGTAGTCTATAAGCATATCCTGGATCGTCCCTAGTCGTAGGTATATCGAGACGGGGCATTGATATACCAGAGTAGACTAGCGTATATGATACTAGACCCATACGATGGGCGATGAATGTTCCCACATTCATCGATGTTTGACATCAAGATTATTTACGGGTGCTCAGTGGTGACTGGGTACACTGGACGGACTCACCGAGAACTCCTATATGGAATTATATCTATCGTCGGATAGCAGTTCTCAGGTTAGTCTGTAGACCCGAGATCGTCATAGAGCCTTGTCTGTTCTCCCACTGTACTTTGATTACCATCCTACCACGGCTCTACTGAGTCGTGCAAGCAGGTGGCCGTTGGGTACAGTCCCGAGACACACGAAGGCAATGAGCGATAGGAGGGGTTTCGCCTCTCCCGATATTGGGAGTTGATGCTGTACTGTGCCCGACTGGTTATAACAGCAAGTCCCTGGCCAGGGCTGCTGAGATTTGCTGATAAGTGTTATCAGTAGTTTCTCGATCTGTTATAGACCATTCACCGGCACGACTTATTGAGTTATTGGGGTCGACGTGACCATCCATAGGCTCGATATGCAGCATATCTGATGAAGAGACCGGACTGTACGGTAGTGTTGCCGGATGGCTCGACGGGAGTTGTAGCAGGTTCGCTTGTTGTCTTCTGATCGCTCAATACCCGGGTGGCCGTTACGTTTAGCTGACCGCTTGCGGCTTGAGGGTACTTGATATGATCATTACCCTCTGCCGGCGTATTGACGAGTCTTAGAGTCCCACAAAGGAGTTACCCAGTCCAGGCGAAACGTTGTGGTGCGCGTATGCGATATGCGCTTGCACCCGATTGAAATGTGCGTATATGATACCGAACATTGATCGGGTGGCCTGCTTTTGGTGGGGTCATATGAGATATGACCGGATTGATAAATTAAGTGTTGATTTGTCATCTAACCATTAGTTTTCTCACTTGAAACCTTTCTACGGTTTGATGGATGTATGCATGCATGCATGTGTTTCTTTCTTCCTTTCTAGTTTCATGCGCATGTAGATGTGCATACATGTACACATACATACACCCATCCATCATGGTTGATTGCATATGGAAATGGTGGCAATATAAGCCTCACACCATAGATTAAACAATGGATAATTATTTAATTTTGGTTTTAAAGTAAAATGAAAAAGAAAAGGATAATCATTCTTGATTCTACACTCTTCTTCTAACCTAACCTATCTCAACTACCACTAACCTATGGTTATCCTTCTCTTTATCATTTAAAACCCAAGTTAAACTAACTATCCATCATTTAATCATGGTTGAAGTCAAGAAGGAAATAAATATATATAGTGATATATATTTCTTTTTCTTCTTAACTCAAGGCTATCTTTTACACCTCTTGTTCATTTTAGCCACCATCTTCATCCTCCTTCATCTCTTCCTCTCTAGTCTTTTCTAGTGAGCTAAATACAACTAAAGAATGGTTTTTGAAGTGAGATTCCAAACCACAACATCATTCTACTCAAGTCTAGCCGACTTGATTAGAGTGTTTCCTTCGGTTTTCCAAAGTAGCGAGCTTGGACGGAGTGCTCCGTGGTGGATCGTCGTGGACGCAAGGGAACTTCAAGAGGACCTCGATTCAACACCCAAGACACCAAGGAGTCCAACAAAGGGGAGCTACAAAGGTTGTAGCCTTCAAACCCTTATCTTTACTAGCTTAAAGTTTCATAAGCCTAATTTTCTAGGATCGATCCCTTTGCATGTTAGTTTAGCACCTTAAAAATTATAAGTTTGGGTCATGTGATGCTTCAAAACACTTCATAGGGTGCTATACTAACCTTTCATTGGTATCAGAGCTGACCTAGAACATTAGGGGACGTTTTTACGAAGTGAAAACCCCGATCGGACAAAAATACGGTGTTTTTGGGTGCTCTCTGGAAATTTTCTAAAATTTGATAATTTGCAGAATTAAAAATATGTAAAAAATACAGCAGGAAAAAATAAGGATTACGGTACAAAAATTTTCCAGTGAATAGTAATTCTCGCCGCGGAAACGCGGCCTAAGCTTGCTTAGGCCGCGGTTCCGCGGCCGTATACATGAATTGATGGATACTTTTTGTACAGTAATTCATGAATCTGCTTATATAAAATTTTGGATATTTTTAATCTGTATTTGGTTTTGAAAAATTCTGGAGATGGTGTTGGACTCGTCAATTCGATCGGGACTTTCATTTCGTAGCTTTTCCGGGTAAATTAGAAAGTATTGAAGTGTTTGAACGAGTATCATTTACTCACTATTCACGGGGTTTAAATACTTTGGAGATACGTGCAAGTCTTTTTGCGGTGGTCCCTCTGGAAGACAACAAACCTTAACTCGATTATGTGACCGTCTCGAACTGCCCTTTGAACCTTAGGGTTTGGGGCAGTACGGCGTGCCACATGTGAGGCGTTGGCTTGACCCTTCTACGGCTGGACCGCTACTACTATGTCACACTCCGGATTTTTGAACCCTGCTCAAGTGTTGAGCTTTAGTGAATCTTGGGTATTTGATCGTTCGTTCGAAAACTTTAATACTGTCTGTTTGTCTGGAATGTGATACAATATGTGGAATTCATATAGTTTAGGCATGAAATACGAAATATGTGATATTTCGCATTTATGATGTCTAAAGAGTATCTGGATTCCAAATATTGTAGTTTTACACTTTCTTTTCTGTGACCGTAAGTGTAGTATGTTCGATATCGCCGGTTTCGTTGCTATACATCAACGACAATCGGGGTACGCATACTTACTTACGTTGATGATATGTGATATTATGTGTTGCTGAGATATGATGTGCAGGATTGTCGCGATCGAATAGCCGGGGGGTTATTGTGAGATGAGAGTTTTATATTTTCATTCATGTAAATTCAAATGTAATGTAATATTCTTTTATTTGGGGCACTTCCAGGTTGCGGTTGTGTCACCAGTGTTGTATATTATTTACTTTTCCGCATTAGGATGGACCCAAGGAGGGGAGCACAGGTGACCGGGTTCTGGGGTTCAGTGGGAGGCCATCTCGAGGAGTCGAGACCGGGTCTCCTAAACTCCAAAATTGGTAGGGTCACTTGCCGCTCTCGTAGGGGTCCAGGGTGTGGGCTTGGCTATTCATCGCGACTGTGGAATCCGTATTTTCTATTCTGGCTAAATACTAAATATGGACGTCCTAGGATATCCCACGTTATATCTATGTTTCTGCTGCCTGTGTTCTGTGATATCTGAGACGAATGACATATTATTATATATATGATATATAGTAGACGTTGCTTATGTTTTACACCTGCGCTAGTCCCGTCCCGGTATGCCGTTAGTTAAGTAACCTAACGGTGCATAACGGAACATTGCGGCGAATGCGGATGGCATAAGCGTACGTGTTATTTTCGTTTCTTTTCTGTGATTGGCTTAAAGACTTAAATGATGGGATTACATTAATGTGATTAATGTAAAGAAAATAAACCTAAAAAGATGTTGTAGAATCAGATTTATAAACTACTCGGCTATTTATGAAAAAGCTACATTTCAAAACTACGGAGCTTAAGCCACTCCTTTTGAAAATTGTTTGATTCTACAACGATATCAAGTTCAAAACGTTAAGGATTTTCTTAAAAATCATTCGCAACCCTCCGTCATTTTAGGAAGTAAAGTACTTAGTATTCGTGTTACGTTTGTTGACTTTAGTTAAGGCGTAGTGTACGGTAGTTAAGTGATGTCTTCCTACACTGCATATCATGCAGATTAATTAGGACATTCATGTGACTTTGTTGACCATAGTTAAGGGTCATATGGGTGGGTCTAATTGATCAAGAAATGACGGGTAGAACTTGACTGGTACTTATGATTTGTTGACCATAGTTAAGGTCATAAGTACTAGGGGTAAAAATTATATCGGGAATTTCAAGTGTTGAAATTTGCAATGAGATTGCATACCTTCCATGTGATGGTTGGATCCCGATCCCACTGTGGGCAATAGTTGCTCCTAGGAGAGTTTTACAGTTTACAATTAGCTAACTCATTAGGTGTCTAGAAAGGTGTTAACGGGGCTCCGCCTCTGGGAAAACGAGGTTTACTCTAATTAGGTCCGTGCGAAAGCACGGGGAACCTCCTTCAAAGTACCGACACTGGGCTGGCTGAACGGTTAGCGAAGTTGTAGACTGTAATTAATCCTGACTAGTTTTTCTTTTTAAGGTTTGAAAGAAAACTTGATAAAAAGCAGTGGGAAACATCGATTAGACAAGATAATAAACCAATCTAATCTGTGCAAGAGCTTTCGCTGAGTGTATTCTTTTCTCTCTCTTAATGGTAGATACCAATGACTGGACTTAAGCTTCTACTAGATAAAAACAAACTGAATGGGACCAACTATAAAGACTGGCTGAGGAATCTGAAAATCGCCTTGACTTATGATAAAATATCATATGTCCTCACGGCTTCAGCCCCGCCCGTCCCTGGTCCAAAATCCTCAGTTGCGGACATTGAAGTCCGCAAGACATGGGACGCTGACTGTGCCACGGCCACATGCCTCGCGCTTGCATCGATGGATAACACACATCAAAAGCAGCACGAGGACATGGACATTCACGGTATATTGCTCCATACAAAGGAGTTATATAGGGAGCAATCCTGCGTATTACGATACGAAGCATCAAAGAAATTGTTTCAGATGCGAATGACCCCTGGCACACCAGTAGGAGACCATGTTCTGAAGATGATAGCTCTTATAGAAGAGCTTGAGGACCTTGGATGGACAATGGACAATGAACAATATATAGATATTATTCTGCAGTCCCTCCCCTCCACCTTTGCTCAGTTCATAGTGAACTTCAACATGCATGGCATGGAGAAGGACCTCCCTGAACTCCTTAATATGTCAAGGAGTGCAGAGAGCACTATGAAGTCAGCAAAGACTCCCGTTATGACCATTGGACAGTCTTCTTCCTCTCACCCGAAAGCTAAGGCCAAGGGAAAGAAAAAGAAGAAACCCACTAATCCTAAGGGCGGAGTTAAAAAGGTGAAGGGAAAGGGAAAGTCCACAGCTGGAGACCCAGGGAAAGGCGAGTGTTTTCATTGCCACAAGACAGGACATTGGAAGCGCAATTGCACGGAGTACCTAAGTTTCAAGAAGAAGCATGGTGATGCTTCTGCTTCAGGTGCGTTTGTGACTGAAAACTGTTTTTCTATAAACTCTGCTTCCTGGGTATTGGATACCGGTTCAGGTTCTCACATTTGCAATTCTATGCAGGGGCTGAGAAATAGCAAGGTTTTGAAGACAGGTGACCATACTCTCCGCGTTGGAAATGGTTCCAATGTACATACAGTCGCAGTGGTAGAGTATCACTTGGGGCTGCCATCTGGATGTATTTTGATTTTGAATCCATGTTATTTTGTACCTAGTATGCTATATAATATAATATCCGTTTCTTTGTTGGACAATGAAGGGTATAATTTTGTGTTGCAGAACAATGTTATGAACATTCACCTAAATCAAATATTGGTTGGGTATGGTACACTTAATAACGGAATATATGTCCTAAATCAACACACAGTTTTCAGTATACAACACACTAATAAAAGAAAAATTTCAGAATTAAATGAAGCTTTTCTTTGGCACTGTAGACTTGGTCATATTAACGAAACAAGACTAAACAAGCTACATAAAGATGGATATTTAAACTCTTTTGAATATAAATCTTATGCGACTTGCCAGTCTTGTATCAAGGGTAAAATGACCAAAACTCCGTTTACAGGACACGGAGAAAGAGCTACTCAGCTCCTGGGCCTCATACATAGTGATGTATGTGGGCCTATGTCTACACAGGCTAGAGGCGGTTTTTCATACTTCATTACATTCACTGACGATTTCTCAAGATTCGGTCATGTATTTTTATTAAAGCACAAGTCCGACGCTTTCGAGAAATTCATTGAATATAAACAAGAAGTAGAAAAACAAACCGGCTTGAGTATTAAGATGCTTCGATCAGATCGAGGTGGAGAGTATCTCAGTACAGAATTTGCAAACTTCCTAAAAGAGAATGGGATTCTCTCTCAGCTCACTCCTCCTTACACACCACAGCACAACGGTGTGTCAGAACGACGGAATAGGACCCTATTAGATATGGTCCGGTCCATGATGAGTGATGCTGAGTTACCAGTCTCATTTTGGGGACATGCATTGGAGACTGCAGCGTTTCTGCTAAACAGGGTTCCAACCAAAGCTGTGTCTACCACGCCATATGAGATATAGAATGGGAAGAGACCATCTCTTAAAAGAATTAAGATTTGGGGTTGCCCGGCCTATGTTAAAAAGCAGAATCCGGACAAACTCGAGACACGGTCAGTCATGTGTAACTTTATGGGATATCCAAAGAATTCTTATGGATATCTTTTCTACCACAAAGAGGAACAAAAGGTGTTTGTTTCTCAGTATGCCACATTCTTGGAAAAAGAGATTTTCACAGATAAAGATGATGGCAAGGTAGTAGATCTAGAAGAGGTTCTGGAGACACAAACTACAAATGACGATTTGGTTGAACCGGCTGTTGCAACAGAAACTGAAGAACCTCGGCCACTCCGTAGATCTGGTAGGACTTCTCGCCAACCGGAGAGGTACTACGGTTTCCTCATTGATGGTAACGGAGAAGATTGCATCATGGATGATGATGATCCTACCAGTTTTCAGCAAGCTATCACGAGTGGTGACTCTGTGAAGTGGCTGGATGCCATGAGATCCGAAATGGAGTCTATGTACACCAACAAAGTATGGACTTTGGACGTTGTACCCCCAGGGTAAAACCTGTAGGGTGCAAATGGATCTTTAAAAGAAAGATTGGTGTGGATGGACAGGTAGAGACCTATAAGGCAAGACTTGTGGCGAAAGGTTTTCGTCAAAGACCAGGTTTGGACTATGACAAAACTTTTTCGCCCGTAGCCATGCTTAAATCCATTCGGATCCTACTTGCTATTGCTGCTCACTACGACTATGAAATCTGGCAGATGGACGTTAAAACAGCATTTCTAAATGGAGATTTAGAAGAATGCGTTTATATGGATCAGCCAGAGGGCTTCATTGATAGTGGGAGCAGCGGGAAAGCATGTAGATTGCTTAAATCCATATATGGGTTAAAGCAGGCATCTCAGAGTTGGAACATCTGTTTCGATGATGTCATCAAAGAGTTTGATTTCATCAAAAATCTAGATGAACCTTGTGTTTATAAGAAGGCTGTAGGAAGAGCTGTCAGATTCCTCGTATTGTACATGGATGACATTCTTCTAATAGGAAATGATATTCCTATGCTACAGTCGGTCAAATCATTCTTATCACTAAGGTTCTCCATGAACGACCTAGGTGATGCCACATACATCCTGGGCATAAGGATCTATAGGGATAGATCCAAAAAGTTATTGGGATTGTCCCAAACCAGGTACATCAACACCATCCTAAAGAGGTTTAGTATGGAAGACTCCAAGCGGGGTGCCTTACCCGCTTGCCATGGAGTCACTCTCTCCAAGGATTCTTGTCCAAAGACCGATGAAGAGTGAGCTCGCATGAGCATTATACCTTATGCTTCGGCAGTAAGATCTATAATGTATGCGATGTTATGTACACGCCCAGATGTAGCTTATGCACTTAGTGTTGTAAGCAGGTATCAATCCAACCCAGGGGAGAACCACTGGACAGCTGTGAAGAACATTCTTAAGTACTTACGAAGGACTAAAGAATTGTTCTTGGTGTATAGTAATACAGATCTCCAAATGGAGGACTTTACCGATTCGAGCTTCCAGAGCGATAAGGATGACAGCAAATCTATCTCAGGGTTTGTATTTACCCTCAATGGAGGGGCGGTAAGTTGGAAGAGTTCCAAACAAGATACCGTTGCAGACTCTACGATGGAAGCTGAGTACATTGCTGCAAATGATGCCGCCAAGGAAGCCGTCTGGATGAAGAAGTTCGTCTCGGAGCTAGGAGTAGTTCCAACCATTATTGATCCAATACCTTTGTATTGTGACAATAATGGGGCGATGGCGTTTGCCAAGGAGCCCAGATCCCATCAGCGGTCCAGACATATCCTGAGGCGCTTTCATTTGATCCGGGAGATTGTAGATCGCCGCGAGATTGAGATTAAGAGAGTAGACACAAAGAACAACGCCGCGGATCCACTCACCAAGGCCCTCCCTCAGCCACAGCATGAGCGACATTTTGCGATGTTGGGTATGAGATACGCCAATAACTGGCCTTAGTGCAAGTGGGAGATTGTTGGATATATGTATGCCCTAGAGGCCATTATGTGATAGTGGATATATCTATACATGTATATATATTCAGTTTGCATTCTTGCTCGACATGATAGTATGCTATCTGGTTCTTCTTTATCTGATATGTTTATTTGATCATGCTTCTATTCATTCATACATGCTGATAAAGCCCTGAGGATATCGGCTTAACTACTCTGATTATGATGGAGATCATACTAGTGGGACATCTGTAGTCTATAAGCATATCCTGGAACGTCCCTAGTCGTAGGTATATCGAGACGGGGCATTGATATACCAGAGTAGACTAGCGTATATGATACTAGACCCATACGATGGGCGATGAATGTTCCCACATTCATCGATGTTTGACATCAAGATCATATACGGGTGCTCAGTGGTGACTGGGTACACTGGACGGACTCACCGAGAACTCCTATATGGAATTATATCTATCGTCGGATAGCAGTTCTCAGGTGACATTGGTACAGGTTAGTCTGTAGACCCGAGATCGTCATAGAGCCTTGTGTGTTCTCCCACTGTACTTTGATTACCATCCTACCACGGCTCTACTGAGTCGTGCAACCAGGTGGCCGTTGGGTACAGTCCCGAGACACACGAAGGCAATGAGCGATAGGAGGGGTTTCGTCTCTCCCGATATTGGGAGTTGATGCTGTACTGTGCCCGACTGGTTATAACAGCAAGTCCCTGGCCAGGGTTGCTGAGATTTGCTGATAAGTGTTATCAGTAGTTTCTCGATCTGTTATAGACCATTCACCGGCACGACTTATTGAGTTATTGGGGTCGACGTGACCATCCCTAGGCTCGATATGCAGCATATCTGATGAAGAGACCGGACTGTACGGTAGTGTTGCCGGATGGCTCGACGGGAGTTGTAGCAGGTTCGTTTGTTGTCTTCTGATCGCTCAATACCCGGGTGGCCGTTACGTTTAGCTGACCGCTTTCGGCTTGAGGGTACTTGATACGATCATTACCCTCTGCCGGCGTATTGACGAGTCTTAGAGTCCCACAAAGGAGTTACCCAGTCCAGGCGAAACGTTGTGGTGCGCGTATGCGATATGCGCTTGCACCCGATTGAAATGTGCGTATATGATACCGAACATTGATCGGGTGGCCTGCTTTTGGTGGGGTCATATGAGATATGACCGGATTGATAAATTAAGTGTTGATTTGTCATCTAACCATTAGTTTTCTCACTTGAAACCTTTCTAGGGTTTGATGGATGTATGCATGCATGCATGTGTTTCTTTCTTCCTTTCTAGTTTCATGCACATGTAGATGTGCATACATGTACACATACATACACCCATCCATCATGGTTGATTGCATATGGAAATGGTGGCAATATAAGCCTCACACCATAGATTAAACAATGGATAATTATTTAATTTTGGTTATAAAGTAAAATGAAAAAGAAAAGGTTAATCATTCTTGATTCTACACTCTTCTTCTAACCTAACCTATCTCAACTACCACTAACCTATGGTTATCCTTCTCTTTATCATTTAAAACCCAAGTTAAACTAACTATCCATAATTTAATCATGGTTGAAGTCAAGAAGGAAATAAATATATATAGTGATATATATTTCTTTTTCTTCTTAACTCAAGGTTATCTTTTACACCTCTTGTTCATTTTAGCCACCATCTTCATCCTCCTTCATCTCTTCCTCTCTAGTCTTTTCTAGTGAGCTAAATACAACTAAAGAAAGGTTTTTGAAGTGAGATTCCAAACCACAACATCATTCTACTCAAGTCTAGCCGACTTGATTAGAGTGTTTCCTTCGGTTTTCCAAAGTAGCGAGCTTGGACGGAGTGCTCCGTGGTGGATCGTCGTGGACGCAAGGGAACTTCAAGAGGACCTCGATTCAACACCCAAGACACCAAGGAGTCCAACAAAGGGGAGCTACAAAGGTTGTAGCCTTCAAACCCTTATCTTTACTAGCTTAAAGTTTCATAAGCCTAATTTTCTAGGATCGATCCCTTTGCATGTTAGTTTAGCACCTTAAAAATTATAATTTTGGGTCATGTGATGCTTCAAAACACTTCATAGGGTTCTATACTAACCTTTCATTAATCACTACACCTGGTGAGTTAGCTACATCTGGTCTGGTACATAACATCGCATACTCTGATAGAGCCTATTGCCGAAGCATAGGGTATCCCTTGCATACGAGCTCTCTCCAAATCAGTCTCCGAAGACATCTTTTGGAGAGAGAGTGATTCCTGAGGTAGTGGGCGAACCACCACGCTTAGAATCCTCCATACTAAACCCCTTTAGTAAGGTGTTAATGTATCTGGATTCGGGACACTCCCAATATCCACTTAGATCTAGTAGGTATCATCCAGATCTTCTATTGAGAATCCTCGTGATCAGAGGAACTTGACCGAGTGCAGCATAGGAAGCCATTTCCTATCAAGAGTATGTCATCTATATACAATACATAGAAGACAACCTTACTCTCTACAACCTTCTTGTATATACAAGGTTCATCTACCTTTTTGATGAAGTCAAACTCTTTGACTTTCACATCTAAACAGATGTTCCAACTCCGCGATGCTTGCATTGATCCTGATGGACTTAATCATATATTTGAAAGTCTCAACTTTTCCATTTACACCAAGAATCTTCTTAAGATCCAATTTTCTCCCAATGGATTTTACCCCTTCAGGTGTCATATTCAAAGTCATATTTTGTTGGTGTACATGGATTCCATCTTTGATCGCATAGCATCCAACCATTTCACAGAGTCCCCACTCATGATGGCCTGCCTGAATCTAGTTGGGCCATCATCTACCATGAAGCAATCCTGGCTCCTACTGTCACCGAGAAGAACGTAGTATCTCTGAAGTGGATGAGGAACCCTACCAGTTTCGTGGAGAGGCTGAGGTTCGTTGGAGACTAATGAACCTTTTTGGTTTCACCAAATCATCAGCTATTAGTTTGCCTAGCTGAAACACCTTCCAGTTCTACCGCATGACCATAAATTTCTTCACAAGAAATACCTTTTCTCAAAAAGTGGCATGCTGAGAAACAAAATACCTTTTGCTCCTCAGTTTGGTAGAAAATATTCCCTCGCAAATGTTTGGGATATGCTAACAAACTTATAAAGAACTGACCTTATCTCGAGCTTGTCCGGATTCTGCCTTTCAACATAGGCCGGACAACCATATATCTTAACTCGTTTGAGACATGGTCTCTTCCCATTCCATTTGTCATATTGAGTGGTAGGCACTGATTTGGGTGGAACCCCATTCAATAGGTATGCAGCTTCTTAAGTGCATATCATCCAAAAGAAAACAGGTTACCCGGCAGTACTCATCATAGAGCGCACCATATCTCATAGGGTGCGATACCTCTGTCCCGATATACCATTGTGCTGTGGTGTACTCGAAGGAGTAAGCTGAGAGAGAATTACATTCTCATTTTAAATAATCCTGGAACTCCATGCCTAAGTATTCTCCTCTTCAATCACATCGAAGAACATAATACTTCTACCTATCTGGTTCTTTAACATCAAGCTTATATTCCTTGAATTTCTCAAAAGTTTCAGACTTGTGTTTCAACAGGAACATATGTTCGAATCTTGAGAGATGATTAGTGAATATAATGAAGTACACAGAAAAATCCTTAGAATTTGTAGACTTAGGACAATATACAACATCATGTATCCGTCCCAAGAGTTCAGTAACTCTTTCTCTATTTCCAGTAAACGGAGTATTGGTCATTTTACCTTTGAGACAAGACTGGCAAGTAGCATAAGATGAAAATTCGAACGAATTCTTATATTTATCCTTATGTAACTTAGCTGGTCGTGTCACATTGATATGACCTAGTCTACAATGCCTCAAGAACGATTCGTTCATTTCTGAACTAATCCTCTTTTGTGTGTTTTAAATACTTTGAACTATGGTTTGATTTAGAACGTATATGCTATTATATAACGAGCCTGATTGAATCAACTCTTAATTCAGGAAAATGTTCACAACATTATCTTATAATACAAAGTTATATCCTTCTTTAACTTAATAAAGAATCTGATGTAATGTTGTATATCAGGTTCAGTATGTAATAACATTTGTAAAGAATCAATGTATTAATACAAGGTGATATTTGCCAACTGACCTGGCTGCAACAATTGCAGCATTCTCTAATACTTAGAGACATATCACCCATTCTTAGTTCACTACCTATCTGTAGCCCATGTAACATATTACATATACGGGATCCTGATCCGGTATCACATACCCAGGACGTAGAGGATACTGAAAAACAGTTCTCGGTAATGAACACACCCGAAGAAGATGCATCAACATGCATTTTCTTTGATTGGGTGGCATGGGAATCCGGATATTCCCCTATTTCCTGCTCGAATTTATAACAGTTAGAAGATAGAGCGGAAACAACGTTCTCTAGCTCGGTATAATAAGCAGGGTCGGTCAATACATCCATATTATTATCTTGATTAAGGCGTGACATGGTCGCTATTAGGAGAGAGAGAAAAGAAAACACTCTTCGTGCGCTCTTGCAGGATTAGATTGGTTATTAGTTTATCTAATCAGGATGGCTCCCACTGTTTTAGTCAAATCTACCTTCAAACCCTAAAAGGTAAGACTAGCAGGGATTAATTACACCCTACAAGTTTGCCAATCTTTCGACCAGGCCAGTGTTGGTACTTTGAGGGAGGTTTCCCGTGCTTTCGTATGGACCTAATGAAAATAAACCTCGTTTTCTCTTGGGCTTAACCCCGTTAACACTTTTCTAGATACCTACTTGATCGGCTAATTGTAATGTGTAAAACTCTCCCAGGAGTAACTCTTACTGGCAGTGGGTATCGGGATCTAATTATTTCATAAAAGGTATGCAATTTCTTTGTAAATTTCAACACTTGAAATTCCCGATAATGGTTTTTAACCTTAGTACTTATGACCTTGGCTATGGTCAACATATCGTAAGTCCTAGTTAAGTTCTACCCGTCATTTCGTGATTAATTAGACCTACCCACATGACCCTCGGCTATGGTCGACATAATCGTGTGACTGTACTAACTAATCATATCATATGATGTATAGGAAGACATCACCTAGCTACCGTACAATGCGCCTCGGCTATGGTCGACATACGCAGTACGAATACTAAGTACTCTGCTTCCTAAAATGACGGAGGGTTGCGACAGTTTTTTAAGAAAACCTTTGCGTAATGAACTTGATATCGTCGTAGAATCGAGTGATTTTAAAAAGGAGTGTTTTAGAGGCTTTTACTAGTTTTGCTAAAGAGGTCACTCCCGGTGAAGGGATCTCGGCTCTTTCTGTTGGATATAGTGCCCTCAGAGTCAATTATTTGGATCACAGGCACGTGATTGCAATGATTGAGGGAGGACATATGCCGGTAGGACAGTCTTACTCAAGATGATAGTATGCTATCTGGTTTATCTTTATCATCGTGTACTGCTTTAGGAGAGTTTACAAGTCACTATTGCGCGTTGATATAGCCCTTAGTATTCTTGCTTGACGGCCAGAAGTATGAGGGCGATCATATACGTGGGAGCTGGGGTCTATAAGCACATCCTTAAATGGTCCCTAGTCGAGGAAGTTTCGAGACAGGGCATCGATACTCCAGTGTAGACTAGTGTATACAGTCGAGACCCCGATGAGGGGCGGTGGCCAGTCTCACAAGCCACTGGTGTCAGTTGGTTCACCTAAGATGTATACAGGTACTCATTGGGTTATGAGTACACTGGACAGGACTCGCCGGGAACATGCTAGTTGGTCTTATACCTGACGTCAGATAGCAGTTCCCTGGGGATATGTGTACAGGTTAGTTCATCGACCTGAGATCGTCATTTGTCTCGTGTGAGTTCACACTGTACTTTGATTACTACCCTACCACGCTCAAAGGAGACATGCAAACAGGTTTTAGTTGGGTACAGTCCCGAGCCACATGGAGGCAGTGAGCGGATCTACAGGGGTTCGTCTCTCCCGGTATTGGGGGTGAGGTCGCGCTGTGTCTAGGAGAGCCATTACATGAAGTCCTTAGCCAAGGCAGGAGATTTACTGAAAGGTATTCCAGTAGTATCTCAGGGTGTTCTGGGCTACACTCCGACACGACTTGTACCGCTTTTGGGGTCTGACTTTTACCAACCCCATAGGCCCTCCATGCGATGCTCATAGACGAACGGACCGGACTGTATGGATATTGTCACTGACAGGCTCAGTAGGGTGTCAGGATGAGTTCGCTCATCGACGTCCCTTTTGGTCAATACCTGGTAGCCCGTTACGTATGGCTAATACTTCTGACGTGCTAGTGGTTAAATTCACAGCCAAGGGATTGACGAGTCTTTGGAGTCCCCCACAGACCGTTTCTCAAGTTTCGGACGAAACGCTGTAGAGGCCGTATGGAGATATGGCAGGGTTCGATCATATACGTGCGGTATTGCACGGATCATGATCGGACGGATATTACTAGCGGGCTTTGGTTTAAGCCGGATCCTAGTATTGTACAGTGTAGATTTTGTCTCATTGCATTTGTATTCGATCGGAATACAAATGAGGGTATGTATATACAGTCACGGGGTTTTCCTGTAATTTATTACGGGATCGTTTTTCTGAAGTTGCCGGTTCGCATTTCGTTTCGGCCATTTTCCTTTGTTTCTTTCCTTGGCTGAAAATTGGTGGAGGAGGGCTTATTTGCAAATGTGCAAATTAGTATTGTGTATGGTGGTCTTTGTAAATTGTTGTTTCATAATGATTCTACCATACTTTGACTTCCCTTGTTCATCATTACTTGACTTTTTGGAGATGGGAACATGATGGGTTATGATTAGGTAGTGGGTGTGACTTTCTTGATGATTATAATCATTCCCTTTTCTTTGCATTATTGATCCACTTCCTCTCTCTCTCATTCTTCATTCTTGATTGGCCGACCACTTCTCTTAAGGTAGGGGCTATCCAAAATTTGGAGGGTGGGAATTCATCTCATTAACTTACGCTAAACACTTGCATCATCTCTCAAGTTCATTCCTCCACCTTGATATCAAAAAGGGCAACTTCATATAAACCCCAAATGAGACAAAGCTTTCTACACTTCATCTACAGTATCCTTAGGCACGTCGACTCGCCAACTTCGTGCTCGAGTTCCCTCGGTCTAGAGGTTGGAGCCCGTAAAAGAACCCGGCGATGTGGTGCCCTTCCGACGAGGAGATGAAGACCGGAGATCTCGCGGGGAGATCGGGACGACGATGAGAAGACCGAAGGACACGGATCGCTCGGTATATCTCTCTACCCCTTCTCTAGTTAGCTAGGATTAGGTTAATGGCTCGATCCGGGTTTTTAGTACGTGGTAGCGCCAGTTTTAAAAGTTAAAGAAAAGTATCGTTTCCGCATTTTGGCCTCGTTCAGACGGCCGGGGCGCTACTGTGCACTTACACTGGTATCAGAGCCAGGCCATTAACCTAGTCTAGCTTGCTCTAACGTATTTACAAGTTCGATCGAACGGATTTTTCGAAAACCCGATTTCTAAAGTACAGTTTCTGTTGATTTTATTTTCTGCTCCAAAAATTTTTCTGGGCATGTTAAAAAATCGTGCAGGGTTTTTTGTGAACACTGTAAAAATTTGGCACTCTGATCCTACTGTAGAGCCGCGGAACCGCGGCCATAACCCCATTTTGGCCACGGTTCCGCCGCCGAAATATAGCTTCATTGCACCAAATTTATACAGTAGCTATTTGACTTGGAAATAGGGTTTTTGGAATGTTCTTTTTGGGCCCAGATTTCTTTGAGTGCTACAGTTGTGCTTGGGGCCTACTTCGGGAAATTTAGTCGATCGAAAAATTTAAACATGTTAGTTCACAGTATTTGCATTATATCTGCGACCGTGAATATTATTTGATCGATAAATCCTGTCTAACTGCTATAGCCCTTTTAGACGGATTTGCGAACGTGACTTTCACGTTGATGTTCTATGTTGTCCTGTGATGTTGCGGATTGTCGTGGTGGATAGCCTGGATGCAATGGTAGTACAGTTTGGTTTATTATGTACATTTGATATTGCGGGGCGAGCGTCCGACATGTGGACTGCCGTCACTGCCTGTTTGTATATTATTCTTTTGGGGCACGACCGGGCTGAGGTCGATGTACCCGTTATATGTATATTTTACTTTCTGTACTAGGATTACCCCACGGAGGGGTGCACGGATAGCCGGGTTCTAGAGGGCAACAGGCCCGCATCTTATGGCTTTGAGACGGAGGGGGCTTCACTCTAGAATTGGTGGGCTATTTGCCGCACTCGTAGGGGGTACAGGTTGACCCAAGGAAGGGTGCCTAAGTTACCGGATTCCGTGAAGTGCCGGGTTGTCCATTCACGTTGCTGAAGGGGGCTGCCTCGCTTTAGGTTTTGGCGGGTAACTTGCCGCGCCCGTAGGGTTCTAGGATTTCATTGCACAGGCTATCCACACGACCAGGGGAACGTCGGGTTTCAGTAGCGGCTTTATGAAACCCGGGGATCCCAGATATCTGTATTGTTCTGTGATGCTTATTACATTTCTGTGATGTTGCATTTTATCACGCCTTGAGCGAATATTATATATTGATATATATACTAGTAGATGTTGTATATGTTTTGCATCTACGCTAGTCCAGTCCCCGCTCTGTCGTTAGTTAAGTAACCTAACGGGTAATGATGGGACCCAGTGGCGAATGCGGATGGTATATACGTACATCATTATTTTCGTTCTTTATTGGTGTGATCAATTGATGGGACTGCGTTGATTCGGATCAATGCAAGCTAAACAAACCTATTCTAATGTTGTTGGAACATTTTTGAAAAAGCTGTTATTGCAAGGACGTTCTCTTTTGTTTTGCACAGTGGTATTCGGTTATGAATATCCAGCACCTCAGTCGACGAGGTAAGGGCTGAGATCCCTTCACCGGGAGTGACCCCTTGGACAGAAGTTTGCGTCAGGGCAATAACTTCATTATAGTCGATTACTTTTGCTTTGCATCGTGGTATTCGGTTGGAATATCCTGCATCTCATTCTACGGGGAAAGAGCCGAGATCCCTTCACCGGGAGTGACCACTTTAGCAAAGGTTTTCGTCACTATATTTTTATCAAAAGCTATCCGGTTCCTTCAACGATATCAAGTTCATTACGTTAAAGGTTTTTCGCCAAAAACCATTCGTAGCCCTCCGTCATTTCAGAAAGGTAGCACTTAGTATTCATGCTACGTATGTTGGCCTTCGTTAAGGCATAGTGTATGGTAGCTATTTGTTACTTTTCTGCAGCATAAATAGATGCGTTGGTTTGGGACAGTCGTACTGCCTTGTTGGACAAAGTCAAGGGAATGTACGGGTGGGTTCAAATTAACCTGGATAATGATGGGTAGAACTTGACATGTGACTTGATCAGTCGAAAATAATGTATTTTTAACACGGCAATTTCCCCATCTTTTGCATTCATCTAGAAGTGTTCGGCATTCATATTACACATATTAGCAAATCAGTCGTTAAATATCAGATTGCGTGTGTTAGACTCTAAAACCGACATTTCTGAGGAAATTATGTGTTTATCATGGCATCGCATCATCCATATATTGCGCAACACTTGTTTCGAGATTTTTGTAGGAAAATCCAGAAGACAGGCCAAAATTATCATTTTGCTGATCAGACATTACGCCAACTCAAAAGATTCAGATCTGGAAGTAATCTAGAAAGAATTTTCAGAATCAACATATCATGAAAATGCCCGCATATGAAATACAACAAGTACCAGAAAGACCAAGCCCCAACTCCTCCAAAGCGCCGTGGAACCGCGGCGGGAGCCGGCTTGCGCCGCGGTTCCGCGGCGGTTCTGCGACGTCATCCGTCCAATTTTGGTGCATAATTCCTATTTCAGTGCACGCATCTCAGAAAGACACGACAAATTCCAGAATTCTCTCGAAGCATCTTCCAGATCAGCAAAGATGATTAATTAAGCTAATCCTAATTAAGCTCCTAACAAACTTCATCTAGAAGATTCTCCTCAACAAACTTTTGGAGGGAAATTCAAATCTCTTCTAACTAACTTTAGGAGGGAAATTCAAATTCTAATCCTAGATCTAGGGTTTAGGGAAGTCTATAAATAGAAGCCTAGACCTAGGGTTAATGGCTAATCAATCTTAGTTAAGCTTTAGTTGTTCAATTCTTCTTCTTACATCATCTTCTTCCACAAGTCTAGTGACAAGACTTGTGCGAAACCCTAACCCTAATTCCACTCCAAATTCAAGATCTCTAGTACCATTCAAGCAAGAAGCCTTCAACCTTTTAGGAGCCGAGCCGATCTTCAATCGGGCAAGTGATCCAAGCCGATCCGCGACTCAAGGAGACGAGCGAAGCCAAATCGATGATCGAGTTCTTCCTCTTGTAGTTCTTGAGCGATTGTAACGAAATTGTTGATATAAATAAAAGGTGAAATTCTTTAATCTTGCTTTCTTTTAATTCTTGCATCATGATTCGATCTCAATTTGTGATTGTCGTTCTTGTTGTGATGTTTGAGTAAAACTCCGCTCGTAAAGGAGTCGAGACGATCAATAGAATGATGATGTAACAAATTTTAAAACGATTCTTAAGTCCTACGGGTTTTTTAAACCCTAGCAAGTTAAAAAACCGATGACCTAGTTTTGTTGCGATGCTTTCTTGATTGTTATCGCTCGAAATTAGGGATCTACGATCGTTTCTTGAATTTACTAGAGGCTAGAATGTGAATGATATCGACGAAAGAACAAGGGATAAGATGAAACCCTAGTTTCTTAAGAAATCCCGAATTCTCGATCGATCATCATCGATCTAGTATCAATTCATCGAAGGATAAGAATACGTAATTGTAAGATTACATCACATCTATAGATCCGATCGATTCCTGCGAACCTCATTTAGATTCTTGATATTTGGTTGGAAAATCATCAAACTATCAATTCTTGATTCTATTTTTTCTTGTTATTAGATCTAGATTTTCTAATTCTTGAACTTCAACTATAAATCATGAATTGTTTTCTTTTCTTTTCTTTAAAGTTTCGACTCATCTAATTCGAAACCCGAACGATTACACTTTCCCTGTGGACGATCCGCACTTACTAACGCGCTACATTCGACACCGTTATTGATTGCGGTCAAATAATTTTTGGTTGTGATTTCTATATAATTTTCTACAGACACAACGGAAAATCATTCAATCAAATGGCGCCGTTGCCGGGTATCGAACCCGGGTCACCCGCGTGACAGGCGGGAATACTCACCACTATAAAAATTTTGTGTAGTGATCTTTCTACAGTGCGGCGGAACCATTGGAGCCGGAGGAAAATTTTTCTGAGCATTCCAGAGAGCTAAGGAAGTCACAAGAGGCTCTCTGTAAAAATTGTGTGCAGTAATCTTGCTACAGTGCGGTGGAACCGCGGCATTAGGAGGCTAAAACAGCGATTCCACGGCGGATTTGAAGCTTCTCTGTACAAAAATTATCAGGCAATCTCAATCTTTCTTATCTCCTTCTTAAATCTGCTCCAACTAACAAATTTCTGCAGGATTCTTTGCAAATATCGCAGCGCCGCGCAAAAAGCAAAATTAAATTGTGCTTGTTTTGATTTTTGTGGTTGTTGGCATAATTAATACGGAAATTAAGGGGCAGGACCAAATCCAGATTAGGTGGGGAGTTCATTACCCTTCCTAAGCCCCAAAAATCACAAACTTGCATCAGCATTTACCCTCATTAACTAAAAAATATCTAGAGATGACTCTAAGGACCGTCGCGCTCACTTAGGACAAGAGAAGGCCGTGGGTAATTCATTGCTTATCCGCGTTTCTTTTGTGGTGTCTAAGGCAAGTGTGTCGAAGGCTAGTGGTTACTTAATTAGGCCCACTACTTACGTAGTGGAGAACCTCCCACTTACCTGGCACATACCTGGCCACAGGAGAGACAAAGAGGCAGTGGAGGATTTATCCCGCGACTTGTCTTTTGGCAGTTAGGAGCGGTCTAGAGATTTGACCTAGGTGACCCCTAGAATTATGGTTTTGCTTGTTGCATTTGTTGTGATCACATCATCTTTTCACAATCCGTATCATTTTTCAAAACAAACAACGCATTCACTTCATTTCCCCTAATTATAAATCACGCTGCCGCTTGTACTAACCCCTTTTAGTGCAAGATAGGCTGGACACGGGATTCTAGTGCCCGACTTGTCCGCGTCCCCTCGATCGACTCCAAAGTCGGTATTTCTCCATTTACCTTTCTTTTACCTACCACCACACCGACATCGATGGATCCGTCTCCATCGAACTTCTTTTCCACTACCCTGCCGCCGTCCGTTGGTGCGCAGAATCCACCTCGCATCTCTCTCCAAGAGAGGTGCTCTCCTACATGAGGTCCCCTTTCCACTTGTCTTTCCATTCCACCAGCCAACGGGGAAAATTTTCAAATAAAACCCCAATACAACAACCTTCTACCAAAATTTCACGGTCTCGAGTCTGAAGACGCATATGCATTTATCACCAAATTTGAAAATGTATGCGCAATGATGTGTACTTCACAGCTTTCTGTGGATGCTTTACGTCTTCGTCTTCTCCCATTTACCTTGTGCGATTTAGCCAAGAAGTGGCTATATAACACTACCGCACATTCCATTTCAAACTGGGAAGAATTCGTAAAAGCATTCCTTAAGAAATTCTACCCATATCATAAAACAGCTCGAGTCCGTAGCGAAATCTATCAATTCACCCAGCTTCCAAATGAAACATTTTCAAAATGTCTTGAACGCTTCAAGGATCTGTTAGTCCAATGTCCACATCACGACATCCCGAGATGGGATCTGTGCCGAATCATTTATGAGGGCATTAATCCTAACACAAGACAGACCCTTGAATCCATGTGTCAAGGCAACTTTATGACTAAAGATGAAGGGGAAGCCTCGAACATTCTAGAAGATTTCGCTGAAAAATCTTTACAGTGAGAGGGTGTGAGTCAATCGTCTAGGGATGGAAATAATATTTCCATAGGAGTTAGAGCTGACATTTCAACTATGCAAAAGAAACTCGAGACTATGGAAAACAAATTTTTAGCCGCCCTAAGTCAAATATCACTCTCCAAAACTATATGTGGCTGCTGTTCTGATCCTTCACATCTTACGGAAGAATGTCCATTGAATTCTCTGTTTCAAGGTCACGAGCATACCAATGCCGCATTTCAAAGACCTAGTAACGATCCATTTTCTTCCACATGTAATCAGGGTTGGAGGAATCACCCTAACTTTGCTTAGAACCAATCACAATCTCAAAACACAGTTCCAACCCAAAACAATTTCCAAAGGGTCCCTCCACCATAACAGCAACCACCACTTCAATTAAGTCAGCACCCCTTCCAATCACAAAACATCCAAAATCCGGCCAACACTTTTGCACCACATGAAAACTCTTTGCAATTGACCGGTACAGACAAGACCTCTGCACTAGCACAAACCTTGGACACTTTCATGAAACAATCCATCCAAGGGACGGCAAGTTTGCAACCTTCTATCGAGAATGTGATGAAGATCATTGTCTATCAAAATGAGAATATCAAATCGATGGAAGAACAAATTGCACAACTAAAAGCCGAAATGCGTGCAAGAGAGAAGGGGAAACTTCCAGCTCAACCTGTGCCCAATCCTGGCTATTCACATCTTGTGAATGCAACCACATTGAGATCTGGAAGAGTGCTTGACAATCATGTTGGGGAAGATTTTGATGATACTAACAAATCAATCAATGATACCCCGGCTGAGACCTTTCCTTCCACTTCTACTTCTAATTCTAACCTCAGTTCTTTTACCCCACCACCTTCTTGCGAGCCTATTCTTCATTTCCTACAAGGCTCGCCACCTCAGTCCACCTCTTCTAGTTCTCCACAGATGATCCCCACTCCTATTTTGGGATCATGTCTACCCCCACTTCCGTCTCCTATGATGGACCCAGCGCTTATTGCTAAAGCACCTTATCCTAATCGGTTAAGGGCAAACACACCGAGTCCACATATGGAGAAGATTATGGACATTTTTAAGCAAGTTAAAATCAACATCCCTCTCCTAGATGCTATCCAAAAATTTCCGTCCTATGCGAAAACTCTTAAGAACTTGTGCACTAGGAAGAGGAAGACTCAAGTGCCCAAGAAGATTTTCATGGCAAAAACTGTAGACACGGTTTTCCCCCAACAATTACCGAGTAAACGTAAGGATCCTGGATATCCTACTATTTCCATTTCTATTGGAGAGAAACACATCAATCGTGCTCTACTAGACCTTGGCGCTAGTGTTAACTTGCTTCCATATTCGGTTTATGATCAACTAGGTATCGGAGAGTTGAAGCCAACCCATTGCACTCTCCAGATGGCTGACCGATCAATCACCAAACCTAGGGGTGAACTGGAGGATGTGTTAATAAAAATCGGGGAATTTATATTCCCTGTGGACTTTATTGTGATTGATACACAGCCTGAAGCGAACCGACGGAATCAAATTCCGGTGATTTTAGGTTGCCCCTTTTTAGCCACTTCCAACGCTATCATCAACTGTCATAATGGTTCTATGACCCTATCTTTCGGGAATAGGTCAATAGAGCTGAACATTTATAAGTTGGGAAGTGTACCCTCCAAACCTACTGCTCAGGTCTGTTATGTCGACTTAATGGATGTCGACAGCAGCGAATTTGATGATCCTCCCGATACCGATCTTGACTCTTTTTATACGTTATTGTTTGACCCAACTATATATCATACACTTACGGACTCTTCCACCGAGATGTCCGGGTCAACAATTAACACGGATTATGAACTGTTCTTAGAGTCTGAAGATCACCCCGCACTTTGTTATGACATTATTCATCGGGATATTGATGGAACTTTTGAGGAAATCTTCGCTGATGAACTCGCATTTTTGAATGACACGGGTGTTGAGATGAATCATGTCCAAATCAATGAAATTGAACCTCCACCCCTTCATATGGACTGTAAAAAGAATGCGAGTTATCCATCACATTCACTGCCTCGTCTCTCTAAAATGAGACGTACAAACGTTCTATTCCACCCCTTACCATTTCCCCACTTCTTCTTCCACCAACCAGAGCACTGCATTGATAAAATTTTTGAATGGTTGGTGTTAACTTTCGGTCTTTGTAAAGCTTGGCATCGACCAATGATTTTTGACCCCCTCATGTGATTTTCAAAAGATTAACATTGCATAACTCAAGTTTGGGGGTGGCATTTTTTCTGGCTCTTGAAAAGAAAATTTTTACAAAATTTGTGAGCCAAAAATAAGTTTGGGGGAGGTTCTTCACTTAAATATTTTGCCCCCACTAATAAATTCCTCCCAAGCTTACAGGTTTTTCGAGACATAGCAGATGGCAACAGTGAGGACACTGTTGAAAACAAGTTTGGGGGAAGTTTGTGCTTATTTGTGCATCATTTGCATATCATTTGCATAAGCGCAAAACATTTTTTGAAAAAACTATAAAAATTTAAAAAATTTCAAAAAGATAAAAACATTTTTTTTGTACTTAAATAAGATAATAAAAGATTAGATAGTGAAAAATTGCATCCATGAGATTAGAAAAATTTAAGAAAACTAAGAAAATTAGAAGTTTTTTTATACGAACTAGTAATAAGTAGTTATGAGCCGTTGTCCCAAGGGTTAGTAAGATGAAGGAAGTCACTAATCTGATGATAAAAATAAGTCTGAAAAATAGTTTCTATTCTGGAAACCAAACATTTTGAACGTTGATACCCTGCTATTCGCACTTACACACGTCTTAAAGCCTGGGATAGTAGAGGATACCTTGAAATGCTCTTGTCTTAAAGCCGATGTATGAAGGAAATAAAAAAAAGTGAATAAAAAAATATAAAGTGGTGAGAAAAATGGACACTGGTTTTGTTATCACAGAGGGCAATAAAAAAATATATAGCGAGGGTGCCTCTTCACCTAGTGCCCGAAGGCCAACTAGTCTGAGAGTCACTGCTATGCCTTAGGTGGTGCAAAACAAGGAAAATACACCAAATAAGCAAGCACATGAGTAATCGGTCGGTTAGTACCTCAAGAAGTATTAACGGTCGCATGAAAGTGTGTGAGCACATCTAAATATTCATTAATTAAAAAGTACTGAGGCTGATGGGCAAGAGTATGATAGCTTGAATTGAATTCTCCGGGTTTAGGGATGTCCTTTACACACATGCAGGGTTATATGATCGATGTTTGGAAGAAAGATAGGAATGAAAAGTAAGACGATGTTTTATTGAGGGAGGACGTGATTTCTGACATCTTTTCATGACCATTAAGATAGGGCTCATAACAACCGAAAAGCTAGCTTAGTTGGAAACCCTAATTTTCAAGGCTTTTCTTTTACAATACTTGTCTTTAAAATGTAATATTCATGATCTTTCTTTTATTATTGGATTTTGTGGTTGCAATCCGCTGAAAATCCTCAGGAGACAACACTCCTCCTACTGGGGACACCTAGAGGTTTAAAGGCTTGTTGCACGTGCTCAGTGCAATCGTGTTGCCTACGAAAGTGTGCTAGTTAGTTTTTCTCTTTCTTTATTTTCTCCTTCTCTTTTTAATAAAACAATTCGCTCGAGACGATCGAAATTAAGTTTGCCGCACTCGTAGGGGGTACAGGTTGACCCAAGGAGGGGTGCCCAAGTTACCGGATTCCGTGAAATGCCGGATCGTCCATTCACGTTGCTGAAGGGGGCTGCCTCGCTTTAGGTTTTGGTGGGTAACTTGCCGCGCCCGTAGGGGTCTGGGATTTCATTGCACAGGCTATCCACACGACCAGGGGAACGTCGGGTTTCAGTAGCGGCTCTATGAAACCCGGGGATCCCAGATATCTGTATTGTTCTGTGATGCTTATTACATTTCTGTGATGTTGCATTTTATCACGTCTTGAGCGAATATTATATATTGATATATATACTAGTAGATGTTGTATATGTTTTGCATCCGCGCTAGTCCAGTCCCCGCTCTGTCGTTAGTTAAGTAACCTAACGGGTAATGACGGGACACGGTGGCAAATGCGGATGGCATATACGTACATCATTATTTTCTTTCTTTATTGGTGTGATCAATTGATGGGACTGCGTTGATTCGGATCAATGCAAGCTAAACAAACCTATTCTGATGTTGTTGGAACATTTTTGAAAAAGCTGTTATTGCAAGGACGTTCTCTTTTGTTTTGCACAGTGGTATTCGGTTATGGATATCCAGCACCTCAGTCGACGAGGCAAGGGCCGAGATCCCTTCACCGGGAGTGACCCCTTGGACAGAAGTTTGCGTCAGGGCAATAACTTCATTATAGTCGATTACTTTTGCTTTGCATCGTGGTATTCAGTTGGAATATCCTGCATCTCATTCTACGGGGAAAGAGCCGAGATCCCTTCACCGGGAGTGACCTCTTTAGCAAAAGTTTTCGTCACTATATTTTTATAAAAAGCTATCCGATTCCTTCAACGTTATCAAGTTCATTATGTTAAAGGTTTTTCGCCAAAAACTATTCATAGCCCTCCGTCATTTCAGAAAGGTAGCACTTAGTATTCATGCTACGTATGTTGGCCTTCGTCAAGGCATAGTGTATGGTAGCTATTTGTTACTTTTCTGCAGCATAGATAAATGCGTTGGTTTGGGACAGTCGTACTGCCTTGTTGGCCAAAGTCAAGGGTATATATGGGTGGGTTCAAATTAACATGGATAATGACGGGTAGAACTTGACATGTGACTTGATCAGTCGAAAATAATGTATTTTTAACACGGCAATTTCCCCATCTTTTGCATTCATATAGAAGTGTTCGGCATTCATATTACACATATTAGCAAATCAGTCGTTAAATATCAGATTGCGTGTGTTAGACTCTAAAACCGACATTTCTGAGGAAATTGTGTGTTTATCATGGCATTGCATCATCCATATATTGCGCAACACTTGTTTCGAGATTTGTGCAGGAAAATCCAGGAGACAGGCTAAAATTGTCATTTTGCTGATCAAACATTACGCCAACTTAAAAGATTCAGATCTGGAAGTAATCTAGAAAGAATTTTCAGAATCAACATATCATAAAAAGGCCCACATATCAAATACAACAAGTACCAGAGAGACCAAGCCCCAACTCCTTCAAAGCGCTGCGGAACCGCGGCGGGTGCCGGCTTGCGCCGTGGTTCCGCGGCGGTTCTGCCACGACATCCGTCCAATTTTGGTGCATAATTCCTATTTCAGTCCATACATCTCAGAAAGATACGTCAAATTCCAGAATTTTCTCGAAGGTTCTTCCAGATCAGCAAAGTTAATTAATTAAGCTAATCCTAATTAAGCTCCTAACAAAATTCATCTAGAAGCTTCTCCTCAACAAACTTTTGGAGGGAAATTCAAATCTCTTCTAACTAACTTTTGGAGGGAAATTCTAATTCTAATCCTAGATCTAGGGTTTAGGAAAGTCTATAAATAGAAGCCTAGACCTAGGGTTAATGGCTAATCAATCTTAGTTAATCTTTAGTTGTTCAATTCTTACTCTTACATCATCTTCATCCACAAGTCTAGTGACAAGACTTGTGCGAAACCCTAACTCTAATTCCACTCCAAATTCAGGATCTTGAGTACCATTCAAGCAAGAAGCCTTCAACCTTTTAGGAGCCGAGCCGATCTTCAATCGGGCAAGTGATCCAAGCCGATCCACGACTCAAGGAGACGAGCGAAACCAAATCGACGATCGAGTTCTTCCTCCTGTAGTTCTTGAGCGATTGTAACGAAATTGTTGATATAAATAAACGGTGAAATTCTTTAATCTTGCTTTCTTTTAATTCTTGCATCATGATTCGATCTCAATTTGTGATTGTAGTTCTTGTTGTGATGTTTGAGTAAAACTCCGCTCGTAAAGGAGTCGAGACGATCAATAGAATGATGATGTAACAAATCTTAAATTGATTCTTAAGTCCTACAGATTTTTTAAACCCTAGCAAGTTCAAGAACTGATGACTTAGTTTCGTTGCGATGCTTTCTTGATTTTTATCGCTCGAATTTAGGGATCTACGATCGTTTCTTGAATTTACTAGAGGTTAGAATGTGAATGATATCGACGAAAGAACAAGGGATAAGAAGAAACCCTAGTTTCATTAGAAATCCCTAATTCTCGATCGATCATCATCGATCTAGTATCAATTCATCGAAGGATAAGAATACGTAATTGTAAGATTACATCACATCTATAGATCCGATCGATTCCTGCGAGCCTCATTTAGATTCTTGATATTTGGTTGGAAAAATCATCAAACTATCAATTCTTGATTCTATCTTTTCTTGTTATTAGATCTAGATTTTCTAATTCTTGAACTTCAACTATAAATCATGAATTATTTTCTTTTCTTTTCTTTAAAGTTTCGACTCATCTAATTCGAAACCCGAACGATTACACTTTCCCTGTGGACGATCCGCACTTACTAACGCGCTATATTCGACACCGTTATTGATTGCGGTCAAATAATTTTTGGTTGTGATTTCTATATAATTTTCTACATACACAACGTAAAATCATTCAATCATGACTTATGATATGTTGGCCTTCGTCAAGGTATAAGAGCATGGGGTAAAAATCACATCGGGAGTTTCTAAAGAAACTGAAACTTGCCAGATACGCGCATACCTTCTGGAGTGCGATAACGTGAGCAGATTCCGTCATGTTATCATGCGATGATAGTTGGATCCCGATTCCCATTGATGAGTTGGTTTACTCCTCGGGTGATCCCGACTAATTCTTCTTTCAGGTTTGGAGGAGAGTTTGACGGTACAGTGGGAGGTTTCCTGATTAGATAAATTGGTAACCATTCTGATTTAGGTTAGAGTGCACGCTGAGTGTTTCTTTTCTCTCTCTCTTTGGCAGCGACCATGACCCGACCCTTGACTATGACTCAGTGACCAAGATTAACCGAACTTTCTTAAACACTAGCTTTTGGATTGTCAGAGTTGCAAACCTCATTGCCACTCCTACTTTTATCCTTTTCTCCAGGACACCCCGTATTACTACGAACGTCCACTTCCATTAGATAAAACCATCGTATGGTTATATACGAACCGAAGGAATTTATTCGAGGATGGTTTCCGGTTCTGGAGAAAACGAATAGAACTATTCAGTTGTCTTTTCCTTTTACCTTCTCTCAGGTTGCGAGTACTCCTTGGTTTAGGAGATAGTACACCTATTACGCAAATTGGATAGTCTTCTTCCAAACCTTAGGCTGGTGCCGAACGATGGGGAATGAAGAAAACCAATTAGCATAATGATGGTGTACAGAAGGTATTAAATAAAGACATATCAAGGGATTAGTAAGAGGGCAAAGTAAATTGGGACTGCTATTCACGACCAAACCAAGTATTTCTTCGCCAATCCTAAATCACCTTTGTATTTCTCCAGGACACTCCGTATCACTACGAAGATCCACAGTTTATTGGATACTCCATCGTATGGTTATATACGAACTCGAAAGGAACTTGTTCCAGTTCGGGGATGGATTCTGGTTCAGGAGAAATAGGAATAAGGTTTATTCGGTTGTCTTTTATCTTCACCTTCTCTCGCATTGCGAATGCTCTTAGGATTAGGACAGTACACCCATTACGCTTATTGGATAATCTTATTCTAAACCATAGGCTGGTGCCGAACGGTAGGGAAGGAAGAAAACCATTTAGCCTAAGAGGGTGTACAGAAGGTAATGCCTAAAGACATATGAAGGGATTTGGAGAGATGGCAAAATAAATATACGGTTACAGTTGTGAATCTGGATAATGGAAGTAGCATTACTAGGAATACCCGGATACCCCTACGAAACATTTCAATGTTTCAGTTTCACTGTGTACTGTTAAAAGAAAATTGATTTCCCAATTAGCCCTTGCTCCAGGGTATGTATTTACCAGGTATGATTCTCACATCTGTATGGTTTTACAGAAGATGAGTAGGAGTAAGTTGTTGGGAATTAGGTGATCATCCTCATTATATCGAAATTCGTTGTAATTGGTGATATTTGAGGAAGTCACCTGGGTTGTTTGTCGGACGGCAAATATTTGGTTTTGAATATCTGTCGTTGTGCACCAATTTCAAATTGATATATCTGTACGTCTATTTTTATAGAGTGAGATATACCTTTTTGAAATTATGTCTATGACATTTACCTATATCAGTGGATGGTTAGGTAAGGAGCATTGAACAGCGGTGTAATTCTGCTTAACCATAAGTACAGTTTTCAACCTACGACACACAGGGAATGAGTTATTCGACTCACGGGACTTATACAGAGTATTGTATGTTGTCCAGTGTCCATTAGGACAGAGGGGTTGGTCCTCGCACTATATTCGGTTTACTTTTGACTTCTCTAGTTTTTAGAAAAGTGTTTCGTAGAAACGCAAGGTCCGAATTTTGAGAAGTTATAGGTATATGAATAAAGTAGAGAACCAGGTATTCCAAGTATCGGGATTCTTCAAGGTAATCGAAGATATAGATACTTGTGTATGGTATTCAGTTGATAGTAATGATTAAGAGAACTTGCTTCTCTTTCAGGTTACTCATAATAGGAAGCATTCCTAAGTTGAGTAACGCTGATCGGCCTCCTTCCATTTAGTTGACATGCATTGGAGACAGTTGCATGATTTGAATCTGGTTCAATAAAATCGGTGCCTCTGTTTCTGTATTGGATATAGAACAGTTCATATCTTAACATTGTTAAGGTACGGGGATTGTCCGGCTTATGATTAAAACCAGACTTTGGATAACTCAAGGCACGTTTCTGTAATGGCTGTTTGTGTGTTGACCCAGCCTATGACGAGGGTTGACTTTCTACCATCTGGAAGATCAATAGTGATATTGTTCTTGACTCGCCACAGTTTTAACAAAAATGGATTTTTTCATAAAACGGTAGTGGGAGTATGGTAGAACTGGAAGTGATTCCAGAACCGTAAACGATTACTGAAAATTTGATAAGAACCCAAAGATTCAATCTGGATTGACATTCCATTGGCCACTCCGCAGATAAGGTGGGTAACCTCAGGCACCCGAGAGGTACTCCGGTAGCCTCAAGGACGGTAGCAGGGAGGTTCTTATTTACCCAGACTTGCCATTGCTGTTGTTCCAGACTATGAGACCCGGCAGGAGGATGAGTATAGCGTCGTTCTGAACTGGCTTTAGAAGCATACGTGTATATGACTCTGCCAGAGGGTTGTCGTGGTCAGTGGGAGCAGCGGAAGCATAGTGGACAAGTGGCTTATGTCTATTTATAGACTAAAGCAGATATAGCGGAGATATATCATCTATTTCTGATGTGACAGTCATAGGTTTGACTTCATCAGAATAGGGGATGGATCTGTTAAGAAGGTAGTAGGGTGTGATGTCCTGGTATTTGGATGACACACACAGAGTAGGAAGTGAAATTCCTATACTACGGTCGGTTATACTTTGGTCGTCACACGGTGGTTTCTCCACATAGGACTTGGATATTATATCAGATATTCTGGTTACTAGATCTATGGTTTTAGATCTAGATTTGGGAAGTGTCCAAATCTGGGTACTTAGACAGCATTCTAAAGGTGTTTTAGAATGGACGACTCCAGGCACGGTAGTGTACCTGCAGGTGATGGAGTCACCCTCTCTAAAGGTGTCTTATAGACTAAAGGGGAGAGGGATGTGCTTGATTGGCATATCACTTGCTTAGGCAATTGAGTCAATCATGAGATGTCAAGCACCACACCAGATGTTGTTTTTGCAGTAGATGCAATAAGTTGATATTAATCCTATCCTGGAGAAACATTCGGAAGAAGTTTTAGAATATAAGTGGATGTTCTAGGGATATGATAACGACAGCCTCATTCGGGAGACAGTTATCATTCCCGGCTTCCAAGGTGACCTGGATGACAGATTGGTTATCAGAGTTATAGTTTTCCCTCTGACGAGGGGCAGTACTATGGACAGGTGGTCCAGGCGGATACTGAGGGAGGCATGGCGCAGGATACTGATTAAGTTCAGTGGACGATACAGTCTAAGAAGTTTGGATTTGGAGTTCATTTATGAACTAGGTCCCATCAGATATCCAGACACATTATAAGACAGGTATTGCTCATTTCGAGAGATGGCTTTCTCCGCAACTTGAGATAAAGAGAGACATAGAAAGAAACATCAGAGCGGATCCACTCACTGAGGCTATTTCTCGAACACAATAGTTTCGCAAACAGGCTTTGTGAGACTGATTAGTAGAGGAGTTGGGTGTTCGGTATCACACGGGCTGTGAGTATGCGACATCGCAATAATTAGCCTTGAGTACAAGTGGGAGATTGTTGGATATAGTTCCCTCAGAGTCAATTATTTGGATCACAGGCACGTGATTGCAATGATTGAGGGAGGATCTATGCCGGTAGGACAGTCTTACTCTAGATGATAGTATGCTATCTGGTTTATCTTTATCATCGTGTACTGCTTTAGATGACCTTACAAGTCATTATTGTGCGTTGATAGAGCCTTTAGGATTCTTGCTTGACGGCCAGCAGTATGAGGGCGATCATATACGTAGGAGCTGGGGTCTATAAGAACATCCTTAAATGGTCCCTAGTCAAGGGAGTTTCGAGACAGGGCGTCGTTACTCCAGAGTAGACTAGTGTATACAGTCGAGACCCCGACGAGGGGCGGTGGCTGGTCTCATAAGCCACTGGTGTCAGTTGGTTCACCTAAGATGTATACAGGTGCTCATTGGGTTATGAGTACACCGGACAGGACTCGCCGGGAACATGCTAATTGGTCTTATACCTGACGTCAGATGGCAGTTCCCTGGTGACATATGAACAGGTTAGTTCATCGACCTGAGATCGTCATTTGTCTCGTGTGAGTTCCTACTGTACTTTGATTACTACCCTACCATGCTCAAGGGAGACATGCAAATAGGTTTTAGTTGGGTACAGTCCCGAGCCACATGGAGGCAGTGAGCGGATCTGCAGGGGTTCGTCTCTCCCGGTATTGGGGGTGAGGTCGCGCTGTGTCTAGGAGAGCCATTACACGAAGTCCTTGGCCAAGGCAGGAGATTTACTGGTAGGTATTCCAGTAGTATCTCAGGGTTTCTGGGCTACACTCCGACATGACTTGTACCGCTTTTGGGGGTCTGACTTTTACCAACCCCTAGGCCCGCCATGCGATGCTCATAGACGAACGGACCGGACTGTACGGATATTTTCACTGACAGGCTCAATAGGGTGTCAGGATGAGTTCTCTCATCGACGTCCCTTTTGGTCAATACCTGGTAGCCCGTTACGTATGACTAATACTTCTGACGTGCTAGTGGTTAAATCCACAGCCAAGGGATTGACGAATCTTTAGAGTCCCCCACAGACCATTTCTCAAGTTTCGGGCGTATGGAGATATGGCAGGGTTCGATCTTATACGTGCGGTATTGCACGGATCATGATCGGACGGATAATACTAGCGGGCTTAGGTTTAAGCCGGATCCTAGTATTGTACAATGTAGATTTTGTCTCATTGCATTTGTATTCGGTCGGAATACAAATGCGGGTATGTATATACAGTCGTGGGGTTTTCCTGTAATTTATTACGGGATCGTTTTTCTGAAGTTGCCAGTTCGCATTCTGTTTCGGCCATTTTCCTTTGTTTCTTTCCATGGCTGAAAATTGGTGGAGGAGGGCTTATTTGCAAATGTGCAAATTAGCATTGTGGAGGGTGGTCTTTGTAAATTGTTGTTTCATGATGATTCTACCATACTTTGACTTCCCTTGTTCATCATGACTTGACTTTCTGGAGATGGGAACATGATGGGTTATGATTAGGTAGTTGGTGTGACTTTCTTGATGATTATAATCATTCCCTTTTCTTTGCATTATTGATCCACTTCCTCTCTCTCTCATTCTTCATTCTTGATTGGCCGGCCACTTCTCTTAAGGTAGGGGCTGTCCAAAATTTGGAGGGTGGGAATTCATCTCATTAGCTTACACTAAACACTTACATCATCTCCCAAGTTCATTCCTCCACCTTGATATCAAAAATGGCAACTTCATATAAACCCCAAATGAAACAAAGCTTTGTACACTTCATCTACAGTATCCTTGGGCACTCGACTCGCCAACTTCGTGCTCGAGTTTCCTCGGTCCAGATATGGGAGCCCGTAAAAGAACCCGGCGATGTGGTGCCCTTACGACGAGGAGATGAAGACCGGAGATTCCGTGGGGCGATCGGGACGACGACGAGAAGACCAAAGGACACAGATCGCTCGGTATATCTCTCTACCCCTTCTCTAGTTAGCTAGGATTAGGTTAATGGCCCGATCCGGGTTTTTAGTACGTGGTAGCGCCAGTTTTAAAAGTTAAAGAAAAGTATCGTTTCCGTATTTTGGCTTCGTTAAGACGGCCGGGGCGCTGCCGTGCACTTACACTTTCCTTATCGAATATGGTGCTGGATATTCTACAAGGAATACCGCTATGCAAAGCAAAAAACTATAGAAGCAATCAAAAGACAAACCGAGTGGGTTGTAGCATCTGCTAGTTTCGCTAAAGAGGTCATTCCCAGTGAAGGGATCTCGGCTCTTTCCTTATCGAATAAGGTGCTGGATATTCTACAAGGAATACCGCTATGCAAAGCAAGAACTAGAGCTACCAGTTTTTAAACAAGTTTCTACAACATCTTTAGGTTCTTTATATTTCATTAATCTCATTAATGAAGTCCTATTATTTTTGCTTCACAAGCATCACAAAAGAAACGTAAGCAATAATATTAATTATATCTCATATAAATAATATAGGCATTCGTCTCAGAACATTTCAAATGATCACATCACAGAATATCAGCAACAGAAGAACATATATGAAATATTGGATATACTAGGAATTCCGTGTTTTATTTAAGCCAGTATAAAACACGGATTCCACGGTCGTGATGAATAGCCAAACCCACATCCCTAGACCCCTACGAGAGCGGTAAGCAACCCTACCAATTCTAGAGTTAGGAGACCCGGCCTCGACTCCTCGAGATGGTCTCCCACTGGACCCTAGAACCCGGTTACTTGTGCTCCCCGCCTTGGGTCTATCCTAATGCGGAAAAGTAAATAATATATATCAATGGTGACATCATCCTCAACCCGGAAGTGCCCCAATAAAAGAATATTACATACAATGAATTTTATATGAATGAAAATGAAAAAAACTCTCATCTCACACGAAAACCTCCGGCTATTCAAAACACGATGATCCATTATAATATATCACAGCAACACATAACATCACATATCATCAACGTAGGTAAATATGCGTATCCCAATTGTCGTTGACACATAGCACCGAAACAGGCGATACACCACATATTACGCTTACGGACGCAGAAAAGAAAATGTCAAACTACAACATTTGGAATCCACAAGCACCTTAGACATCATAAACCCAAAATATCACATACTTCGGATTTCATGCCTAACAAAATGAATTCCAAATATTTTATCACAATCATAGAAAGCTAGGCAAAGTTTAAACAATTAGATCGAATCAACGAATTCCCAAATTTCCCAGAATGCTCAACACTTGAGCACTGTTAAAGTTAACCAGAGACATACCATAGTACCTACGGACCAACAGCTGAAGGCCCGACCCAAGCCTCTTAAGTAGCGCTGCGTATCCGCCGCCAAAACTATGTTTTGGCCGCAGATCCGCGGTCACTTAGACGAGTTTAGGTTTTGTTCCTCAGGTGTGTCCATAGAATTCCCAGCATGTTTTTTTGAATATTTTTAACACAGAAAAATCCAACTTTTGGAAAAATTTCCCGAGAGGGGGTCCGTTTCGGGTTTTCGGGGTTCGATCGGAATTCTAACTTCGTCTAGACAACGCCTAATGCTCTAGCTTGGCTTTGATACCACTGTAAGGTTAGCTTAGCACCTTGGCAAGGTTTACGCAAGCATCAATCATGCTAATTTAAAATTTTGGGGTGCAACATAAACCCTAACCAAGATCTTAACTAGAGACTAAGGGTTAAACATAATATGTAAACAACTTTACATCTAAGTGAATGCGGAATACAAACTTTGTAGATCGGTCCTTCACTTCTAAAGCTCCGTGTAGTAGTCCCTTCATGCCTAGTAGTGAACATCCAAACTCTAGTAATGATCATATGAAGAAATGAACAAGCTTGCTTAATGCCTTCGAAGCCGAAGATGATCTACGTCGAGAAGACTCAAGCTCATGCTACCTCTTCACTAATGGTGAGATTTGTGAAGCAAACACCCTAAACTAAATGGCTAATAGTAAAGAATGATGAAGTAGGAATATTTCTCAGTTTAGATTTGATTTTCACATTTTATTTCATCAGTTCGTCAAAAGCTAGAAAGCTTCAAGAGGAAGAAGAAGATGAAGTGATGAAGTGATGAAAGAATCATTCTCTTGTTTCATATGCAACCATGGGTGAGTATATCACATATACTAACTCATATAGAGAGTTAACCATGGTGTATGGTTAATGGTTAAGTCAACAAATATCTTAAGTAAAAACAAATAAGTGGACTTTGGTCAAAGCTTATCAACAAGCTTCTCCAAGCTTCTAGCAATGAGTCATTTCCACTAATTTGTAATTACTTAATGACAAATAAAACCATAACATTAACCTAGCATGGTGTGAGTCTCATACATACATGTTGCATGTGTAACCTAGCATGACACACTAAAATATATCACATATATTCATATGTGCAAAAACAATACAATTAACATATATTAATGTATCATAAATGAGAAAATTACTTAAGTGAGCCAATATTAGTTAATGTAATTTAATATATCAAATATATATAATTATACATTAAATTTTTAAATCAACACTTAATTTAATAATCCGGCCATATTTCATATAACCGACCGATACACAAATCGCGAGAATAGAATGCGGTATTACATACACGCATTAATCTCGGTCTCGCACATATCACATATGTGCTCCTACTCCGTTTCGCATGAACCAGGAAACCTCTGTGTATGACTCTAAAGACTCATCAATACGCCGGCAGTAGGTGATGATCATATCAAACACCCACAAGCCGCAAGTGGTCTTCTAAACATAACGGCCACCAGGGTATTGAGCGATCAGAAGGTCAACAAGCAAGCCTGATATAACTCCTACGAATCCAATCAGTAACACTACCGTACAGTTCCGTCTCTTCGTCAAATATGTCGCATATCAGAGCCTGGCGGTGGTATAGCGTCAGACCCCAAAAGCCTGATAAGTCATGCCGATCGAAGGTCCATAACGGTTCAAGAAACTACTGATAACACTTACCAATAAATCTTAGCAACCCTGGCCAGGGATTTCAAGTTATGGCTAATCGAGCATAGCGCAACATCAACTCTCAATACCGGGAGAGAAAAAACCCTTCATATCGCTCATTGCTTCCATGTGACTCGGGACTGTACCCAAAAATCACCTTTTTGCACGATCTCTTGACCATGGTATGGTGGAAATCAAAGCACAGTAGGAATCACACAAGACTCTATGATGATCTCGGGTCTACAGACTAACCTGTACCAGTGTCACCAGAGAACTGCTATCCGATGATAGGTATAATACCATCTAGGAGTTCTCAGCGAGTCCGTTCAGTGTACCCAGTTTCCACTGAGCACCCGTATACCTTCTCGGATGTCAAACACCAATGGATATGTGATCATCCATCGCCCATCATATGGGTCGAGAAGCGCATACGCTAGCCTACTCTGGAATATCGATGCCCTGTCTCGATACTCCCTCGACTAGGAACTATTATAGGGTGTACTTGTAGACTACACTTGTCCCCACTAATATGATCTCTATCATAGTCCTGGCAGTCAAGTACACATCCTAAGGGCTTTGTCAACATGTGAGAGTAAGACAACAGTACCTATACAAGTCAACATGTTAAGACAAAGAGCAACCAGATAGCATACTATCATATCGAGCAAGAAAGTCCTCCCTACATATGTCCAAGCATCCACTACAATATACATCCCATGTACAGTAATGGCCTCTAGGGCATACATATAAGTAACATGTTATTAGATACCGAACCTTATATACAACATCATATCAGTTTCTTTATTTAGTAAAGAAGGATATAATTTTGTATTGTTGGATAATGTTTTGAACATTTCCTATATCAAGAGTTGATCGGTTCAGGCACGTTATCTAAATGCATATACGTTCTAAATCAAACCACAGTTCTCAACATACAAAACACACACAAGAGGAAGAGTTTAGAAATGAACGAATCCTTCTTGAGGTATTTTAGACTAGGTCATATCAATGCGACCCGATTAGCCAAGTTACATAAAGATGCATATTTAAATCAGTTAATTTGCATCTTGTAAAACTTGCCAGTCTTGTCACAAATATAAGATGAACATTGCTCCGTTTATTTGAAACAGAGAAAGAGTTAGCGAACTCTTGGGATTTATACATGATGATGTATGAAGGTCCCCTGTCTACACATGCCAGGACCGGTTCTTTGTACTTCATTATATTCACTGATGATCTCTCAAGATTCGGACATATGTTCCTGTTGAAACACAAGTCTGATGATTTTGAGAAATTCAAAGAATATATGTTTGAAGTAGAGAAACCAAAACGGGTATAAGTATTATGTCCTAAGATGTGATCAAGGAGGAGAATACTTATGCACAGAATTCCTGGACTATTCTAAAGGAGAATGAGATTCTCTCTCAGCATTACTCCTCTGTATACACCACAGCACGTTGGCATATCGGGGCGGAGCAATCGCACCCTATGAGATATGCTCTATGATGAGTACTACTGAGTTGTTTATTTCCTTTTGGGGGGTTATGCACTTGAGAAGCTGCATACCTATTGAATTGGGTTGCAACCAAATCAGGTGCCTACCACTCCATAAGTGATATGGTATGGGAAGAGCCCATCTCTTAAGGATGTTAAAATTTAGGGTTGTCCGGCCTATGTCTAAAAGTAAATCTGGACAAGCTCGAGGCAAGGTCAATTCTGTGGAAGTTTGTTGGATATCCCAAGCATTCAAAAGGGAATATCTTCTACCACACCGAGGAACAAAAGGTGTTTTATTTCTCGGCATGCCCCCTTTTGGAAAGGGAATTTATTGTGAAGAAATTAGTGGTCATGAGATAGAACTGGAAGGAGTTCCATCTATACAAACTTCAGCTGATGATTTTGTAGAACCGAAGGATTCAATAGTTCGCGATGAACCTCAGCCTCTCCGCACATCTGGTAGGGTTCCTCACCCACTTGAGGGATACTTCGTTTTTCTCTATGACAGTGGGAGTGAGGATTGCATCATGAGATGATGACCCAACTGTTTTCGAGCAGGCCATTAAGTGTGATGACTCTGTGAGAATGGCTGGATGCTAAGCGATCTGAGATGGAATCAATATACACCAACAAAGTATGGACTTTGGTTGCTATATCTGAAGGGTTAAATCCCCATCAGGAGCAAGTATATCTTGAGAAGATTACTTGGTGTATATGGAAAAGTTGAGACTTTCAAAGCTAAGGCTTATTTCAAATGGTTTTCGTCATCGACCAGGTGTGGATAATGATGAAACCTTTTCTAGTCCCTATGCTTAAGTCCATCTGGATCCTACTTGCCATTGCTATATACCATGACTACGACATCGGCGGTTGGGTGTCATGACTGCATTTCTAAATAGTGATTTAGAAGAAAGCGTCTATAAGTACACAGCCAGAGGGCCTAGTATACAGTGGGAGCAACGGAAACATATGCAGTTGCTTTATGTGTGTAAGCATGCATCACGGAGTTGGAACATCTGTTTTTATGTGGTAGTCAAAGAGTTTGACTTCATCAAAATGGTAGATGAACCTTGTATATACAAAAAGGCATTTGGGAGTATGGTAGTGATCCTCGTATTGTACGTGGATGACATACTCTTTATCTGAAAGGAGTTTCCTATGCTACGCCCAGCCAATCTCCTTTTATCACAAAGATTCTCCATATAGAATCAATGTGATACCTCCTAAATCCTGGGTTTTGGATCTATGAGATAAATATAAATGGATGTTAGGATTCTCACTAGGTTTAGTGAGATGGTATCAATCGATCCTGGGAAGAATCACTGGATAGCTTCCAGGGTGGTAAGGTCGACTGAATGTCAGTCACATGCATTGTCTTTACCCTCAGTGAAGGGACGGTATGTTGGAAGAGTTCCAAGCTAGATGCCGTGGAAAACTAGATGATAAAGGCTGGATACATTGCTACCAAGGATGCTACCAAATAAGTAGTCTGGATGTACATTAGTTCATGAGATGAACTTCATTCCTACCATTGTGTGACAATGGAGTTGTGGCTTATGCCTAGGAACCCCAGTCCCATCAGTGATCCAGACATATTCTTAGGTAGTATCACCTGATCATGGAGATGGATGATCTCCAGGGAGATCGAGGTTAGGAGAGCAGACTTAGAGATTAACACGGCGGATCCACTCACGAAGGCCTTTTCCTAGGAGAGACTTTTATGGGATGGTTGGGTATGAGATACTTCAACCACTGCAGATTGTTGGGTATGGGATACTTTAAAAGATGGCCCTAGTGCAAGTGGGAGATTGTTAGTTACATGTATGCCCTAGAGGCCATTACTGTATATACGATGTATATTGTAGTGGATGCTTGGACATATATAGGGAGGAATTTCTTGCTCGACATGTACAATGATTGTCCCTATGTTACATGTTGATAAAGCCCTTAGGATGAGTACTTGACTACCAGGATTATGATGCATAACATACTAGTGGGGACAGAGTAGTCGATAAGTACATCCTTCAAATGTTCCTAGTCGTGGGTGTATCGAGATAGGGCATCGATATGCTAGAGTAGACTAGCGTATAGCTTCTCGACCCATGTAGATGGGTGATGGATGATCCCATATCCATTGGTGTTTAACATCAAAGACAGTATACGGGTGCTCAGTGGAGATTGGATATACTGGACGGACTCGCCGAGAACTCCCAGATGGTATTATACCTCACGTGAGATGGCAGTGCTCTGGTGACACTGGTACATGTTAGTCTGTAGACCCAAGATCATCATAGAGACTTGTGTGATTCCCACTGTGCTATGATTTCCACCTTAACACGTTCAAGAAAACGTGCAAAACGGTGGCTTTTGGGTACAGTCATTGTCACGTCCCGAAAGTACGGAATATGTCCGGCACTTAAACTACGAACGTCTCGAGGCGTACGTAATCTAAGTAAGCCGAAAACCCAGAAATCCAAACCAAGAAAATTAGTAGAGTGAAGGAAAACCAATTTAAAACAAGTGGTTTCAATAGCATAAGCCGAATTATGCGTTTTAAAAACATCAAGTATTTTCTAAAAATTTCGGCAGAGTCTCCTTTGTAAATACTGGCCCCCAAACGGAATACAACATGAATAGTATACGAAATCAATAAAAAGGCATCCCCAAGCGGGAGCTAGCTCTTCGTCAATCGACGGTCACAACCACACAAGCAATACAATATACAACGCCAACGGCGAGGATCAAATTCAAAAGGAAACTCAAAACCACAAGAAAACCACAGAAATATAACGCGCGACTTTAAGGTCGAAAGAATAACATTACTGGTCTCTATCTCAAAAATAAATACATGTTTGGTTGATGGAACTTCTAGATACAACAGAATAATAATATACAAGATATAATGATGGGTACGATATAAATAAACCCACCTACTAGCAAGTCACCCGGAGACGGAAATAGTGCCAGCAAAGCCGTAAAGAAACCTGTACGGCGAAACCTGCAAGAACTGTGGCACAACGGGGGTGAGTTGCCAACTCGTGAGTAGAAAAACATCTACGCACAGAAATCGTATAAATAACGCAATCCTAGGTCAATGATCATAATATATCCTCAAATATATATATAACATGCAGCCTATAACAATGGCTAGGGTAATATCTAACCGAGTGTAATCTCATGGGCCCGTGTCAGTGCCTCAGGTAGCAATATATCATATGAATGAGGTATGAATGCATGAAAACAGAATACATGTAAATGAAGAAACTGTTTTCATAATTTAGTGAGATTTCCTTTGTATTTTTAAAATGATATATCATAAATGAAATCAGCATCAACAGTGTCTAGTATCGACACAAAACATAAATCTCAATGTCTCGAAATCTCAGGCTCCGGCTATCCGGACTGGCCTATATCATCAAAACTCAGTACCTCAATATCTCGAAATCTCAATGTCTCAAAATCTAAGGCGCCGTCAGTCCAGACCGGCCCCTACCATCCATCTCAAGTCCATGACGGTATCCTCCGGATATCCGACGCGTCGGGTAATATCACCGGTGTAAGTCGATGTACTACACCCCAGAACTTGTGGGGAGGCGGAATTTTCAAAAACGATCTTGTTTACTGAACGAACATCGACTAACCGCTTGAATCGAAGCTAAACGATAACTAACCAAACATATAGTTATTCTAAACTACTATGCTTAGGGATTATACCTATCGAACCAAGTCCTTCGTCTTTACGATCTCCTTGTCCTCCTCGGCCTTCTCTAGGTAGTAGACGATCCACCCGAGAGCAAAACTCCAAGCTAAACCTCTATACTTGAGGCAACTAACCTTCTTGGATTGCTAATCAAAGAAGCTAGGATGAAATAGAGTGATGGTTATGGATTGATTAGTCTTACTAACCCTTGTTCTCAACTCATGAGAGGGGAGGATTAGTCTTTGAAGAGGGAGAGCTTGAGGAGAGAGAAGGTGAGAATGAATTATGATGAGAATAGTAATGTATCATAATAAATTTGAAGCATTCTTATTTATGAGAAAAAGAATAATACATAATGAATAAGCATGCTTCATAAATATCTAATGGTGATTCATTGTCATGACTCACTAAGCATTTATCATGCATTAATGATATGCATGAATCACCCTCATGACTCACTAAACTCATTTAATGCAAATGACACATAACCCTCCTTAGTCACCATCTTCTAGAAGCTTCTCGAGTAATTAGGAGAACGCCCCTCCGATCCGTAAAAATACGGAAAAACTTTAGACTGTATAAATCCAATAACCGGATACCAGTAACTGGCTTAAACCAAAGCCGACTGGTAAAAACTGTCCGAAAGTCGTACGCGCGTAAACGCACGTATGCGTCCGAACCCTTTGTCGCAAAACCATGCGACCTCTATATCGTTTTGCCTGGAGTAGGAAACTCTCTGTGTGGGACTCTAGAGACTCGACTACTACGCTGGCAGTGGGTTTAACCACAGACCGCAAGCGGCACTAGCTGTACGTAACGGTCCCCAGGTAGTTGTCGATAAGAAGGCCGATGAGGAAACCCATCCGAACTCCTACTGAGTCTGATGTGACAATCTCCATACAGTCCGGTCCGTTCGTCTAAGACTATCGCATATCGGGCCTAGGGGGGCGGCAAGCGTCAGTCCCCTTATAGCGGTATAAGTCGTGTCGGAGGGAAGCCCATTACACCCTGAGAAACTACTGGAACCTACCAGCAAATCTCGCTTGCCCTGGCCAGGGACTTTGCGTAATGGCTCTCTGACACAGCACGATATCTACTCCCAATACCGGGAGGGACGAATCCTGTCTAACCGCCACTGCCTCCAAGTGCTCGGGACTGCACCCAACTGCTACCTGTTTGCACGACTCTTTTGAGCCGTGGTAGGGTAGCAATCTAAGAACAGTGGGACACACTCGAGGCGAAGCAGCAGTGTCAAGTCTGCGGACTATGCTGTACTCATGTCACCTGGGAACTGCTCACTGACGACTGGTATCAAACCAACCAACAGTTCCCTGTGTGTCCTGTCCGGTGTACCCGTAACCTAACGAGCACCTGCATACTATCTCCAGTACGACGTACTGACGGCTGTGGGACAAACCATCTCCCCAACTGGGATGATAAGCGTACACACCAGTCTACTCCGGAGTATCGATGCTCTGTCTCGATAATCCAACGACCAGGGACCTGAATAAGGATGTGCTTGTAGACTACCCAGCCCCCACTAGTGTGACTGCCATCACAACGCTGGTAGACAAGCAAGATCCTAAGAGCTCTATCAATACGTACACTCACATATTAAGATAGAAAAACCAAGTAGCATACTACCATGTTTAGCAAGACTGTTATATACATGTGAATATCCCAAGCTGCCATTAAGTAATATACAAACTAGTATGATACAGTAATGGCCTTCTAGGGCATAAACACTAACAATCTCCCACTTGCACTAGGGCCATGTACTGGCATATCGTAGACCGATGATCTCGAGTAGCCTCTCGAACTGAATCTGAGGTAGGGCCTTCGTGAATGGATTAGCAATGTTCTCTTCTGAAGCAACTCTCCGAACCTCGATCTCCTGACGATCAATGATCTCCCTGATCAGGTGATACCGCCTTAAGATGTGTCTGGACTTCTGATGGGACCTTGGTTCCTTCGCTAAAGCTATAGCTCCGTTGTTGTCGCAATACAGAGGTATTAGATCAACTATTGTAGGAACCACCTGAAGTTCTGTTAGGAACTTCTTCATCCAGACTGCTTCTTTTGCGGCATCGCAAGCAGCTATAAACTCCGCTTCCATCGTCGAGTCAGCAACGGTGTCCTGCTTGGAGCTCTTCCAGCACACCGCTCCTCTACTGAGGGTAAAGACATAACCCGACATGGACTTGGAATCGTCCTTATCACTCTGGAAGCCGGAATCAGCAAAGGCCTCCAACCTGAGGTCTTTTCCGCCGTAAACCAAGAACATCTCCTTAGTCCTCCTCAGGTACTTGAGAATGTTCTTTACTGCTATCCAGTGTTTCTCCCCTGGGTCTGACTGATACCGGCTTACCACGCTCAGTGTGTAAGCTACATCTGGTCTGGTGCACAACATCGCATACATTATAGAGCCTACCGCAGAAGCGTAGGGTATAATAGACATGCGTTCCCTTTCCAAATCAGTCTTGGGAGACATCTCTTTGGAGAGGGTGATTCCGTGACAAGCCGGTAGGTTACCGCGCTTAGAATCTTCCATACTGAATCTTTTCAGTACAGTGTCGATATACCTGGACTGCGAAAGTCCCAACATCCTCTTGGATCTATCACGATAGATCCGGATCCCCAGAATGTAAGAGGCATCACCCAGGTCTTTCATGGAGAACCTGTGTGACAAGAATCCTTTGACAGATTGTAGCATAGGAATGTCATTTCCTATCAATAGAATGTCATCCACGTACAAGACGAGGAATACGACACTTCTTGCTACAACTTTACTATATATGCACGGTTCATCTGGATTTTTGATAAAGTCATATTCTTTGACTGTCTCATCAAAACAGACGTTCCAACTCCGCGATGCCTGCTTCAGTCCATAAATAGACTTAAGCAGCTTGCATACTTTCCCGCTGCTCCCACTCTGATTGAAACCCTTTGGCTGATCCATATAGACGCTCTCTTCTAAATTTCCATTCAGAAAAGCCGTCTTTACGTCCATCTGCCAGATTTCATAATCATGGAAGGCAGCAATAGCAAGAAGGACCCGAATGGATTTGAGCATAGCCACTGGAGAAAAAGTTTCGTCATAGTCCAAACCAGGTCTTTGACGAAAACCCTTTGCAACAAGTCTAGCCTTATAGGTTTCCACCTGTCCATCTACACCAATCTTTTTCTTGAAGATCCATTTGCATCCTATGGGTTTTACCCCATCTGGAGCAAAGTCCAAAGTCCATACTTTGTTGGTGTACATGGACTCCATTTCGGTCCGCATTGCATCTAGCCATCGTACCGAGTCGCCGCTCTGGATGGCCTGCTGGAAGTCAGTAGGTTCATCATCATCTATGATGCAATCCTCTCTATCCCCGTCTATGAGAAAACCGTAGTATCTCTCAGGCGGATGAGACGGCCTACTACTCCTGCGGAGGGGTGCGGGAATGTCCTGTTCTTCTTGAACTACTGGTTCTACCAAACTTTCAGTACCAGTTTGTGGTTCTGGAATTTCTTCCAGTTCTACTACGCTCCCACTCTTCTGATTTTCCAAAAATTCAGTTTCTAAGAAGCGGGCATGACGAGAAACAAAAACCTTTTGTTCCTCTGCGTAATAGAAACAATACCCTGTAGAGTTCTTTGGATATCCCACAAACTTACACTCTACTGAGCGTGCCTCGAGCTTGTCCGGATGCTGCTTTTTTACAAAAGCTGGACATCCCCATGTCTTCAGGTACTGAAGATAGGGTTTCTTCCCACTCCACATCTGATATGGTGTGGTAGGCATAGTTTTGGTTGGAACTCTGTTCAAAAGATGTATCGCTGATTCTAGCGCATATCCCCAGAAAGATCGCGGTAACTCAGCATTACTCATCATGGATCGTACCATATCCAATAGGGTTCGATTCCGTCTCTCCGATACACCGTTGTGCTGTGGAGTGTATGGAGGAGTAAGCTGAGAGAGAATTCCTTTCTCTTTTAGGTAACCTAGGAACTCGGCACTCAAGTATTCACCACCTCGATCAGATCTAAGTGTCTTGATACTTTTGCCGGTTTGGTTTTCCGCTTCACTCTTGTATTCCAGGAATTTCTCAAAGGCCTCGGATTTATGCTTCATTAAGAAGACATGTCCAAACCTAGAGAAATCATCTGTAAAAGTAATGAAGTAGGAATAACCACCTTTCGCATGTGTAGACATTGGACCACATACATCACTGTGTATGAGTCCTAAGAGCACGCTCGCTCTTACTCCTTGTCCAGTAAATGGAGTCTTTGTCATCTTTCCTTTGAGACAAGATTGACAAGTGTCATAGGTTTGATATTCGAACGTGTCCAAATATCCTTCTCTATGCAACTTAGTCAACCTTCTCTCATTGATGTGACCCAGTCTACAATGCCATAAGAAAGCTTTATTTAAATCTGGAGACTTTCTTTTTAGTGTGTTCTGGACATTGAAAATTTGGAGTTGGTTTAAAACATATATGCCGTTATTTAGAGTACCGGACCCAATCAAACCATGATTAAGGTGGATGTTAACAACATCTCTTACAAACGTGAAATCATAACCTTTATTTGATAACAAGGAAACTGATATGATATTACACGTTAAGCTTGGTACAAAATAACAGTTATGCAAAACCAAAATATGTCCACTCGTCAATCCTAGGTGATAATCCCCGACGGACGCAGCTCCCACGCTAGCTCCGTTAGCAACCCTGAGGATCATATCACCTTCCTTCAGCACTCTACGGTTTCTCAGTGCCTGCAATGAATTGCAAATATGAGATCCTGATCCGGTATCCAATACCCAGGAAGTAGAGTTGATCGACAGACAATTCTCAATTACAAACACACCTGAAGTCGAAGCCACAGCTTGCTTCGGTTCCTGGTTCTTGGCGTTCCACGCCTTGCAATCCTTCTTCCAGTGCCCTTTCCTGTGACAATGGAAGCACTCATCCTGGCCAACTACCGGTGCTGCTAGCTTTTTCTTTCCCTTCCCTCTCACCTTACTAACACCTCCTCTAGGTTTGGGTGCGGCCTTCTTCTTCCTTCCTTTGGCCCTAGCCTTGGACCCGGAAGAAGATGTACCGCCAACAAACATAGCGGGTGTTTCCCTTGCCTTCTGCAAGGTGCCCTCTGCACTCCTTAACATGTTCAGGAGTTCCGCAAGTTCAACTTCTTTTCCTTGAAGATTGAAGTTGAGGATAAACTGGGCGTAGGTGGGAGGAAGGGACTGGAGAATAAGGTCTGTATAGAGCTCATTATCCAAAGTCGTCCCAAGGTCTGCGAGCTCTTCAATATAGCCGATCATCTGTAGGACATGTTCACCTACCGATGACCCGACAGCCAACCTCACTCGAAACAAGTTCTTAGAGGTCTCGTATCTTGCTATACGAGATTGCTCTCCATAAAGTTCCTTTGTATGGAGAAATATGCCATCTAGGGACATATCCTCGTGCCTCCTCTGATGTTCATTGTTCATTGAGGCAAGCACGATGCACTTGGCTCTCGCGCAATCTAAATCCCAGGTTTTGCGGATTTCCTTATCCGCATTGCTGGATTTGGGACCAGGGACAGCAGGTGCCGTAGCGGTGAGGACGTACCCCAATTTTTCATAGGTCAAAGCCATTTTGACATTCCGCAGCCAATCTTTATAGTTTGGCCCTGTCAGTATATTTTTCTCTAAAAGTAACTTAAGTCCAGTCATTTTCAGGGTCGCTGCAATTAGGAGAGAGAGAAGAAAACTCTTTAGCATGATGCTCTTGCAAGTTTAGAGTGGTTTTTAGTTTATCTAAACTGGATGGCTCCCACTGTTTCTCGAATCCTTCCTCAAACCATAAAAGAAGAATTAGCCAGGACTATTCTCACCGTACAATACTTGCTTAACCGTTCAGCCAGGCCAGTGTCGATACTTCGAGGGAGGTTTTCCAACGCTTTCGCGAAGTTCCTTAATTAAATAACCTCTTTTCTCTGGGGGCGTAACCCCGCTGAAACCTTTCTGGACACCTACTAGGTTTATAGAATTGATCGTTAAGTGACGAATATCCTGATAAGTAGCATATACTCACAGTAGGATCGGGATCCAAATATCATCGTATGATAATGTTGAAGGAATCCTACCAACATTCATCAAACTCCAAATGGTATGCATCTCTTTGCAAATTTCAGTTTCTTTAGAAATTCCCGATATAAGTTTTTGCCCCATGCTCTTATGACCTTGACGTATGCCAACAAATCATAAGTCACATGTCAAGTTCTGCCCATCATTATCTTGTTAATTTGAACCCACCCGTATATACCCTTGACGTATGCCAACAAGGTAATGCGACTGTCCCAAACCAACACATCTATCTATGCAACAAATGAATACCCCAGCAGCTACCAAACACTATGCCTTGACGTATGCCAACAAGCATAGCTTGAATACTACTGACCATCCATAAGAAATGACGGAGGGCTACGACTGGTTTTGGCGAAACCGTGAACGTAGTGAACTTGATATAACCGAAGGAACCTGATAGCTTTTAAAAGGAGTGGTTAAAGCTCCGCATTTAAAAAATATCTGTTTTTAAAACTAACCGAGTGGTTTCTTTTAAATTGTTCCAACGATTTAAACTTTGGTTTGTTTTTCTTTGCATTATAGATAATGCGTCCCATCATTAACCTATCATTGCAGAAAACAACGAAAATACAACGTCCTCTTATGCCATCCGCATTCGCCATGGAGTCCCGTCATCACCCGTTAGGTTACTTAACTAACGACAGAGCGGGGGCAGGGCTAGCGCGGGTGTAAAACATAAGTGACGTCTAAATAGCTATCATATATATAGATATTTTACATTCGTCTGATGCAATGATATACATTCCAGAACACAGATAAACAATATTGGATTTGCAAGCAATCTGTAATTCTTTTGAGCCTGCAAGAAAAGACAGATTACACAGTTGTGATGAATAGCCGTTACCCCACCCTCGACCCCTACGGGTACGGCAAACTACCCGCCCGGCAGTTTGTGTACCCCGCCTTGGATCTGTCCTAGGAGCAAAAACAGTAAAATGAAATAATACAACGGTGGCTACAACCGCAACCTGGATGTGCCCCGCAAAATAATATTACAACAAATTACATTTACAACAAATGAATTAAATAATAACCCATTGCAAACCCCGGCTATACACCACAACAGTCCAATACAGTTTATATGCACAAACAGATATAACCATTACATAAATGTGCAACCCCCTGCCAACCGACATACTAGCAGTTAGGGAAGGTTTACGAACACATTAACAATCACAGATATAATCCAACATGCAAATACTGTATAATTTCGATCGATTAAACATCTTTAATATTGCTCCAAAAACTGCTCTGTAAACTGGAAACCTGAGCAAAATTAAAATATTCCAGAAAATCCAAAAAACCACAGGGGACCCACACAAGAAAAACGAGTTCCTGACTCGTCAACTCGGCGGCGGAAGCGCGGCGGATCGGTGGGATCCGCCGCGGTTCCGCGGCACTGTAGACGAATCAAGAACCCAAATTTCTTGGGTGTTCTTCTGTGTTCATTTCAAGCTTTCTGCACTTACCTGAAAAATTTTAGGACATCATTTTAAATTCGACAGAAACTGATATTTTTTAGGGTTTTCCGGCTTCGTTTTTCCGTTCGAAATTCGTACAAATTTGCAATAAAGTTATTTATTGTTTAGCGAGGCTCTGATACCACTGTAAGTCGATGTACTACACCCCAGAACTTGTGGGGAGGCGGAATTTTCAAAAACGATCTTGTTTACTGAACGAACATCGACTAACCGCTTGAATCGAAGCTAAACGATAACTAACCAAACATATAGTTATTCTAAACTACTATGCTTAGGGAATATACCTATCGAACCAAGTCCTTCGTCTTTACGATCTCCTTGTCCTCCTCGGCCTTCTCTAGGTAGTAGACGATCCACCCGAGAGCAAAACTCCAAGCTAAACCTCTATACTTGAGGCAACTAACCTTCTTGGATTGCTAATCAAAGAAGCTAGGATGAAATAGAGTGATGGTTATGGATTGATTAGTCTTACTAACCCTTGTTCTCAACTCATGAGAGGGGAGGATTAGTCTTTGAAGAGGGAGAGCTTGAGGAGAGAGAAGGTGAGAATGAATTATGATGAGAATAGTAATGTATCATAATAAATATGAAGCATTCTTATTTATGAGAAAAAGAATAATACATAATGAATAAGCATGCTTCACAAATATCTAATGGTGATTCATTGTCATGACTCACTAAGCATTTATCATGCATTAATGATATGCATGAATCACCCTCATGACTCACTAAACTCATTTAATGCAAATGACACATAACCCTCCTTAGTCACCATCTTCTAGAAGCTTCTCGAGTAATTACGAGAACGCCCCTCCGATCCGTAAAAATACGGAAAAACTTTAGACTGTATAAATCCAATAACCGGATACCAGTAACTGGCTTAAACCAAAGCCAACTGGTAAAAACTGTTCGAAAGTCGTACGCGCGTAAACGCACGTATGCGTCCGAACCCTTTGTCGCAAAACCATGCGACCTCTATATCGTTTTGCCTGGAGTAGGAAACTCTCTGTGTGGGACTCTAGAGACTCGACTACTACGCTGGCAGTGGGTTTAACCACAGAACGCAAGCGGCACTAGCTGTACGTAACGGTCCCCAGGTAGTTGTCGATAAGAAGGCCGATGAGGAAACCCATCCGAACTCCTACTGAGTCTGATGTGACAATCTCCATACAGTCCGGTCCGTTCGTCCAAGACTATCGCATATCGGGCCTAGGGGGGCGGCAAGCGTCAGTCCCCTAATAGCGGTATAAGTCGTGTCGGAGGGAAGCCCATTACACTCTGAGAAACTACTGGAACCTACCAGCAAATCTCGCTTGCCCTGGCCAGGGACTTTGCGTAATGGCTCTCTGACACAGCACGATATCTACTCCCAATACCGGGAGGGACGAATCCTGTCTAACCGCCACTGCCTCCAAGTGCTCGGGACTGCACCCAATTGCTACCTGTTTGCACGACTCCTTTGAGCCGTGGTAGGGTAGCAATCTAAGAACAGTGGGACACACTCGAGGCGAAGCAGCAGTGTCAAGTCTGCGGACTATGCTGTACTCATGTCACCTGGGAACTGCTCACTGACGACTGGTATCAAACCAACCAACAGTTCCCTGTGAGTCCTGTCCGGTGTACCCGTAACCTAACGAGCACCTGCATACTATCTCTAGTACGACGTACTGACGGCTGTGGGACAAACCATCTCCCCAACTGGGATGAGAAGCGTACACACCAGTCTACTCCGGAGTATCGATGCTCTGTCTCGATAATCCAACGACCAGGGACCTGAATAAGGATGTGCTTGTAGACTACCCAGCCCCCACTAGTGTGACTGCCATCACAACGCTGGTAGACAAGCAAGATCCTAAGAGCTCTATCAATACGTACACTCACATATTAAGATAGAAAAACCAAGTAGCATACTACCATGTTTAGCAAGACTGTTATATACATGTGAATATCCCAAGCTTCCATTAAGTAATATACAAACTAGTATGATACAGTAATGGCCTTCTAGGGCATAAACACTAACAACCGGTAGGTAGTGCTCCCCTGCCAGGCTCAACGTCAACAACACGATCCTCTTATCTCGGGGTACCGCACCGGGCCCACCACGTACCCGAAACGCTTCCTCCACTCCTCGAATCGGGTCCCGAAATCCATCAGCAAACTCATGGTGGACGACACATACATCATGGGAAAAACCGCACTTTTTATTTAAAAAGAGAGAAAGCAGTTTATATAAGTTTTGCGGTTCCCCCCCCCCCCAAATCCAGAAAATCTCATGGAAATCCGAATACAAATCATCAATAGCATGTAAAACCATGAATATAGGCATAACAATGAATAACAGTATGCATGAAGTGAGAAGTAATAACTACAATGTTAAGCTGGTATATAAGGCAGGTATACTAATATCATGTCAAACTACTAACTAACAAGCTAAGTCAAGCAATAATATTTTCTAAGGTGTACGTGACATGGAAATTACCGATGAAGATGTGTGTGAGCCGGCAAGTAAGTGTACGTGGTACATACGCATCATCGGTAATGGTGCTGGTGTCCTAACAGCATAATGTCAATAATGCAAAATGAAATAACAATGTAAGTATGCGATGCGGAGCGAGCAACCAAAATGAGCGGGAGCTAAATATTAAACAATGGTGCCATTTGAAATAACATGAATCGTGGGGTTTTGAAAATAGGGGCTACGGTGGTTTTAAGAAAGGATACGTCTTTTGAAATATCCGTAGATCCCTTGACCTGTCTTTTAAAATACCCACGATCCGCTAGTTTTGAAATAGGTAGGAGTCTAATCTAATCTAACAACTACACTATATATACGGCTGAACTAACAAGCTGAACTACAGGTAAGGAAACCGCCTATTATCTGAGTCGATACATATACATACCTGTATATATATAGTCGGTCATCCCGCCTCAATAATATCATATCCGATACCATATTTATAATCAGGAATCCCAAGTCAAGAGTGCGGATCAATCATCAATATATAGCTCGTACGTAAATCCGTCGTACGGCATCCTAAATCTGGGTACGGGTCAATATCATATTCATCACACTATTCATCTGGTATCCTCTTTATCCAAGATCATAGTCAAGGGTACTGACATATGTCTAGTACAATACTAATATCATCAATATAGTCATGATCTGACTACAGATTGACAGTCTCGTACAAACCGATATCATCAGCACATATCATCATCAAGGGGTATACATCGCCCAATACGACCTAGTATCAATATCCTAGCATATCATATCTCATATCACGATCACATGTCGACCATTTTATTTATAGCACTATTCACCCCTATCGTCGTTCAAAGACCCGCTAAAACATCAGGACGTATCTCAAATACGAATCCTGCCATATCACCGATAACACAACCTCAACATAAATCTCATCGACTCATCTCAAACCCAAGTATCATCCTCAAATCTGTATGTGAACACATAGTCCCATACCCATGTGAACACATAACTATATATTCCCGAATAAGCACAAATGAAAGAAGAAAGTATGCAAGTATGGGTGGTTGTGTGCATGTGTGGTGCGACCACTACTCTAGGGTTTCGCAACACTAAATCATCTAAGAACACCAAATATCCATATTATCATCAATATATTCAAACAAAATATAATCAATATATATATGTGTGTATACGTATTTGTATACATCACCACGAACTGTGGGGGTGCTATACGCCATCCACCCGACTTCTCCCCGTAGATATAAATCTACTCACCTGGTCCTCGCTTGCCGGTGCCGACGTTGCCAAGCGTTTTCTTGTCGTCTCGAAGTCCACATGGGGGTACTTACATATCATAATGCACCGTGTCGTATTAAAATCCGACTCATGACCCAAAACGACACGTGAATCCCACATAGGTCAAAACCTATGGTTGCTTTCACAAATCAACCCAAAAACCCTCGACGTCGGCGTACAAGCGCCAAACCATCAAGAAAAACTCAAACGTATCAATCGTGGTTTCACAACACCTTAATTATATATAAAATAGGGTTAAAATCACCAAAACTTCAAATTCGCTTTAATGCTATTTTTCCGAAAACCTAATAAGCAAAATTAACCGCTTTAATACAACCTCTTGATGTTTAAACGAATCTAGCGGCCACAATATTCATTAAATATCATAACAAAGTCATATAAACCATTCCTATAATTTATTCTTATCAATTTCCATAAATTTCAAAATTCTAGTTTACTATATACCCAAATTTAACAATTTTATAGCAAAAATGCACAAACAACAATTTAGCTTGGATTTTCATGAACTAAAGTATTAAACTATATTTTATAATGTTAATGAAGTCATGAAAAACCTAATCACATTTTTAAACCCAATATTTAAACAATTTTTTAAAACCTAGTTAGCAATTTAGCAAAATTATCACCATTTTAATTTAACAAATTAGCAAGTAGCAACCAACCTAGATTTTGCATACAATTTCATGTTAATCTCCTCATTACAACCATAAACTAATGATAAAAATCCTAATTAAATTCAAACCCTAGTCTTGAATTTCCTAAAGTTGCAATAAAACCCAATTAAACATCAAATTAAGCTAACTTAAAGCAATTAACAAAAAGGTTAGAATTATACCCAAATAAATTTGAAGATCCCACAAGCACACTTAGCCTCCCAAATTAAAATCTAAATCCCTAGATCCATGCAATGGTAGCCAAGGGAAAATGGGTAGGAGGTGGATTTTGATTTGGATTTTTGCTTGATTTTTTATGTATTTTTTAAGCATTTTTGATGAACTTTTCTTTAAGAGAAAGAGATGAAGAATGAAGGGGCTGAAATGGAGGGGGGGCTCGGCCATTACAGGTGGGGGAGAGGAGAGAGGGAGTGTGGTGTGAGGTATGGTGAGGGAAAAGTCAAAGTCAACCAAATACCAACTCTTTTATCCATTCTCATTTCTTTTCTTTTCTTTTCTTTCTTTCTTTTCTTTTCTTTCAAATTCAAGTAGGGAAAATGGGTGGGGGATGCTGAATTCAGACAAGGGAGAAAATAAATGAGGGTGAGTGAGTGTGGGTATGGGTGTGGGGTGATGAAAAATGATAAATACAATACCC